>NIJG01000001.1:1529633-1593958 GCA_002201625.1 Euglossa dilemma
ATATATATATATATATACAGGACTTTCGATTACGTCTGACGTTACATTGAAACACCAAATAAAGATATTTTACCATAGAGACCAATAATAAAGGCCACGAATCAAATTGATACTTACCAATATTATTTTCTTTTCTCTGCGCAATTCTTCTTTCTTTTTCCTTTGAAAAAGGAAAACACGCATCACAATTACGAGAGATATCGACATTGCTTGACTCTCGTTTGACAAATCAATCAATCGATGTTTCCTTCTCTATATCGTGTGCATCCATTATACATAGGTATGAAAAGCGGCAAGTTCTGAAGGGTTTAATCTATTGGGAGAAACTAACTTTTTTTCTCCCCTACTGAGAAAAATCGAAAAATCGGCGCAAACGCGGGACCGTTTTTCTTCAGTCAAACGTCGAAGACAGGTTGTCAGTTTCGAGAGTGCAGTCGAACATTGGTAATGCAGAGATCGGGAAGCAAGAGGAAGTCGTGTCTCGCGACCGAACACGACTATAAAAGGAACTTGAATCTAAGTATTCAGTGGAGCCGCTGGATTTTGAAGCCGATCGGCGTTTGGCCAAATTCCAACAACATTTCGACATCCAGCAAATACATTTATCGGCTGATCAATATCGTGTGCTACGGTCTGATCAGTTTTCTCCTCGTACCTTGCAGTCTGTACTTGATCCTCGAAGTGAAGGACGTCTACAACAAAATCAAATTGTTCGGCCCTTTGAGTTTCTGCGTGATGGCGTTCCTGAAGTATTATCTGTTGATCATTCACGAGGATGACATACGCGAGTGCATCAAACACGTCGAATGGGACTGGAAGAACGTAACATACCCCGACGATAGAGAAATCATGATAACGAACGCAAACTTTGGGAAAAAACTGATCGTCGTTTGCACATTTTTCATGTACAGCGGCTTCACCTTTTACTATATCGCCTTACCGATCAGCATCGGAAAAATGCCGGCAAACGATATGAACGTAACCTTTATCCCTATGGTGTTCCCTTTCACTAGTTTCATTATCGACACCCGCCTCAGTCCCGCCAACGAGATCGTGTTTTTCATTCAATTCGTGGCTGGTATGGTGATACATAATATAACGTCAGCGGCTTGCAGCTTGGCCGCCATGTTCGCCGTGCACGCTTGCGGCCAGATGCAGGTGTTGATGGGATGGCTGAAACATTTGATCGAAGGCCGATCAGACATGTATAACGATGTGGAACAACGAATCGCGATGATCGTGTGTCAACACGTTCGAATATTGAAGTGTGTAAAACATATTTACCGCGTTGGTAAAAATAGTTACGAAAGTACTATGAGTGGATCGGAAAATTGCCTGTGCAATCGTTGCCACGGGTCATCTTCCGAACATCGCATAGTATAATTTCTTAAGAGTTGCATAATGTTTCTTGAAAGATCGACGAGCAATAGTTTTCGTAGCTTAAGCGTCGGAAATTTGATAAAATCAAACGGAATCTTTGCAATCGCAAAGCTCGAGATTCGCTCGAGGATACAGACTCGTAATGTTCCAGATTCTTGTCACTTTTAGAGAGAACTCTGCAGAAACTGTCGTACGTGGAATTCGTGGGATGCACAATGGATATATGTCTCCTCGAATATTACATTATCATGGTGGGAAATCTACGAATTATTAAGATAACGCGAGACTGAGACGTTAGCTTTCCTTCGAGACAAACCTGTACATTCTCTCAAAATTGCAGGAATTGGACCAGAATCACATAACAGACGCCGTAACGTTTCTCGTGTTACTTATATCGCTTACATTCAATATTTTTATATTTTGTTATATAGGGCAGCTTGTCGCTGATCAGGTAGAAATCCTTAAAAAATTTACATCTCCAATTCGCATACGTCTGTTTCTTTATATGTTTTAATAGTCCAGGAAAATAGGGGAAATAGCGTACATGATCGAATGGTACCAATTATACGGAAAGAAGAAGCTCTGCTGCATTCTCATAATCGCGATGTCCAATTCGTCGACCAAGTTAACCGCGGGAAGCGTAGTGGAATTGTCCATCAGCACCTTCTCCGACGTGAGTAACGAATTGCCATCGCCATTTTCTCGTTTCTGCAAAGTAACCGAAATTTTGAACCAATTAGGTGGTGAAATCGTCGGTTGCATTTTTGAACGTATTACGAGCACTCACATAAATCTTCTACGAAATGGAACACTGATACGTCAGAGCAAGATATTTTATTAATTACGTTGACCAATAAAAAGGACTAAGAATCAAACTGCTACTTGCTAATCTGCACATTTTTCGTATACCCTGTTAAAAATTTTCCTTTTCTTTCCCCTTAAAAAACCGAAGCCAGTGAAAAGGTAAACACCGTAGAATCGGTAGCACGCAAATTACGTGTATGATAATCGCTAATTGGTACCTACTAGCTGGGAAAAAACAGATCAAATTGGCAGCTGGAACTACGGTTGAACCATGTTTGACCACTCTTTTACAATTACTCGAAATTCGCGTTAAAACACTGTTATTGGCTAGTGCTATTATCAGGATAGCAACGTACACGTGTACCCTAGGAGCGCCCCAAGGTTTCGCTCTATAAATTGCTTCGTACAACCTGTTGCAAAACGGCAATCACACTCGTGTTCCAGTGACGTTGGAAAAGATCAATTTATCGATGTCCCTGCTGTCATCAATTTGCATTTCCCGCGCTCATAATTCATAAAGTAGAAAACTAAGATCCGGCGAGGGTTGAACCCTTTGAAAAATGTAGCTTCCACTCTCCCTTTCGAAAGCGGAATCATTAGACGAGCGCACGCGCAATGTTATTTTGAATCGTCATCGAGCCAGATGGACATTCAGTACCAGCCGAGTTACCGAGCATCAGAGATGCAGAAACAAGTGTCAGCTGCGACAGGGCATAGCTATCAAAGGGACGTAGACTTGAGCATCCGGTGGAACCGTTGGTTGCTGAAACCGATCGGTGTCTGGCCGGATTCCCGCGATTCGAGACTAGGAAGATATCTCTCCTGGTTGGCCGTTGTCTCTTGCTACTGCTTAATGGGTTTCCTCTCTGTATCCTGCTGGATGTTCCTGATGTACGAAATCGAAGACACGTATAACCAGATAAAAATGGTCGGTCCGATTAGCTTCTTCGTCATGACGATTTTGAAATATTACCAGCTGATAATACACGAGAACGACATCCGCCAGTGCATCAAGTACATCGAGTGGGACTGGAAGAATATAGGACACGACGTGGACAGAAACGTTATGGTAGCATACGCGAACTACGGCAAACGATTAGTGATAATTTGCACCTTCTTCATGTACAGTTCCTTCGTCTTTTTCTACATCTTCGTGCCAGTTAGCGTGGGCAAAGTTGTGACCGAAGGCGGGAATTTGACGTTCGTTCAGCTGCCGTTCCCATCCTCCAAACGCATCGCTGACTCGCGTTACAGCCCCGCTAACGAGATCCTCTTCTTGTTCCAATTTGTGACAGGTGTAGCGATACATTGCATAACGTCAGCGGCTTGCAGCTTGGGCGTGGTGTTCGCAGTACACGCGTGCGGGCAAATGCAAGTGTTGATGGGCTGGATGGAATACATGATAGACGGCAGGCCGGATTTGAACAAGACGTTTGATGGTAGGCTCGCGAGCATCGTAGTTCAACACGATCGAGTATTGAAGTAGGTAAAACGAACTTGTTCGCTGCTTTGTTCAATTATAATCGAAAGCGCGACGGGAACCGGTTGACAGGAGTCACTGCGACGAAATCGTCGGAGATGACTCGAAGTTACGAATTTTCGGATCTTTAAACGCGAGATATCGAAAATGAAATATCTCGTAACGTTCGATAATTCAAAGATTCGAGGATTCGTAATGTTTGTATACACTTAAAGTTCTCGTTACGCTTGTCGCTTGTTGCAACTTACTCTCGTTACGTTCCAGATTTTTGGCGCAAACAGAGAAGGTGTTTCAACAGATAGCTTTCGTAGAATTTCTGGGCTGTACATTGAATTTGTGTCTTCTAGAATATTATGCCATAAGGGTATGCATAAGACGAAAGATACGAAAGATGCAGCTACACGAGCTACTGCTAACGTACAGACGGCATTTTCTTCGTGTTCTAGGAATGGAATCAGAAAGAAAAAGCGGTTGCTTTTACTTACGTACTGTTACTCATGTCGTTTACCTTCAATATATTCATATTTTGTTACATAGGAGAGTTGGTCGTTAATCAGGTATGATTGTTTTACGAGAATCTGTAATCATAGAAAAGCCACTAGATAGAAATTAACAAAAATGGACGATATGTTGAACCAGTGCCAGAAAATTGGCGATGTGGCGTACATGATCGATTGGTACCGGCTATTAGGCAAGAAGAAACTTTGCTGCATTTTGATCATCGCAATGTCGAATATGTCGATCAAATTTACAGCTGGGAACATGGTCGAGCTGTCCATCAGTACCTTCAGCGATGTAAGAATCAAATTACTATCGTTATTCTACTCGAATTTACAAACTAACGAAAACGGTTTAAACGAACAGGTGGTTAAAACATCGATGGCTTTCTTAAACATGTTGCGAGCATTGACATGAAAGTTTCCGATAATATAGTAATTCATCTCCGATAGTATATATGCATTTGTAAAAATTGTACTAGAATCTAATGAAATTAATACTGCAAGTACGTCGAGGACGTTTATATTACCTTGAATTTAGTAATTGCGCCATTCCTCGACGATTTCGGACATCCGATGATCAAAATAACACTTATCGCGCAATCACTTTCAACCACGCTCACCTCGGTAGTTATCAGTAGTTATTTCCTTGTTTAATTCCATTCTCATAAACCTAAAGAACCGATATGATACGATACGATTCGAGAGATCGATGTCGGTCGATCGTAGATGAAATTGCAATGTTCGCTTCAGCGGTAGCGCTGATTGATCACGTTTTTTCTTCGTGAGAGAACTGAACGGTTGAATCAGGACGGTCTGCGGTAAAGAAAAAATCCGCGCACGCGCCATTTTGTCGGAGCGATGGGCCTGGAACGGAAGCTCGACGGTTCATTCAGCGTGCGCCGTCCATCGAGTAACCATGGCAAATCTCGCTTCTTCGACGGTCGACGATTCTCGTGTCCGTGATTTCGAGTATAGCATTCGAATAAATCGTTGGTTCCTAAAGCCGATCGGAGCCTGGCCGATGTTCACCGAGCGTACCAGAACGGAGAAGCTTCTGGCGAAGCTGTTAAACCTCACCTGCCATTCGTTGGTCATCTTCACCATTGCGCCCTGCGTGTTGTACATTCTGTTAGAGGATGTCAGCCTGAAAGTTAGAATGAAGGTGATCGGTCCGATGAGCCACTGGCTGATGGGCGAAATAAATTACTGTTGCCTTCTGATGCGGTCCAAAGATATCGACTATTGTATCAGGCACGTGGAACACGACTGGAAAACGGTAGAAAAAGTCAGTGACCGGGAACTGATGCTGAAGAACGCTAAACTTGGACGTTTCATCGCGTGTATCGCAGCATTGTGTATGCACAGTGGTGTCTTGTCGTACAACTCGATCACAGGCTTTCAGAAAATTCTGTTTCATATCGGTAATGACAGTTATTCGATGTATCGGTTACCGTGCCCGATCTACACGAACCTGTTGGACGTTAGATTCAGCCCGGTGAACGAGATCGTATTCGTCCTGCAGTTACTTTCTGGATTCATCGTTACCTCCGTCACGGTCGGAGCTTGCGGTTTGGCAGCTGTCCTCGCGATGCATGCTTGCGGTCAGCTAAGCGTCGTGATGTCCAAACTGGACAATCTGGTGGACACGAAGGAAGAGAAGGAGGAACAGAAAGTGGCTCAACAGAAGCTCGGTTTCATCGTCGAGCACCATCTGCGAACATTGAGGTAACTGCTTCGTTATTCGTCTATCCTTCTCTCTACTCTCTTCGTAGATATTGCGTTTGCTCTTTTGTACTTTGTACTATTCTCTCTTTTCTTCCTTATGAAGAAAGTTATCCTAACGGACAACCACGGTTTCTTAGGAGAAAATGTTGGTTCCAGTTTTATATCGTACATAGAGAAAGTTATGAATAAGATATGCCTCGTCGAGTTAGTGGGATGCACGATGAACATGTGTATGCTGAAATATTACTTGCTTACGGTACGTTTCGGCACAGATATAAAACAAATTTTCTAGTTTTTTTCTAGTTAAAGTTAAGAGGATATACGTGTCGCGATGATTTTTAACGTGCATTTAGATGACACTTAAGCATTAACCCTTTCGCTACGGACACCGACTATAGTCGGCGACTACGCTGACACCGTTGGTAAAACAGAATCTACTGTATCGGTAGAACATCTTTTGAATCTAATGACTCGTACTGAACTAAATCAACAATTTATTTCTGTTGGATGGTGAAGTATTTGCAAGGCACAAAATTACCTTATTGCCTTTATAAGCAAATTAATTTAATCCGAGAAATACTGCAAAAATATCATATGAATATTTCTTATCGTCATCAAAGAGGCAACAGCAATCCATTACGGCTAATAGAACGACATTTTCTTTCGCTGTATAAACCACGAAGAAAGAACCAAAATAGAAGGTGCGTCGTCTGCACGGCAAACGACAAAAGACGCGAGTCTCGATATGAGCGTAAAGATCGTAATGTTGGTCTCTGCGTGGAGCCTTGCTTTAGAATTTACCATACTGAGTTACATTAGACCAAACAGTTGTTACATAACTCTTAAAAAAGTATACATACAAGACAATTCCAAAGTGCCATTGAAAGACGTAAGTGCGAACATCGAAGCAATGCGCTTTGGAATACGCAATGCGCTTCCAAATGCGCAATGTGCACACTGCACGGCGCGATGTCCCGTTCAGTGACGCTAATTACGCGGAACCGACTGCCGTAGCAAATGGGTTAATAGTGACACGATAAGCAGGGTATTCACACGTAGATTCATTCACGCGATGATAATAACGCGGTGGTATTTATGCAACATGCTTTGATTTCGCAGGAAAAGTCGAGGGAAATATTGGCCGTATACGCCATCATATACGTATCGATGATCTTTAATATATTTATATTTTGTTACATCGGAGAGATAGTTACGGGACAGGTAAGAAAATAACGCTGGAGGAAATTCTTATTAAACTGTAAGCCATGAAACACTCGACAGTGCAAAGAAGTCGGAGAGAAGGTGTACATGACCGAATGGTATCGTTTACCTCACAAAACCGCCCTTGGCCTGGTCATGATTATCTCAAGATCCAGCGTAGTGATCAAGATCACTGCCGGCAAATTCATAGAAATATCTATCGCTACCTTTGGTGCTGTGAGTATAATAAAATGAGAGTGTAATGAAATACACGTGTAATCTACATGTGTCATACCTTTCAGGTATTCAAAACGTCTTTCGCGTACCTCAATATGATCCGCACCGTTGCGATGTGAACAGCCACGTTGTACAAAGAGTACCGATTCGTTCGAACATTTAATGTAGACTCGTTGCATACTAAAATGGAAAAGATAGATTAAATATTCGTTGTTACCTATTGCGTGTCACTGCTATTATTTATATGCTCGCAAGTTTTGAAGGGTTACGGGCATTCTTCATGCAACAATTGCGGAAACATCGGCCCCTATTTCTTGCAACTTGCCGCGAAGCTTGCTACGTAGAACCGTACAATTTCCGGTGAATATAATGAACACGTAAATTCACAGACTTCGAGTGACAGTCGAGAACTGTCGGCGAAACTGTTAATTGCGTAGCACGAACAAGGTGGTAAAAAGAAAATAGGTGCGAAAATATTCGTGCTCTACTAGCATAAAAGTTACACTTTAGAATAATAGTTTATAATTAATAGTAGTTACTGCGATAAATAATTAAGCGGTATCTCGAATGTGAAAGAGAATTTTTTTCTTTGAGCTAAAGAAATTTGAGAGAAAATTAATTGGTCGAATGATACAAGAAGCTACGTTGCTTGTTCATTCTCACACGTCACTTGCAAACCTGCGCGTTTGCCCGCTCCCCTGAGAATAATTTCAACGAATATATACATATCGATTAGACTCTACTACTGGTAAAAAAAAATCTGCGCAAGCGCTGAACAACTTCGTACACATTCTATTTCTTTGGCAGACGATTCGATTTATTTACTATGCGAGACTTCTACGAGTCGCTGCGATATCCAATAAATTCGTAGTCATGGAGCTGAACAGCAAGAGTATCAGTGACTATAGTCTTCAGCTGAACCGATGGTTCTTGAAGCCGATCGGTGTCTGGCCTCCTTCTCCTACTACCACCAGGCTCGAAAGGATCGTTTCGGTGATTTTAAATGTCGCGTGTTACTCTTTCGTACTACTAGCCTTAATTCCGAGTTTACTCCAAATGCTGCTGGCAGAAGAAAGTTTGTATATGAAGCTGAAAACGCTTGGCCCGTTGAGCCATTGGTTCGTTAGCTGCATGAATTACACGGTTCTGTTGGTACGGAGCAAAGACATACGTCATTGCGTGGAGCACATGGAAACTGACTGGCGAATGGTGACAAGAGCGAAAGATCAACAGCTGATGCTGAAGAGTGCAAAGTTTGGCCGCTACGTAGCGGCATCATGCGCGATCTTCATGCAGGGTGGCATTTTATGCTTTTGCTTGGTGTCTGCTCTCACCACGGAGGTGATCCAAGTGGGAAATGAAACGAGGATCGTACACGCGTTACCTTGCGCGGTGTATAAGAAGCTCGTAAACGTCGACGAAAGTCCGATGAACGAAATTGCCCTCTTCGTACAGATTTCTTCGGCCTTTATCGCAAATTCCAGCACCGTTGGGATCTTTAGTCTGTCGGCCGTTTTGGCTGCTCACGCGTGTGGCCAACTGAGCGTGGTCATGGTATGGATCACCGAGTACGTGAACGATTCGAGAGACAAGAAAGCACATTCTCTGAAACAAATAGGAGTGATCGTGGAACAACATTTGAGAGCATTGAAGTAATATTTATATTCTGCTTTGTTATTTTCCAAGGCGATCTTTGCGGTCATGCATTACGTTGATTGCAGATTCATATCGTTGATCGAAGACCTGATGAATCGGATATATTTTTTAGAATTATTCAGGTGCACGATGGATATATGCGTAATTTGCTACTATATTCTTACGGTATATACTAAATGATTTGTTGCCACCATGTGCTTGACCTTCTTTTTTAGATGAAATTCTTTTTTATGAATCCTTCTGTAGGAATGGGCTACACACGATTTTCAAAATTTGTCTACCTATTTCGTTATATTCGTTTCAATCTTATTCAACGTATTTGTGTTATGTTATATTGGTGAAATCTTGACGATAGAGGTATTAGATGTTCTTTGATATGTGTTAGAAATGTTTCAAAAATGTTCGAGATACAGTAATAAGTATATCACGTTAAAATCGCGTGGAGTAATGAACTAATGAGTCTTTAACAGAGCAAGAGAGTTGGCGATGTGGTTTACATGACAAATTGGTATGATTTACCTGAAAGAAGTATCCTTCATTTGATTTTGATCATCGCGCGATCAAACGTCGTGATCCATATCACTGCTGGAAAATTAATTCATGTATCCATTTACACGTTTGGAGATGTAAGCCTGCTCGGTACTTATATTTACGTGCATTTATTCGTTCTCGTGAGACACTCTGTGCTTTCAGGTGGTGAAAACCGGCTTCGCGTATTTGAATTTCCTGCGACAATTGTCATGACAAGATTCATGGTCTGATACATGTTTAAATTTCTAAGGTAAAGTAAAATATACGTAATATTATGTTTATGTTACGGAGTATTTGTTAAATAAAAGGATATTACAAATACAACTTCAGTGTATTAACTGTGAAATTATATGAGAGAAATATTCTTTTGAAAAATGTTACGTTAAGTAAAACAAAGTCACATCTCAATGTAAGTATATAAAACTACTTTTCTTCGCATATTGCATCGCATATACTCTTTGTATATTGACAGCGTTTCATACGTAGGTGATCTAAGCAAGCAACGACACTGTATCGCAGTAGAAAGATTTGACACAAGAATAAAACTTCTCTTTTGTCAGAAATTTGTATCCTTATATTAGTCCAAAATTGCTCTTACGTGCATGGGCACAATTTCTACATTTTCAATTCTACGTTCTTTTAGGAACCAGCAGAATGCTGAACTGAAAATTCTGCTCTTCCGTTTAATAATATTTAAACCATGGAATATTCGACAATACAAAAAGATCGGAGAAAAACGGTATATTACCGAGTGGTATAGTTTACATCGCAAGACACTTTAAGATTGGTCATGTTCATCTGATGATTCAGTATGGTGATCAATATTACTGCTGGATAATTTATACGAATATCTATCACGATTTTTCACGCTTCGAGAAACTGTGAACCCTTTCAGGTGTTCAATACCTCTTTCGCGTACCTCAATATGATTTGTAGCATTGCGATGTGAACAGCCACGTTGTACCAAATGTACTAATTTGTTCCAACTTCTACTGTAGACTCGTTGCATATTAAAACGAAAGAGAAAGGGTAAATATTCGTTGTTACTTACTTACTTACACTGTCAGTGGTATTATTGCTAGGTTCACAGTTCTGAAGGGTTACCGGCCTTCTTTATGCATCACTTGGGGAAGTATCGGCCCCTATTTTCTGAGCTTCACGTGCGCTTGCTACGTAGATTACGTATAATAAACACGTAATATTGACGGACTCTGAGTTGAAAACTGTCGGCAAAACTTTCTGTTATATAGCACGATCAAGAGGGATTGTTGAAATTACTGTCGCAAGGCTAATTAAGATATCGATTTACGCATTCGACGTTGAATGTTCGCTTCATTACCATCACGATCCTTTCTCGATGTCACAAAGCTCTCTTATAATTATTCCGAGGAGAATGACAAATAATCAAACAATTGCAGGAAAGCCCAAAGATACCGAACAAACTCGCTAAAGAATACGTACTACGCTCACAGATCTATTTACAAAAAATTTCAAAAAGCGTACTTCGAAATTAACGCGAAGTGCCCGATCGTGTGAACACCGGGACGCCTCGAACAACTGTGATCGACAATATCTATCGTACCTGCTGGCTAGTTTTTTACGAACAACATTGAAACGAGACGACGAATCGATTAATGAACACAGCGTTTAAAAAATCTACGCAAGCGTGGTATTAGTTCTGTGCACCTGTTACGATACACGATTCCAGGTCTTTGCAAGTTTCACGAAAACCTCATTCCGCGATGACGAACGAAGCCGTAAAGATAGGCGCGAGCACAAAGAACATCAGTGACTATAGCCTCCAGCTGAATCGGTGGTTCCTGAAACCAATCGGTGCCTGGCCTCACTCTCCTACTACTTCGAGACTCGAGAAATTCGTTTCAATTATTTTAAACATCGCGTGTTACGGTCTAATACTACTAGCCATGATTCCGAGTTTACTTCAAATGCTGCTGGCAGACGAAAATTTGTATACGAGGCTAAAAACGTTTGCCCTGGTAAGCCATTGGCTCGTTAGCAGCGTGAATTACACGATTCTGTTGGCACGGAGCAAAGACATACGTCATTGCGTGGAGCACATGCAAGTTGACTGGCAATTGGTATCAAGGAAGGAGGACCGTCGAGTGATGCTGAAGAACGCAAAGTTTGGCCGCTATGTAGCAGCTACGTGCGCGTCCTTCGTGCAGGGTGGCGTTTTATATTTTTGCTTGGTGTCAGCACTAGCCACGGAGGTGATCCAAGTGGGAAACGAGACGAGGATCGTACACGCGTTACCTTGCGCGGTGTACAAAAAGCTCGTAAACGTCGACGAAAGTCCGATGAACGAAATTGCCCTCTTCGTACAGATTTCTTCGGCCTTTATCGCAAATTCCAGCACCGTTGGGATCTTTAGTCTGTCGGCCGTTTTGGCTGCTCACGCGTGTGGACAACTGAGCGTGGTCATGGTATGGATCACCGAGTACGTGAACGATTCGAGAGACAAGAAAGCACATTCTCTGAAACAAATAGGAGTGATCGTGGAACAACATTTGAGAGCACTGAAGTAATATTTATTTTCTGTTCTGTTATTTTCAAAAGTGATCCTTGTGGTCATGCATTTCGTTGATTGCAGATTTATATCGTCTATCGAGGATTTGATGAATGGAATATATTTTTTCGAATTACTCAGATGTACAATGGATATATGCGTAATCGGCTATTATATTCTTACGGTATATGCTAAATTCTTTGTTAGTACTACGTGACTCTCTTTGGATTAAAGTCTCCTTTATGACACCTTCTGTAGGAGTGGGATGAACAGGATGTTCAAAATTTGACTACCTACTTCCTAATGTTCGCTTCGATCTTATTCAACATATTTGTGCTGTGTTACGTTGGTGAAATTCTGACGTCGGAGGTATTGGGAATCTCTAATATCAAGCGATATAAATAGATTGATGAGTGTACCGTATTAAAATTACGAAGAGTACTGAGTTAATTTTTTAACAGAGTAGGAAAGTGGGCGAAGTGGTTTACATGACAAATTGGTATCATTTACCTGAGAAAATTATCTTCGATTTGATTCTGATCATCGCGCGCTCGAGCGTCGTGGTCCATATCACTGCCGGAAGAATATTCTGTATGTCCATTTACACGTTTGGAGATGTAAGTTTACTCTGTACATATATTTACGTGCATTTATTCGTTCTCATGAAATATTCTGTTCTTTCAGGTGGTGAAGACCGGCTTCGCGTACTTGAATTTCCTGCGACAAATGTCATGACAAAATTAGCGATACAATTGATATTTAAATTTGTAAAGTAGAATGAAATATTCGGAATAATATATCTATTCCACGGAGTATTTACGATGTAAAAGGTACCTGTTAAATTCAAATATAACTGCACTGTACTAATTGTGACATTATGGGGAAAGACTGAGTTTTCAAAAACGTTCTATTACATTGTAAGTATATAAGATTGCATCTCTTGTGCATAACTTTATAAGTACTAAAATTATCAATCTGGTTCGACAAGCAGCATTGATACCACCATAATTTTCCTACGCGCTCAGTTAGAATTTATCTATATCAAAATGTATTATTACGGATTCGACGATGAAAGTTGGCTTAACTACTCTAATTGCCAGCTATTCAACTTGAGTTTCAGAATCTAATAACCGCTCGTTATTTCGTAGACAGCGGGATGTGCTTTCACGTGTCTAAATCTTTCCTCACTCATATTTATTTTCTATATAAAAATGTAGATTTTATATAACATTTACAAAACTTCTATCCTTTGTCGACAACGTTTGTGCATTCATTCCTCAATGTTTCAAAATATGTAATTCGAAATTACATGAAATGCTCGATCGCTTGAACACCATAGTCTCGCACAAATATAACCGACAATTTCTATAGCACCTATGTTACTAGCTAGAATTTCTTGCGGACAAAATTCTACCGACAATACAAATCGATCAATGAACACTGTATCTAAAAAACCTACGCAAGCGTGGTTGCATCTGTTACGATACACGATACCGAGCGTTCGCGACTTTGATAACAGCTTCATTCCGCGATGGTGAACGAAGCCGTGATCATCGGCGCGAGCGCCAAGAGTATCAGTGACTACAGCCTTCAGTTGAACCGGTGGTTCCTGAAACCAATCGGTGCCTGGCCTCATTCTTCTACTACTTCGAGACTCGAGAAATTCGTTTCAATTATTTTAAATATCGCGTGTTACGGTTTAGTACTGCTAGCCTTCATTCCGAGTTTCCTCCAAATGCTGCTGGCAGAAGAAAATTTGTATATGAAGCTGAAAACGCTTGGCCCGTTGAGCCATTGGTTCGTTAGCAGCGTAAATTACACGGTTCTGTTGGTACGGAGCAAAGATATACGTCATTGCGTGGAGCACATGGAAGCTGACTGGCAATTGGTATCAAGGAAGGAGGACCGTCGAGTGATGCTGAAGAACGCAAAGTTTGGCCGCTACGTAGCGGCTTCGTGCGCGATCTTCATGCAGGGTGGCGTTTTGTGCTTTTGCTTGGTGTCTGCTCTCACCACGGAGGCGATCCAAGTGGGAAATGAAACGAGGATCGTACACGCGTTACCTTGCGCGGTGTATAAGAAGCTCGTAAACGTCGACGAGAGTCCGATGAACCAAATTGTTCTCTTCGTACAGGTTTCTTCGGCCTTTATCGCAAATTCCAGCACCGTTGGGATCTTTAGTCTGTCGGCCGTTTTGGCTGCTCACGCGTGTGGCCAGTTGAGCGTGGTCATGGTATGGATCACCGAATACGTGAATAATTCGAAAGCTAAGAAAGTAGGCGCTCTGAAACAGATTGAAGTGATCGTGGAACGACATTTGAGAGCACTGAAGTAATATTTATTTTCTGTTCTGTTATTTTCAAAAGGGATCCTTGTGGTCATGCATTTCGTTGATTGCAGATTTATATCGTCTATCGAGGATTTGATGAATGGAATATATTTTTTAGAATTACTCAGATGTACAATGGATATATGCGTAATCGGCTATTATATTCTTACGGTATATACTAAATTGTTTGTTACTACTACGTGACTTTCTTTAAATTAAAGTCCCCTTAATGACACCTTCTGTAGGAGTGGGATGAACAGGATGTTCAAAATTTGACTACCTACTTCCTAATGTTCGCTTCGATTTTATTCAACATATTTGTGCTGTGTTACGTTGGTGAAATTCTGACATCGGAGGTATCGGGAATCTTTAATATCAAGCGATATAAATACATTATCAAATATACTGAGTTAATCTTTTAACAGTGTAGGAAAGTAGGCGATGTGGTTTATATGACAAATTGGTATGATTTACCTGAGAAAAGTATCCTCGATTTGATCTTGATCATCGCGCGCTCGAGCATCGTGGTCCAAATCACTGCCGGAAGAATATTCTGTATGTCCATTTACACGTTTGGAGATGTAAGTTTACTCTGTACTTATATTTACGTGCATTTATTCGTTCTCATGAAATATTCTGTTCCTTCAGGTGGTGAAGACCGGCTTCGCGTACTTGAATTTCCTGCGACAAATGTCGTGACAAGATTCATGGTGTGACAATTGTTTAAATTTGTAGGGTATGGTAAAATGTGCAGCATAATATTACAAATTAAAAGGTACCTGTTAATTTCAACAAACACTACTGCAATGTATTAACTGTGACGTTATATGAACGGACAAGGTTTTCAAAAAATGTCGTGTAAAAAATGTAAGTATAGAAAATTACATCTTCTCGTTCTGTTTCCTACGTAACTTTCTAAGCACTAAAATAATCGATACGGTTGAATAAACAGCACTGAAACCGCCACAACTTTGCTATGCGTGCAGCGTGAGTTTGACAACATCAAACTGTGATATGTAATTGTATTTACCCTCTGCAACAAGTTGTAGCGGCTAGACAAATCGATGAACATTTAGTCCGCCAGACTAATCTGCGCAAGCGTTATGCAATCTGCTATTCCAGTATAGTCCATCTAAGGTGTCTCTGATTCAGTTTTACTCTTAACTTTGATGAGTAAACACAATGACCAACTTTTCCGCCATAGAAACTGATCTCGACAGTCTCAGTAGTTACAGTGTCCAGTTGAACCGTTGGTTTCTCAAGCCTATAGGGGCTTGGCCATTTTTCCCCACGACCACCAAGTTCGAACGGATCGTTTCGTTCATTTTAATCGTCGTCTGTTACAGCCTTTTAATATCCACTGTAATTCCTTGTGTACTTCACTTGATCCTGGAAGAGAATGACTTCGTTGTAAGAATGAAACTAGTCGGACCTGTTGGTCATTGGTTCGTCGGTAGTATCAATTATACTGCTTTGTTACTGCGTGGTAAAGATATACGTTACTGCGTGGAACATATGAAAGCCGATTGGCGATTGATAACAAGGGTAAAGGAACAACAGGTGATGCTAAAGAACGCAAAATTCGGCCGCTATGTAGCTGTCTTTTGCGCGGTTTTCATGCAGAGTGGTGTTCTATGTTTTTGCATATTGACAGCGTTTAGTACCGAGCTGATCCAAGTTGGCAACGACACTATTTCCGTGCATCAGATTCCGTGTCCGGTATACACGAAACTGATCGATGTTAATGTCAGTCCTATAAACGAGATCATTCTCGTGGTGCAATGTTTGTCGGGGTTCATCGTGAATTCTAGTACAATAGGAATTTTTGGCATCGAAGCTGTTCTATGCGCGCACGCGTGTGGCCAGTTGTCCGTGGTTATGCTGCGAATCACGGAATTTGTAAACGAGCCGAAGGCCCTGTTAAAGGTGGCTCCTCTTAAGCAAATGGGTATAATCGTCGAGCAACATATGAGAGAATTGAGGTATGTTTCCTGTAATCTCTTTGTTACATACCTTGCGTCGCATCTTTACGATCATGTTACGTTTCCATTGCAGCTTCATTTCTTATATCGAGAATATGATGAATCGGATATGTTTCTTGGAATTATCCAGATGTACTATTCACATATGTATCATAAGTTACTATATTATAACGGTATACGAGTTACGAGCAAGAGCATTCTGTTTTATTTGAAATTTTTAGTTCGTCACAAAATTTCTGTTCCGTGCTTACTCGTTTAATACTCTGCGTATTTTCTAGGAATGGTCTGACCACGACGTTCAAAATATGGCTATCTACTTTATGTTGCTCATCTCAATTTCTTTCAACATTTTCGTAATATGCTATATCGGTGAAATTTTAGCGGAACGGGTACCTGTTGCTTATTATTACTCGGCTGTGTAACAAATTGTACACGCGATCGCTATTATTAATCGTGTGATTTTTTTAACAGAGCAAAATGGTCGGGGACGTGGTTTATATGACAAATTGGTACTACCTGCCAGAAAAGAATATCCTCGACTTGCTTTTAATCATCGCACGGTCGCGAGTGGTTGTTCAAATCACTGCTGGGAAGATGATTCATATGTCTGTTTACACGTTCAGTGACGTATGTCGGATCAATTACCTGTATGTCCCAAGGAATCGTCTTGCACTGCCAATGCTATAAAACCACCTATTATTCCAGGTCATAAGATGTTCCTTTGCGTATCTAAATTTACTGTGCCAAATTTCATAACAAAGCGAGGCTTTAACAAAGTCATTTCTTATGTACATTTACGCACCAGCTAGTAGTTCTTCAGCAGTAGAAAAAGTGGATGCACTAATGTTTGTATTTTATTATTAAACTTCTGTCAAAACTTGTTCGTTGCCCTTGTATAAATTCTGATCATAATTATCATGGAACGATAAGAAAAGAAATACCCGACCTAACTAACCCTGGGAAACTAATATCAAACTATGTAGGAAAATTAGTATTTTCTTGAACGCGTTGACATGTCACTATGCAGATATACACACATACCGACGTACAAAAATATCGTAGTAAATCACGTTATCTGTCTAAAACAGAATACATTGTCTGCTTCGTCTAAATCGTTCAAAAAATTGTTCAAAAAATTTCCAATACGACAATTACTTACATTTCTTGTCGAACGGCAATATAGACAAAAGTTCACTCTTGTACAATACTCTGTAAATGTTAACTGCAGCAGTGAGATCATTCGTACTTTTAACTCTTTCGGTACGTAAAGTACTCTACGTACTCTACGACGGCGTAAGCCGCGAAAACGTGTTTTGCGGCATCCATAAAAATTTTGAGCGTGATTGATACTAAACTTTTCATTCGGGTCGCGACAGGCATCGGTATTGGCTGCAGCAGTTAACGCGTTTAAAAAATATTTTTAAAATGTTTATATTACTTTTCGTAACCTACACAGATCCTTAGCCAAAATCAGATTTCGACGGAANGTAGTACCGAAAGGGTTAAATACCACGAGATTGGATAAAATTGATCATCTTTGAAATTAGTCGGATACACCGTGCGAACAGTTTCAACGCGAAAATACTCCAAGTTGAAGGACAGCTGTCAACAATTTATGCAACAAGTTGTAGAAACTGCCTAGACGAATCGATCGACATAGAATGGCTCAGAGAATCCTGCGCAAGCGTTGTTCAATCCGGTATACCGACACTTTTCCATGCGAGGTAACGCCTTCAGTCGTTTCTATAACGTCGTTCAGATCGTTCAGAAATGTCGGCTAGGTCTCTAACAGAAGAGGAAAATTTTCGTGTTCTCAACGATTACAGCCTGCAGTTAAATCGATGGGTCTTGAAACCGATAGGTGCCTGGCCTCCACTATCGTCCAGGTCCTGGCTCGAGAAAATTATTTCAATTATCATAATTATTCTCTGTTCTTTCTTCGTGCTGTTCACCGTAATTCCCTGCTTGCTTTACGTCATTTTGGAAGACGAGAGTCTGTACGTGAAACTGAAAGTGCTGGGTCCGCTGAGCCATTGGTTCGTCGGAGGCATTAACTACACTGCGTTGTTGTTGCAAAGCAAAGAATTACGCGATTGCATAGATCACATGGAAACGGATTGGAGGATCGTAAGGAGGAGAGAGGATCAACGAGTGATGATAAAGCACGCGAGAATCGGCCGGTACATAGCAGGTTTTTGTACAGCTTTCGTGCAATGCGGCGTGTTGACCTACTGCGCTGTGACGGGCTTCGCCACGCAAATCGTCACGGTCGGAAACGAAACCAGGATCGTCCGTATGTTGCCCTGCGCGACTTACAGGAAACTGATCCCAGTGGACACAAGTCCGACGAACGAGATCGTTCTTGCCTCTCAATTCGTGTCCGGATTCATCGTGAACTCGAGCATGGTCGGCGCTGTCAGCATCGCGGCTGTGTTCGCGACTCATGCGCTTGGCCAGCTGAGCATCGTGATGACATGGATCGAGGAATTCGTGAATCAATCGAGAGATCGCAACGAAAACTTTCTCAACGACATAGGTAGGGTCGTTGAACATCATTTACGTGTTCTAAGGTAATATCTAACTTTGCATTTCTATCGCGGTATCGATGCAAACTTTTCAACTACATATCGAGTTCAGTTTCATAGCAGGTCTCGAAAATGTGTTGACATATTTCTGCGTCATGGAACTGCTCAAGAGCAGGCTGCATATGTGCATGCTTGGATATTACATTCTCACGGTACGCAAGAGCAAACCGCACGTTTTCGACTCATCTGGTCACTCACGTGCGAAGAGAATTTCTTATCTTATTTGCGATTGCAGGAATGGAAGGATCACGATATCCGAAATTTGACAACGTATTTTATGATACTCACATCAGTGAGTTTCAACATTTTTACCATATGTTACATCGGCGACGTATTAACGGCAAAGGTAATACGAGAATTATAGTTATAGAAATATAGTTAATTCGGAATATTGATCTCTGAACAGTGCGGAAAGATCGGCGAGGTTGTTTACATGACGGACTGGTATTATTTACCTCATAAAAGTATCCTTGATCTGATTTTCATCATTTCGAGATCCAATGTGGCTATTAAAATCACAGCTGGGAAACTGGTTCACATGTCCATATATACATTCGGCGATGTAAGTCGCGTGGCTATCTGTATCTCCGTGTGTCTGCCTTCCTTTCTGAAAACACATGCTATTTCAGGTAATAAAAACTGCTTTCGCTTATTTGAATCTGCTGCGACAGCTGACGTGACGAAATGTGCTATTATCGAATCAGTGTATAAACTTTTAACTTAAGATATAAACGTTGTCACAAGTATTGCAACTCATTTTTACAAAATAGTAATCCTTGAAATATAATTCAAAACGAGGTCGAAATCTTTTACCTTCTCTTCCGGAAACAGCCTGCAATGTGCCAATATAATTTCACGTTTCTAATTCCCTTGTCCATATTTTAATCACCTTGATTCTTCTCGAACACGGAGACGTATCCTCCAATCGGCATGATCATTCGATAACGAGAAACTTCTGGCGAACTTTCGATTCACTAAGATAAATTTCGATTCGAGATAAATCTGTCCTCGGTTATCGCTTAAGTAATAATTTCTAACCCAAACTCGTAAACTCTCGCGTGTTAACCCTTTTCACTCGATTCGAAAACTTCCTACCAGAAAGTCGACGATACTTTTAAAACGGTGAATAAGAAATCGCGTAGAAATTGAAACGTAGAATTATTTTACTTCGACATTCCACGCATCGTTGGGTAATTTTAAATTTCATATATCATTGAACATCGGTCTTCGGAATCTGATTAAATGGCGACCGAAGCTCGCCTCTCGAGTGCATAGGGTTAAACATCGATGAAATATGACCGGATATTTGGAAAACTGAGTTTCCGAATTGAATATACCTGGCACGTTTCGCATTTCCGAAAACGTCAGCAGCTCGTTCACGAATTCGTCCATCTGTCGGACGGGAACAATTGCAGATGTTTCGAAAAGTAGCAGACCATATGACAGATCCGAAGTGACAGTCAGTTCGTACGATAGCTATAATTAACTTGTAATAACGTACACTCGCGTGTACGCTGTAACGAGTTGCACAAACTGACATCGGGAATCGATTGAAGTATAGTCGTTCGGTGAAATATGCGCACGCGTTTTGCGATGCGCTGTCCTATCTTCATTCAGTCAAAATATTCGATTCAGTCGTTACCGTAACTTCGTTGAACGATCATGTCGGGGGACTTCACGAGGAAGGAGGTGAAAGCTTGTAGCTTGAATGACTACAGTTTACAGTTAAACCGATGGCTTTTGAAGCCAATAGGGGCCTGGCCTCTGTCATCGTCGAGTTCGAAACACGATAGAATTATTTCGTTCTTTTTAAACGTTTTCTGTTACGCTTTCGTTCTATTCACCGTAATTCCCTGTCTATTCCACATCATTCTCGAAGATGAAAGCGTCCGTATGAAGCTAAGGGAATTCGCCCCGTTGAGTCACTGGTTTATCGGAGGGATCAATTACACCATGTTGTTGCTGCAAAGCAAGCAAATACGCGGTTGCGTGGAACACATGCAAGTCGATTGGCAGATAGTGACGAGGATGAAGGATCAGGAAGTGATGATGAGCCACGCGAAAATTGGTCGTTACGTTGCTGCGTTTTGCGCTGCTTTCATGCAATTCGGCGTTTTGTCGTACTGCGTCGTGACGGCGTTCGCCACGCAGATCGTCACGGTGGGAAACGAAACGAGGACAGTCCGTATGCTGCCATGCGTGGCTTACAAAAAATTAATTCCAGTCGACACGAGTCCGATGAACGAGATCGTTCTTTCCTCGCAATTCGTGTCTGCGTTCATAGTAAACTCGATCGCCGTTGGTTCTATCAGCATTGCAGCTGTGTTCGCGGCTCATGCGTGCGGCCAATTGAACGTGGTGACCACGTGGATCAACGAATACGTGAATCAATCGAACGATCGTAAGAAGGACCTTGGTTTCAATGGGATTGGCAAGGTCGTTGAACATCACCTCAGAGTCTTAAGGTAACATTTCAATTTTCTCTACCGGCCTGATACCGTAACAGATATTTCTAAGTGCATGTTAAGTGCAGTTTCATAACAGGTATTGAAAACGTAATGAACGGAATATGTGTCATGGAATTACTCGAGTGTACGATCAACATATGCTTACTCGGATATTACATCATTACGGTACGTTGTGTACAGATCTAACAAAATCTATACAGATATATCATTTCTCGTCCATTGTGAAAGTATCGAAGAAATTCTCTCGATATTCTTACTTTAGAACATCCAGCGATTTATTTAATCGAAAGCGTGTTATTTATTCTCTAGGAATGGAGCGATGGTATTATTCAGAACCTGGCCACGTATATTTTAATACTTCTGTCCATGATTTTCAACATTTTTGTAATATGTTATATCGGCGATATATTAACGGAAAAGGTAGCGAACGTGCTACACCGTGTAGCGTAATGTACTGTAATTTACACTGCAAATTACATTCCAAGGATGAGCATTTATTTGTAAATTTTCTGACAGTGTAAAAATATTGGCGAAGTCGTTTATATGACGAACTGGTACTACTTACCTCACAAGGATATACTCGATCTGATTCAGGTAATTTTGAGATCCAGCGCGGTGATTAAAATCACTGCTGGTAAGCTAGTTCATATGTCCATATACACCTTCGGCGATGTAAGTCATTTAGTTGTTTGCGTGTACGTTTATTTATCAATTACTGATACATAAACGTGAAACCCGTTGCTATTCCAGGTAATAAAAACTGCATTCGCGTATTTAAACCTGTTGCGCCAAATGACGTGACCCATTGCACCCTTGACGTGTTTACGAGGAAATTTCAGAATGTATAGACTTGAAATATAAACGATATGAAAATATAACTTGTTAGTTTTGTAGTATACCTATGTGTATAATAACAATCTGAAATGAGAAAATGTTCCATTGTTATTAAAAGAATTGCATACTATAAAAGCCGTGTTTAGTGCGATATATATACCCTAGTTCATAGACAACGGTTGTCGAAGATCGCTAGATCAAAGATGATACGAACAATTAATATCCATGAACATCGGTATAACATATTGCAGCTTGCGTAAGCTAATCGGAGTAACAGAAGAAAAAAAAAAGAACGAATATTTACCTTTACTCGCTATGTTCTAATTAAATGCTAATTAAATATTAGAAATATTTTTTCTCGGCATTTCATAGTTCAGAAAGAATTCCATTCAATCTTGGTTGCTCCATTTTCCGCTCATTATTCACTTAATACGAGTACGGTCAACAGTTGTAGACATAGATAGGTGCACTTGCCGTTACTAATAATCGCAGCAACTGACTGGACGAATCTATCGGTGCTCATCGTGTAAAGCAACGATGAAATCTACAACAGAATGCCAAATTATCACGATCATGATCGTTTCACGCTCGGATATGGAAGTTGTAATAACTGTCGGAAAATTGATCAACGTGTCTATCAGCACCTTTGATAATAATGTACGTATCTTTACTTTACTTGCTCGAAACAGATATCACCGATAATCATCAAGATTCATAGCGTCATTTGCAATTCCAGACTCTAAAACCTGTTTTCACAATAATGCGAACTTCATGTGTACCGACAATGTATCTTCGTAATAAACTTCGCACATTTTTGAAAAGTCCAATGTTCCGCCTTTCGCTACAACAATTTGAAATCCAGTTGCGTTTATTCGTTTTGTTTATCCATCTTTCATATACGCCCGAGGTGAGAAAAAGTTGAAACGTTTCTTTCACGAAGAATATATTTACCCTAGTTGAATAGTCGGTGATACGACATTATATCGTACATACCATGCTTCCAAATTGCAAGTTAGGTCGCATCGCGGGTGTTCGTTTTGCAGGTTTTCACAGCACTACGAAGCGATCGTTCATCCCGTGCTATTACCGTCAGCGATATAAACTGTACATAGGTGTATTTGCTAATGCTAATAGTCTGAGTAATCACCCACGAAGAATGAGTGTATAGACGAATCGATCGGCGCACGTCCATTGACAAATTATGCGCATGCGACAGAAAACGCATTGTACCGAACCTGCGTTTCAATCCTTTTCGCGACTTTGTTAAGAGATGACGGACGAACTTCTGACAATCACGGGAAAATTCGGTAGCTTCAGTGAATACGCGATACAATTGAATCGATGGATGCTGAGGCCGATAGGCGTCTGGCCTCTCTCATCTTCCACTACGAGAATCGAGAAGATTGTGACGCAAATTGTGATTATTATCTGTTGGTCCTTTTCGTTGTTCACCATAATCTTTGGTTTACTTCAAATCATCCTGGAAAAGGAGGATATATACACGAAATTAAAAACGGTTGGTCCGTTAACTTACTGGTGCGTCGGAGCTTTCAATTACGCCACGTTATTGTTCCATAAAGATGACATACGTTATTGCATGGACCACATACGATTGGACTGGAAAACGATATCGAGACTGAAGGATCAAGAAGTGATGTTCAAAGCAGCGAAATTTGGCCGCTACGTTACCAGTGTCTGCATAGGATTTACATTCAGTGGAGTTCTTGGCTTCTGTGTCGTAATAGGGACCTTCAAGCAGACCGTAAAAATTGGCAATCAGATTGTAATCACGCATTCTCTGCCTTGTCCAGTTTATAAGATACCGGTCCATACCAATCTGATGCACGATATCATCTTTACCACACAGTTTCTATCAGCAATCATTATATGCTTCAACGTAACAGGTACCTTTACCTTTGTTACAACTTTAGCAAGCCATGCTCTTGGCCAATTAAACGTGATGGCGATCTGGATCGACGAATTCGTAAACCGGATCTCACACGATGATAAAAACATCGGTATACTCGTTGAGCATCATTTGCTAACTTTAAGGTAACGTTCGTTTTGAAATTCCTATTCTGATATTCCAGAAAATTTCTCTAATCACGCGTTAATTACAGTCTTATAGGACGCATTGAACGGATTATGAATCAGGTCTACTTGCTGGAAACGTTTAAATCTCTGCTGGGTATGTGCATACCAAGCTATTTAATCCTTGCGGTATGTTGAGAGTATTAAAAGCTGTGTAAGATAACTTTATAGGTCTATGAGGCAACAGAAACATTTTTGAACCGACAAAATTTTATTCGTTATTCCCGATTTGATTTTTTTTTTTTTCTTCTACATCTATTGAATCACTTTCTACTCAATTATACCATCGATTCTGATGCATCAACGATCCATACATCTCCAACGATCCATGGACCATGAGTGTACCAGCGTGCTTGTTGGATATACAAACTCGATTTTCTCATTAAAACGAAGTTTCGAATGAAAATATTTTTTCTTTTATTTTCGATTTGCTCTTCAAGTAGAATTGCCCCCTCCTCGAGTCTGCCATCGACATTCATGTATCGATGATCTATCCGTATGAGCTGTAGCTAAGAAATTACGGTATGAGGAAATTGTATTCTTTTCCTTTTCAATTCGTTTCTGCTCTGTTAAATTTGACTCCGTTAAATCTGAACACGCGTAATGAAAATTTTGATGTCGTTATATAGACCTATAATTGCAATTGGGTATTTTTCCAATTGACTTGTCACGACGACCGTAAGCTGCACAAAGCGAGGCAATAGAAAAACCGCGACGTTAATGTAAACTTCATGAGGTATCAGTCTCGTTAAAAACGTCTATCTTTTTTTAGGAATGGTCGGAACATAATGTTCCCAATATAATAATACATTCTGTGTTAGTTATATCTATGACGTTCAATATTTTTTGCATATGTTATATGGGCGAAATACTGACAGAACAGGTAATGGACGCACAGCAAAGTAATAGTTAAATACAATTATGATTAACGCTGTTATGTTAATTTCTTGACAGTGTAAGAAAGTCGGTGACGTGGTTTATATGACAAATTGGTATAATTTGCCGTATAAAGATATTCTTGGTTTGATAATGATCATCTCACGGTCCAGCACGGAAATTAAATTGACTGCTGGAAAATTGATGACCTTGTCTGTGCTCACTTTCGGTAATGTACGTCCGCTTGATTCGCTTATCTAAAAAGAAATTAGTAATATTCGAGATGTTCATGAATTCGTGTACGATTCCAGATAGTAAAAACAGTTTTTGCATATATAAACGTATTACGTCAATTGATGTAAACTGCACCTGTACGAAGCATATATCCTGGTAATAAACGTACGTTGATAATACGAGAAGTATCCTTTTTCACAGTTTGTACGATGTACGAGTGTGGTCTATTCGTTTGATGGTCGAGAATCATGTACCTGTAATATGTTTCACGATGATTGAATCGTGAATCATTGAATTTCATTGAGTTTCTGTTTTTCCGAACTCAACGGATAATCAACGAGATTTAACATCGGAGAAAATTGTATTTTTGCACGTATAATAGACGTTTCACAAAAACTCGGCGGAAAATCCCTGTCCATTGCATAAATCCATTCCTATCCTCGGTCTTCTCGCGAAGGTACCTGAAGAGTGGAGCATACTCTTCGAAATACAAGCACTCAAACTTGGCAACGGACGATGAGAAAAAAAAAGCTGTATAGGATAATCGGTTTGGTGTCGTTTACTAATCCAGCACGTGCACAAATAAATTCGTCGTTGCTGATAATTACAGCGCTGAACTAGAAGAATCGATTGCTGCACACACTTTGAGCAAGCATGCGCACGAAACGGATAAGACATTACGCTTACTTTGAAGTACAGTTACTTGTGTGCTTTTGCTGAGGGTGCACGATGACAGACGAGATTGAAACAGTGGCGAGAAAGTTTGGTAGCCTCAGCGAATACTGCATACAGTTGAACCGATGGATATTGAAATCAATTGGTGCCTGGCCAGCTTCAGCTTCCACTACGAAAATCGAGAAAGCCTTCTCGAAAGTATTAATCGTCCTGTGTTGGTTTTTCACGTTGTTTACCCTAATCCCTACCGTGCTTTACATTATTCTCGAGGAAGAGGACGTTTCCATAAAAATAAAAACGATCGGTCCCGCGTTCCATTGGTTCGTCGGGATTTTCAATCACGCCATGTTACTATTGCACAGAGACGACATACGTTATTGCATAGAGCATTTACAAGACGATTGGAATATCGTAACGAGGCCGGAGGATCGGCAAGTGATGCTGAAGATGGCGAAACTCGGTCGCTACATTATCGGTTTCTGTGCAGGCTTTATGCAAGGTTCCGTACTGTGCTACAGTGCTGCAGTAGGTTTGTTCAAACAGACCGTCGAAATCGGCAACGAGACCATGAGCATATACCTTTTGCCATGTCCAGTTTATAAAGTTCCGCTTCAGACCAACCCAGAACACACTATTATCCTTATGACGCAATTTTTGTCAGGATTTATAGCAAATTCGAGCGCAGTCGCGGCATTCAGTCTTGCCACCAACTTCGCCAGCCATACTCTTGGCCAATTGAACTTAATGACCAAATGGGTGAACGAATACGTGAACGAATCGAGAAGGCAAGATAAGAATGCTCGCGTACACGAAATAGGTGTGATCGTTGAGCATCATCTGAGAATTCTCAGGTAACGTTTATTTTTATAAGTTCATCCTCGGTGTTTCACCGTATACCTCTAATAATGAATTAACCGCAGTTTCATAGTCCGTATCAAACGTATGATGAATCGACTTTGCTTCGTGGAAGTATTCAAGTGTATGTCGGGTATGTGCATACCTACCTATTTGATACTTACGGTACGGTAAATGTATTAAAATATGTATATGTGAAATTTATAGGTCTATCGAGCTTTTCATCAAAAGCAATATGACGTAACTTTAACGATTTCAATCGATAACCGATAGAGTCGGATATTTTACACGATAATAATTAAATATACGTTTGTTAAATTTTACTCCGTAGTCCTATAACTGTCTTTGTTGTATTATGTCGTAGCATTTGCTTGTATTTGTTTCCCAGTAGCTCTGGTATATGATACCGATAGAGCGACAAATTCAGTTACATGCAATTTCGTTTAACCCATTTGCATCATCGCTCTGAAAGGAGTCTTCCAAGACTTTCAATGAAATTAAGCGTAGCAAACGAACTCTTACTTATATTTGATCCAGAAATTACACATGTATTAAAACAACATCATTCTATATGATGCTATAGTATAAATATTTATTCTTTTACACAGTTGTGTGATAGATAAATTTCAAATAGGCAAGCAACAGATATTGAGTGTGGATTATTCCGCTTAATGATGCAAATGAGTTAAAAATCATAGAGTATAATTACAAAGGACGATCAGATTTATTCGTACCATCTCGAATTGACAATCTTTTCTTCGTTGCTCCTAGGAATGGTCCGATCATAACATTCAGGCCTTGACGGCGTATGGTATGGTAGCGATATCTATGACATTCAATGTCTTTCTAGTGTGTTACATCGGTGAAACATTAACGGAACAAGTAATGTACAATGTATTTTGATACCTTAAGCATAAGTAGCGAATAATACCATTAACGCTTACCGATCGAATTGCCGACAGTGTAGAAAAGTCGGTGACACAGTTTACATGACCAACTGGTACGAATTGCCTGATAAAGATATTTTTAATCTCATCATGATTATTTCACGGTCAAGCATGGAGGTCAAGATCACAGCCGGAAAATTGATCACCTTGTCTGTGGACACTTTTGGTAAAGTATGTTCCCTCAGTTCTCCGACTAAAAAAGAAATCGCTTCGATGAAAATCAGCCAGAACATTTTATAATTGCCTGCAATTACAGGTAGTAAGAACAGTTTTCGCATACTTTAATATGCTGCGTCAAATGACAACGACGTAAACTGCGCATGTACCTGACACACGACTCGATAATAAATTTCGTTGTTTTATGGACTGCTTATACAAACGTGTGTAATTTCCATGTTACGAGAATCGTTCCTTTCATGACTTACGCGTCTATACCTCCTATGCATCTAGCGAATGCAATGGTTCCGACGAGAGATCGCACAATTTATAGCACAATAAATATATAACTCGAAATTGATCAACCTTTTAAGGCTGTCGTTCGTTTTTCGATTAAGCGTCTTTTCCTTTGTCATAAAAGAATCGTTACAAAAGATAGCAATGAGAGTGGTTAGGTAACATTTCACTGTATCATCACGCGTTTGCATCGGTGAGTTCATCACGTGCACGTAACTCGCTTTTCCGAGCACCGAATCAACTGGTGGTTAGGCAAAGACTTGAACCCCACCGGCTGCAAGTTGCACGAATTTTATTTATTCAAACTAACAGATAGCACATGCGCGATACCGAATGCGTGAGTAATCAATGTATCCACCTAACGTTCAGTTGTGCGTGCACGTTCGACTGGTCAATATCAACATGATCGAATCTTCAGCCGAATCACAGAGCCAAGATTGGATGTACAGTGTCCAGATGAATCGTTGGTTGCTAAAACCAATCGGCATCTGGCCGCGTGCTCTGTGCATGAGCACGATGGAGAAGATCAATTCCATGATCCTCCTGTTCATTAGCTGCTTCATGATAGGTTTCCTTCTGATCCCATGCGCGCTGTGCACTTTGCTCGACAAAACCGGTGATCTCGATGCTAAAATCAAAATGATCGGACCGCTCAGTTTTTGCGTAATGGCAGCGATCAAGTATTACATTCTGGTCTCGCGCCGGGACATGATCGGCAAGTGCATCGAGAATATACGCAACGACTGGATACGGGCTGGCGAGGAACATCTGCGAGAGGACAGAAAGATAATGAAGGAGAGCGCCAGGATCGGACGATCTTTGGCCATCTTTTGCGCAGGTTTCATGTATTCCGGCGGATTTTTCTATACCACCGTGATGCCGTTGTGCTCGAATCGCACAGAGATTATCGACGAGGAGATTGTGAGATCCCAAGCGTTCCCGATCTACCGTGGCCTCCTCGATCCGCGTAGCAGTCCCTCCTTCGAGATCGTCCAGCTGATGCAGTGCTTGGCTGGCTTTGTCATATATTCCGTCACTGTCGGCGCCTGCAGTTTAGCCGCTGTATTCGTCATGCATGCCTGCGGACAGTTCAAAATCGTTGTGTCGAAATTGGACGGGTTAATCGACGGGGAGAAAGTGAAGAAGGGCACGCACGAACAACGATTAGGCGATATCGTGGAACATCATTTGCACATACTCGGGTACAACGATCGTCTACATTACGCAAATTATGCGAATTATGCTAAAGCGTATCGCATCGTAACGATTGATAATGACAAGTAATTCTCAGGTTTATAGCCCAAATCGAGGGACTTGTGAACGAGATATGTCTCGTTGAATTTGTAGGCTGCACGCTAAACATATGTTTCCTGGGATATTATCTGCTCACGGTAAGAACGCCATGTTAATTCCAATTAGTATTCATCATTTTGTTCTCTTAGCCTTTTAGGAATGGGAGCAAAACGAGACTATAGGAACAGTGACCTATTGTACGTTGCTCGTGTCCTTTACCTTCAATATCTTCATTTTGTGTTACATCGGCGAAATTTTATCCGAAGAGGTATTTTCGTTAATAGCGAGAACCACGTTACACGGAATCGCTCTGCTTGCAACGAGTGCAGAATTCTTATGTTTCCTTTGATGTTACAGTGCAAAAAGGTCGGTGAATCGACTTATATGATCAATTGGTACCTTTTACCCGAGAAGAAAGCATTGAGCCTGATATTGATATTCGCCATTTCCAACTCTTCTATAAAATTAACAGCCGGGAAGCTCGTCGAATTATCTTTATCCAACTTCTGCAGCGTAAATAACATGCGTCTGTCTATTGGTTCGTTACCTTAAATTATACGAGTTGCGTTACGATCAACGATTTTTCGTTACAGGTATTAAAATCGGCGCTGGCATATTTGAGTTTACTGCGCACTCTCACCGTGGCATAACAGAACTCTCGTTTGTGGAATAAATGTATAATTATATTCGTGTCATGGAAAACATAAATGTTTCGTTGAAGTTTAGAAATAAGCTATTAAACGTTGCTGAAAGTTATCTCAAAATTTTGCGAATGATTTCGCTGGGAGAAAGCACAGGTCGCTTTAAAATCTCTGGCTGGTTGAATGGGGGTTGAAGGGTGGAAGAGAGAGAGAGGGAGAGAGAGAGAGCGGGGTAGTCTTCGTTGACGAACGGCGTCGTAATAAACAAGAGGGGGGTCCATCGTCGTGGATGGGCCCCGATTTTAGGGGCATCTGGCGGAGGGCACCGATTATGTTCATCTCGAGTTCTCTCCATCCCATCGCGACGAGAATGATCATCGTAGGGATTTCAGTAGGTAAAAATCCTACACCCTGTCCAAGGATACTACGTATGTTTCAAAGACTTCCTCTACGTAAAAAAGAGAAAAGGTGAAAAAAAGAAAAGCTCGTAATTAAGACGGTCTTCTTTGAAACAGATCAAGTTTCGCTTCTGTGGGAATGGAGCAGAGTGAGTACGGTTCTGAGAGAATAGAAAAAAGCAGGTGCAAAAGACTCCGTTACGGTTTTCTAACGGCAGAGTCCCGAGTGCAATTCGACGATCGGAAAATTATATTTTTAGGACACTCCTCGTTCATCGACAGACATAGAAGGTAAAACAACGTCCAAACAGCCACCGGTTTCTTTCGTTAAGATTTTCAAATTAATTCACTTTGTCTTGTCTAATCGACTCGACTGTCACCTTCAGTTTGAGATATAGCTGTGATAGTCGTTGGTTAAGTTTCAAGTGACAAACTTGGTTAATCGATCGGCGCAGTGTATATTTTCACGTAGTACGCGCAAACGTCGAGTAAGTAACCTGCTCGCTATTCAGTCGTCTCTGCGATATCGCACAGTAAACACGATGACGGATGAGCTTGCAGCAGTGGAGACAAAATTTGGCAGCCTTAGCGAATACAGCCTGCAGCTGAATCGATGGTTTCTAAAACCGATAGGCGCATGGCCGGAATTATCCTCTTCTCCGAGGCGTGAAAGAATCATATCGTATATTATAGTTATCATCTGTTGCTGCATCTCGTTGTTCACCATAATTCCCGGCGTGCTTTACATCTACTACGAGGAGCAAGATATATATTTTAAGCTGAAAATATTCGGTCCTTTAAGCCATTGGTGCGGTGGTTCGCTTAATTATATTTCTTTATTATTACGAAAAGATGAGATACGTCATTGCATAGAACATGTGCAGACCGATTGGAAAATAATCACGAGAATCGCAGATCGGAAGATAATGTTGAAGAACGCGAGAATTGCCCGTTCTATCGCGGGTTACACTGCAGCTTTCATGCATAGCGGTATCTTTTGCACTTGCGTCGTCTTGGGTGCTGTGAAACGAACCGTTACAGTCGGCAACGAAACTATGAAAATCTATTCGTTGCCTTGCCCACCCTACAAAATTCCAGTCGATACCAATCCAAAGCACGATATCATTCTCGTCACGCAATTTGTATCGGGATTTATCGCGAGTTCGAGCGCGATCGGCGCCTTCAGCCTTGCTGCCGTTTTCTCTAGCCATGTTCTTGGTCAGTTGAACGTGATGACAACTTGGATCGATGAATTTGTCAATCAGTCGGTAGATCGGAAGAGGGATACCTGCACTCATATAAGCGTAATCGTCGAACATCATCTGAGGATCCTCAGGTAATGCTTATATTTTTATTATTCGATGCTTTGTCCGATAACTTTCTCTGATAACACTCGTTAATCGCAGTCTTATAGCACGCATTGAACATACCATGACTCGAATATGTTTCACGGAAGTCTTCAAGTGTATGCTGGGCATGTGCATGCCTACTTATTACATCCTTGCGGTACGCATTAATACGTGTGTATGACAATTTTAAGAGTCAATTTTAAAAGAAAAATTATATCTTAGAAGCATTCGAATAATTAACAATATTTGTAATACATTTTTAGCCGTGTGTCACGCTATTATCGTATAACGTGGGGTTTTCGCAATTGCACCCAATAATTTCTGATTAACATACTGTAGGATTCGCTATTAAACAAGCCGATACTTCATATAGGAACGTTAGGTGAAAGCAACGTCTTTTTAACAATAAAATTTAAAGACTAATAGCTAATCGCTCACGCTCTCGTGCTTTCTTCATTCTTCACTTGCATTCGACATCGTCATCGATATACCCATTCATCCGATCTCCTTGTATGCGGTTTCTTTCAACCGATGCACTCACTTGGAACTAGGGCTCATTAGCCCACAATACCCGCGATACTTTACTTTATTAATCGGAATTATTGGCAAATATGTTAATTAAATTTGAACGTTCGTATTCGAAATTTTACATGTCCTATTTATCTATAATTACTTTTTCATTGGTAACGCGAACAATTTTCTATAAATCGTATAACAGTGTAATCGTACACAGTGTTAGCCGAATGTCGAATTATCGTATATACCCACTTAATTTGAAGTAATCTCGATAAATTCATCACTTGCCGCGATAGCGTATATTCTATAATCTAAACGTATGTGTACGATCTAATTGCAAAATGTTCACTTTTTTCCTAGGAATGGTCTGAACATAATGTTCAAAATTTGCTTACATATGTTATGATAGTTATATCTATGACCTTAAATATATTTTTAGTATGTTACATCGGCGAAATGCTAGCAGAACAGGTAATGAAAGTAGACTGGCATAATCTGGTATTATAGTTAATTAACACTGGCCCAATTGCTGACAGTGTGAGAAAGTTGGTGATAAAGTTTACATGACGAATTGGTACCAATTACCTGAAAGAGATATCTTGAACCTCGTTATGATTATATTACGGTCAAGCATGAAAATTAGAATTACTGCTGGAAAATTGATTACAATGTCTATCTACACCTTTGGCAGTGTACGTTTTATTTTTCTGTTGGTTAAAGAAGGATCGCCAATTTTTCAAACAATTTACCATATCGTTTACAATTTCAGATAATAAGAACAGTTTTCGCATACTTGAATATGCTGCGTCAAACTACAATGACATGAATTCCTTATGTACCAAACTTACATTTACGTAATAAACATCAGTAGCATTATCATAAATTTTGTGTACAATTGAGGATACAAAAAATATCCTTTTCGTCTTTTATACGCACCTGATTCGTGATAATGCACGCGTATGTTCTGTTTGCAATACGTATGAGATATGCGATGCGAGCGCGGATAAAGTTTCATAAAATTAATTTTTACATCCCATTGGACGGTTTCTGCGTATTACTGTCTTCTCTCGATCTGCCCTTACACGCGCCACAATCTCTTCGACGAATGAAAAAACCTACAAATACAAAAAAACCGTGATTGCTCGCTGTTTATCAACGAAGGCTACCCTATTGCTTACATTATTCGTGAAGCATGCGCGCGTAAAGCTCGTCCGAGACTTTCGTCGAATGATCAAAGTGCGCGCTTGCGTTCTAACAATACCGTGTCAAAGTTTATGGCGAGTCGATCAGTCGACAGTGCATCATAGAGTCGTCAGTATGCGTTACCGATCATGCGACACCATGGTCGGTGAATCGAGGAATAAGCATTACGAAAACGATATACAGTACACTTTGCAAATGTGCCAGTGGCTTCTGAAAGCGATCGGTCTGTGGCCTCTCATTTATAGTTGCGCAAGCACGCTGAAAAAGCTAGTGTCTGCCTTTCTGATGACCATTTGCTTGTTCAGCCTGTTATTCGTTATCCTACCGTCCTACCACCATATGTCAAAGTTGCAAAATTTGGTAAAGAACAAGAGAGAAGCGAAGAGTGTCTGCAACCCTATCGGTACCATCGTACGAGATCACGTGAAAATTTTATGATAAGAAACATTGAGAAATAAAGATTGTTCACTCGGATAAGCGAGCTTGACGAAAGTTCATGTTTTCTATATTTTGTTAAATGCAAGGAAACGTTAAAGAATCGGAAGCAAACGAATTACAGGTTCTCCAACAGCATAGAAGAAGCTTTACGCGAAATATGTTTCCTGGAAATCATAGAATCCACGGCAAACTTGTGTTTACTAGAATATTACTGCATAATGGTAAGCAATTCAATTCTCATCTTTTATTCGGAACAGAATATATTCCTCGCAATCGTTTTAGGAATGGAAAAACAGCGACGCTATCGCGATGTTAACTTACTTTACCTTGTTGACCTACTTCACGTTTAATGTATTTATATTCTGCTACATCGGCGAAATTTACGCTCAACAAGTACTAATAAAAAGAATTATTCTAGCTTATGTATGTATTCTACAATCTCGCAAACATTCTTAATGATCATGATTAGTACATATCACTGACAGAAAAGAAAAGAAATTTAAATACTTGTGATAATGACTGTTTATCTTCCTTTTAAGTAAATCAAGCCAATGTAATTTTTTCAATCATCGCTACTTCATTCTTCAAAGAACAAATGAATGGTAAGAAATTAAAAAGCTAAACACAGATGATACTTTAACAACGATATACGTTGCGTGGCATACGAATGTAACTCAATGAAATGGCCAAAGGCAAATAACACGAAGAATGCTATTTCTTACGAGAAATCATCTGCAAGTATTAAGGTAAAAATCACACCAGACAACGCATGCGTTCTATCACAGCCAGTAAATTCTAACAGCTATACTCCTAGGAGGTTTGGTTACGCCTGCGTAAAACAAGTAGGCGTAGCCTAGGACAACGCATAAGAGGTAGCGCATAAAAATCTTTTTTTTTCTTATATTTATGTATCTGTGATTGTCAATTTACATAAATACATCGCGTAGCAATCGCATTGAAAAAAAGTAGTAAGAGGTAAGTAGATGTTTTTATTTTATCTAAAGCTTTTCGTGCAACTGACATCTCTAGCGACAGAAATCTTAGTCATTAGACATTTCGTAACAACACTCACCTGTGCACACCTAAAGAAAGTTAAAGTTTGTAGCATCTCCGGATGCTTTCATTTTAATTTCAGGTGTCCGACCTGGCAAACCGATTGGAAACAGGCCAATCGAAGTACATGTCTAAACATGTCCAGTCGAAATGTAAAATCCAAGAGTCTTTTAAAATAAAATGTAACAATTATCCGACAGGTAGAATTTGAAAAAGATCGCTCACGCTCTCCCAGCAACTCGAATCCCTAACAACTGACACTTACATTCTGTCGCGCTTACTTAAACTTTCCACTCCGTCTTCTTTCTTACTCGTGCTCTCTTCTTCAGTCATGCTTTCTTCATTCTTCACTTGCATTCGACATCTTTATCGATATACATGTTCATCCGATCTCCTTGTACGCGGTTTGGAACCAAGACCACACACCTATTCGCTCTGCTATCGCTCTTAATATTGTTTCGAGCGCGGACAAAGTTTCATAAAATTAGTTTCTACGCTTTGGTAATCGTAACTAGAACCGAAATTTTACTTCTACCGTTCTAAATTCGAAATCAAAGTGTTACATCTCCACTTCGTTTCACGAAGAGTCTGCCGTATAATTCTACGAAATTGAGACACTCGCGAACTAGTGTTAACTGCAAGTTTACTAGAGACAATACGCGATTCCTATTGATTTACTATCTAATTCCATTCATTCGGCCTTGCGCTTGCGTCCCATTGTGAACTTGCAGCTTACCGTTATTATAATCCACTCGGCGAGTTTAGTCGACGCTGTGCTCTGGAAGCGTCAGCATGCAATCTTCTGGTATCGGCGATCGGCCACCGAACGATCATTACAAAAGTGACATACGTTTCACGTTCCAGTTTTGCTATTGGAGTTTGAAGCCTATAGGTATTTATTCCTTCATCTACAAGGACACAAATAAATTCGATAGAATAACATCCGTGCTGTTAATCCTGATCTGTTGTTCCGTCATGCAATTTGTCATCGTGCCGTTCAGTTATTATGTCCTGTTTTACGAAAAAAACGTGAACTCGAAGATTAAATATCTAGGACCGTTGACGTTTTGTCTAACGTCGCTGTTCAAGTATGGCTACCTTGCTATGAAGGGTTCCGAGCTGAATCGCTGCGTCGAACATATTGAAAGGGATTGGAAGATGTTAGAGAACGAGGATCATCGGAATATCATGATCCAATACGTGACTATGAGTAGAAAATTGATCACGTTGTGCGCGGCCTTCATGTACACCGGTGGTTTGTCTTATCACACCATTATGCCATTGCTGTCGAAGAAGGTAAACGAAAACTTCACGATTAGACCCCTTACCTACCCCGGCTACGAGACATTCATTGACATCCAGCAGAGTCCCACCTATGAAATCGTATATTGCATGCACTGCGTTTACGTTGTGATCACAGCCAACATCTCGATGGCTGCATACAGTTTAACAGCGATCTTCATCACCCACGCTTGCGGTCAAATTAAGATACAAACGTCGAGATTAGGAAGTTTGAATGATAATGGAAAAGCGTTGGAAACTGTTATCGAAAATCGATTAGCCATTATCGTGAAGGACCACGCGGAGATCTTGAGGTAAGATGACCGATGATATGCTTGTAACGTCGAATGTAAATTTCACAGATAGACCTGTTCGTTAAAGCAATAATCATGAAATTTCAGATTTACGAAAAACGTTGAATTTGCTCTGCGAGAATTATTTTTGGTAGAAGTGATAGTATCTACTTTGTTAATATGCCTACTTGAATATTATTGCATGGTGGTAAAGATATTGCAAATCGCTACTCGGTATTAGAGACAAAAAGGAAAATAATGATAAGCTTGTATCTTTTAGGAATGGGAGACTAGCGATTCTGCCGCGATATCGACATATGTCGTTCTCTTAGCTTCTTTTACTTTCAATATACTCATATTCTGTTATGTGGGAGAACTTCTTCTTGGACAGGTACTTGCAAAAACTAGATATTCGAAACGATGATTCATTCATGCGCATATTCCCTTCATTCTTCATTCCATTTTCTAACATAGAGTCGGATAATTAACCATAGGCATAATAGACACGAGTGTTGTATCAGGGCAACGAAATTGCGAGAGCTACGTACGAAGTAGAGTGGTACAATCTACCTGGAAGAAAAGCCCGTGATATGGTAATGTTGCTTGCCATTTCGACAAACCCACCGAAACTCACGGCAGGCAGAGTGCTAGTCCTGTCAATGAATGCTTTCGGAGTTGTGAGTGATACAGAGCTAATTTAATATTTACTTATAGACGCAATCTCTACCGAATAATAACCTATTCCCAATTTCAGGTATTAAAATCCTCGATAGTTTATTTGAACATGCTGCGAACGGTCATTGAATTCTGATCAAAATTACTAAATTACACACAATGCAATATCTTCGACAAAGAAATTTCTTACCTCAATCGTATATAACATAGTTCTGATAGTCTGAGCCTAATCTGAACTGTATTACTCACATCGTTCAAATTATTTTCATGTTACCGAGAAATGTGCGAATAATTTGTCATAAAGTTTGTAATACATTGAATTAAAATAAATATTTGAAAATTAAACTTTCATACGATGAGAAGTTAAATAGAAATCACGATCGGATATATCTCTTTTTACAATGTACATAATTCAATAATACAACGTTACAACCAGTTGATTAGCAAAAACATAACTGAGAATAAGATAAATATATATATACTTACAATGAAATTCGAAATCTACGTAAGTTGCAATAGAACACTAACGTACGTTTAACATCTCATTGAACGATTTCTGCGTATTACTGTCTTCGCTCGATCTGCCCTTACACGCGCCACAATCTCTCCGACGAATGAAAAAACCTGCAAGTACAAAAAAACCGTGATTGCTCGCTGTTTATCAACGAAGGCTACCCTATTGCTTACATTATTCGTGAAGCATGCGCGCGTAAAGCTCGTCCGAGACTTTCGTCGAATGATCAAAGTGCGCGCTTGCGTTCTAACAATACCGTGTCAAAGTTTATGGGGAGTCGATCAGTCGACAGTGCATCATAGAGCCGTCAGTATGCGTTACCGACCATGCGACACCATGGTTGGTGAATCGAGGAATAAGAATTACGAACACGATATACAGTACACTTTGCAAATGTGCCAGTGGCTTCTGAAAGCGATCGGTCTGTGGCCTCTTGTTCATAGTTGCACCAGCAAGCTGGAAAAGCTACTGTCTGCCTTTCTGATGACCATTTGCTTGTTCAGCCTATTATTCGTTATCCTACCGTCCTGCCACCATGTGTTTTTGGTAGAGAGAGATACGAAAAAGCAGGTACAAATGCTTGGCCCAGTTGGTTTTTGTTTTTCATGCGCGATTAAATATTGCTGCATCGGCCTAAAAGGACCCTATCTCGAGCATTGCATGCAACACGTGAAAAAGGACTGGAAAGTGGTGCAAGATCCGAGTTATCGGACGATCATGTTGAAATACGTAACAATCAGCAGGAAACTTATTATCATATACGCGGTTTTCCTGTACACCGGCGGAATGTCGTTCCACACGGTGATGCAATTATTATCGAAGGAGAGGAACAGGCAGAACACCACGATGAAGCCGTTAACGTATGGCGGTTACGATTACTTTTTCGACGTACAGTCTACTCCCGTATACGAAATCGTGTTTTTCCTTCACTGTTTCGCCGCGATGGTCATGTACAGCGTCGCAACCGCTGTGTATAGCTGCGCTGCGATTTTCGTTACCCACAGCTGCGGACAGATCGAGATACAAATGTCAAAGTTGCAAAATTTGGTGAAAAACATGAGAGAAGCGAAGAATGGCCGCAACCCTATCGATACCATCGTACGAGATCACGTGAAAATTTTAGGGTAAGATACACCGAATAAAGATTGTTCACTCTGGGGTAAGCGAGCTCGACGAAAGTTCATATTTTCTATATTTTGTTAAATGCAAGGAAACATTAAAGAACCGGAAGCAAACGAATTACAGGTTCTCCAACAGCATAGAAGATGCTTTATGCGAAATATGTTTCCTGGAAATCATAGAATCCACGGCAAACTTGTGTTTACTAGAATATTACTGCCTAATGGTAAGCAATTCAAATCTCATCTTTTATTCGGAACAGAATACATTCCTCGCAATCGTTTTAGGAATGGAAAAACAGCGATGCTATCACGATGTTAACTTACGTTACCTTGTTGACCTCCTTCATGTTTAATGTATTTATATTCTGCTACATCGGCGAACTTTTCACCCAACAGGTACTAATAAAAAGAATTATTCTAGCTTAGATTGTATTCTACAATCTCGCAAACATTCTTAATGATCCTGATTAGTACAGCCAAATTGGTACAGTTTCCTATGAAATCGACTGGTATAATTTGCCACCTAAAGAAGCTTACGATCTTATTCTACTGATCTCTGTATCTCAATATCCACCAAAACTCACAGCTGGGAAAATAATCGATTTATCGATGAATACCTTTAGCTCTGTGAGTCTAGTCTCTTCGTAACGTTTCAACGAATTATAACAAAATGAACTGATGTTTAATGCTTAACGATATTCAGGTAGTCAAAACGTCGGTAGCTTATTTGAATTTACTTCGAACAGTTGAGTACTGGTAATGAAATATAATTGCTTATAGTTACCACTGAAAAATTTTGTCATTTTATTATTATCAAATTATTTTTTCAGATATAATTTTTTTCAAGCCGTATCTCTAGTGATTGATTTCAACCGATTTAAATTCGAACTGTTTTTGAATTTGTTCAATATCACATAGAAAAAAGAAAATAAATTTAAGTACTTGTGACAATGACTGGTTATTTTCCTTTTAAGTAAATGATTTTAAGTATTAAAGAAAAACTTACACCACAGCCAGTAAATTTTAACCGCTGGACACCGCGGACGTTTGATTACGCCTGTGTAAAACAAGTAGGTCTAGTCTAGTACAACGCATAAAAGGTAGCACTTAAAAAACTCTTTCTTTTTTTTTATATTTACGTATCTGTGATTGTCGATTTACATAAATACATCGCAAAGCAATGGCATCTTTATTTTGTCTAAAGCTTTTTGTGCAACTGACAACTCTAACGACAGAAATCTTAGCCGTGAGGCATTTCGTAGTCAACATTCACCTGTGCACACCTAGAAAGAAAGTTAAAGTTTATAGCATCCCCGGTTGCGTTCATTATAATTTCAGTTATCCCCATTCCTGATGAGTGATAATCGATTTGACAGTACTCGAAGGGATGCACGCACACTGTATCACGAACGCAAGCTCAACACCTTTGAATCAATGCTGCTACAGTCTGTTTCGAACTGTCTGCAAAGATGTATCCGTCTACTCGATATCAGTCTCAATACCCACAAAATCCGAATTACGAAGAAGACATCGTTTACGTGACAAAGCATAACAAGTGGGTTTTGAACTCCATCGGCATATGGCCGGCCGCGTATGAGGGCATTGGTAAATTTTTACCCAAAATCGCGATTGGTGTCAGTAATCTGATCTTGTCCTTCACTCTAGTACAGTGCGTGCTACATATCGTATTAGAACAAAAAGATCCGTTGCTACGTCTAAAGTTGTTCGGTTTGACTTCCTTCTCTTTTATCTCGTTAATGAAGTACTGGGCTCTAACAATACGCAAACGAAAAATCGAATACTGTATCGAGCAGGTATATTCCGACTGGAAGCAGGTCAGTGGCCACGGTTGTTTTTAATTGCCTTATTAATTTATTATTAGCAAGTGTAAAGCTCGAGAGTTTCATTAAGAAAATGTAAGAACTATTTGACAGGTGAAGATTCAAGAGAACCGTGAGCTTATGTTAAAATATGGAAAAATCGGACGAAATCTGACAGTGTGCAGTGCCATTTTCATGTACAGCGGTGGCATAATTTATCACACGATCTTGCAGTATAGCATGAAATCATACGTTAATGAATATAATCAGACGATCAGATTGCTGGTTTATCCTACTTATAGTGGCTTTTATGACGTTCAACTATCACCCGTTTATGAATTAGTATACATTCTTCAATGCGTGTGCGGATATGTGTTTGACACTGTGACGACTGGTGCCTGTGGATTAGCTGCGCTATTCGCAACACACGCCTGTGGACAAATAAACGTGATTATATCTCAATTGAATGATTTGGTTGACGGAAAATTTTCCAAGGAAAATTCTAATCCAAACACTCGGCTGATTCAAGTTGTCAAGCATCACATAAGAATTTTAAGGTATGAGAGTAAAAGAAATATATATCATTGCTTGTAGTTTTTGAAACTGTATTGATAACAATTGTAGATTTTCAGCGATCGTTGAGACAGTTCTGCAGGAAGTGTGCTTTTTAGAATTCGTTGGTACCACTTTCGTAATATGCTTGCTCGCGTACTATTGCATAGTAGTACGTTTTCGTTCTCTTTTTGTATTTGCATGAATTTTCTTTCTAATTTTATTTTTTTCCAGCAGGATTGGGAACAAAATAACACTATTGGTTTGACAACGTACATGATACTATTAATATCCTTGACGTTTAACTTGTTCTTATTGTGCTACATTGGGAATCTTTTAATTGAAAAGGTATATTGCATTATTAGTACAACATATATTTTCATTCGTGATATTTCCTAGTCGCTTGAATTTTCTTTCTAATTTTATTTTTTTCCAGCAGGATTGGGAACAAAATAACACTATTGGTGACAACGTACATGATACTATTAATATCCTTGACGTTTAACTTGTTCTTATTGTGCTACATTGGGAATCTTTTAATTGAAAAGGTATTTTATATAATTAATACTATATTTTCATTCCTAACATTTCCTTGTTGCATCCAAATATTCCGGTTTATGATATAATGTATCATTAATAAATTCTCCTTGTTATTTATTATTTATATCACAGAGTAGTACCGTCGGAGAATTTTGCTACATGATCGATTGGTACAAATTGCCAACCCAAACGATTATGGGACTCATTTTGATCATCGCCATATCTAATAACCCGTCGAAAATCAGCGCCGGTAAAATAATTGATTTGTCTCTGCCATCTTTCGGAAGTGTGAGTTTTTAACAGTATTTCAAGCACATTACACATGAAACAACGATAACGTGAATACCAATTTCATTTTATAACATTCAAGCACAACCTTATTTTTACAGGCGTTGAAAACGTCGTTGGCGTATCTAAGTTTCCTTCGGACTGTGGTTGTATAATTGGTTGTATAATTTCTTGTAGAATAGTAAACAAAATAGTAATAATAATTAATAGTAAATAGTAAATAATCATAATAATAGTAAATAATAGTATATAATCGTATATATTGTGAAAATCTCTTTTAAAAGAATTTCTTTCGTTTTCACGTCGTTCGTGTCGTTTGCATCGGACACATACAGAAGAACTTGCAGCGTTAAAACTGACGTGCTTTATCACGCTATCGCGTCATTATTAACAAAGTAACAAATCATCAAAAACTTTGCGATTGGACCTCTTACCTATTTTGGATACGAAGCATTTTTTGATACGCAGATGAATCCCATGTATGAAATTGTACATTCGATGTATCGTGTCAACATTCTAGTCACAGCTCACATCATGATAGTTGAGTACGATTTGATGGCTATCTTCGCTATTTACATCTGCAGATAGCTTAAGACCTGATTCCTTGTACTTATTACTGAAAATATGATCCTCGTGCTTTTTTTAAGTTTCTTTGTTTGTACTGAAATTGACAATCGTATAATATTATTAGTTTGGCATCCTATGTGGCATTATTACTGTTGTCAATCGATATGTTTTTATCAGGCTATATTGAGCGTCGTCAGTTTCTCTGATAAACAGTTTGAATATTATTATTTCATAGACCTATTTTCCTATTTTAAGGATAAGAGTCTGTAACCACGAAAGTACTGTGTACTTACACACTTCAGTCTCAACTCTCTATATTCCCAAGGGAAAAGTAAAACTGTGTAATATGTAACATCTGTGGTAACTTTCGTTATAATTATAGACGCCCCCACTCTCGATGAGTGACAATCGATTTGACAGTGCACAGAGGGATGCACGCACACTGTATCACGAACAAAAGCTCAACACCTTTGCATTAATGCTGCTATTGTATCGTAAACAGTCTGTTTCGAACTGTCTGCAAAGATGTATCCGTCTACTCGATATCAGTCTCAACACCCACAAAATCCGAATTACGAAGAAGACATCGTTTACGTGACAAAGCATAACAAGTGGGTTTTGAACTCCATCGGCATATGGCCGGCCATGCTTGAGGGCATTGGTAAATTTTTACCCAAAATCGCGATTGGTGTCAGTAATCTGATCTTGTCCTTCACTCTGGTACAGTGCGTGCTACATATCGTATTAGAACAAAAAGATCCGGTGCTACGTCTAAAGTTGTTCGGTTTGACTTTCTTCTCTTTTATCTCGTTAATGAAGTATTGGGCTCTAACAATACGCAAACAAAAAATCGAATACTGTATCGAGCAGGTATATTCCGACTGGAAGCAGGTCAGTGGTCACAGGTGTTTTTATTTGCCTTATTAATTTATTATTAGCAAGTGTAAAGCTCGAGAGTTTCATTAAGAAAATGTAAGAACTATTTGACAGGTGAAGATTCAAGAGGACCGTGAGCTTATGTTAAAATATGGAAAAATCGGACGAAATTTAACAGTATACAGTGCCATTTTCATGTACAGCGGCGGCATAATTTATCACACGATCATGCAGTATGGCATGGAATCATACGCTGATGAATATAATCGTACTATCAAGTTACTGGTTTATCCTACGTATGGTGGCTTTTATGACGTTCAACGTACGCCTGCTTATGAATTAGTATACATTCTTCAATGCGTGTGCGGATATGTGTTTGACACTGTAACAACTGGTGCTTGTGGATTGGCAGCACTTTTTGCAACGCATGCCTGTGGACAGATACACGTTATTATGTCTCACTTGAATGATTTGGTCGACGGAAAATTTTCCGAGAAATATTCTAATCCAAACATGCGGCTGAGAGAAATTGTCAAGCATCACATAAGGATTTTAAGGTATCAAAACAGAGACAAATCTATGATTGCTTACCGTTTATGGAAACATATCGGATACTATTGTAGGTTTTCTAGGATGGTTGAAAGGGTTTTGCAGGAAGTGTGCCTCTTAGAATTCATCGGTTCCGCTTTTGCCATATGCTTACTTCAGTACTATTGCATAATAGTACGTTTTCGTTATTTCCTATTTGCCTCTGTGTTTTCTGTTAATAAACTGGCATCACAATTTTGTGCTAACTTCACGTTTTTGTAGTAGGATTGGGAACAAAATAACACTATTGGTTTCACAACATACGCGTTACTGTTAATATCCTTGACGTTTAACATGTTCTTATTGTGCTACATTGGGAATCTTTTAATAGAAAAGGTATATTGCATTATTAGTACAACATATATTTTCATTCGTGATATTTCCTAGTCGCTTGAAAGTATTCCGGTATATCATTATATAATGGTGCCATCATTGTATAATGATCATTAATAAATTAATAAATTCTCTTTGTGGTTTGTTATTTACATCACAGAGTAGTATCGTCGGAGAATTTTGTTACATGATCAATTGGTATAATATACCAACCCAGACGATTAAAGGACTAATTTTGATCATTGCCACGTCCAATTACCCAGCGAAAATTAGCGCCGGTAGAATAGTTGATTTATCCCTGCCTACTTTTGGATATGTAGGTTTTGTAACAATATTTCAGCCATATTGCATGAAAGCACGATAACATAAATATAAATAAAATAAATAATAAAATAATAATAAAATATAATAAATTAAACGTACTCTATCCTTACAGGTTATGAAAACGTCATTTGCATATTTAAGTTTCCTCCGAACAACAATTGTATAAAAAGAAACGTAGTAACTTTCATTATTTTTGTAATATTTATAAAAACGTATATAAAAAGTATAAACGTAGTAATTACTGATGAAATAGCAAATAAACGTATATATAGTAGGAAAATATTGAAGATGCTTTGATACCTCAAAATATTACAATACTTTGCATGTTTTTCATATACTTCTGATAATGACTGGTTATCTTCCTCTTAAATAAATGATATTCAATATAATTTTTTCAATCATCGCTACTTCATTCTTCAAGGAGCAAATGTATGGTAAGAAATTAGAAAGCTAAACATAGATGATACTTTAACGACGATATATGTTACGTGGCATACGTATGTAGTTCAATCAATTGGCCAAAGGCAAATAACACGAAGAATGTTATTTCTTACGAGAAATCATCTGCAAGTATTAAGGTAAAAATCACACCAGACAACGCATGCGTTCTATCACAGCCAGTAAATTCTAACAGCTATACTCCTAGGAGGTTTGGCTACGCCTGCGTAAAACAAGTAGGCGTAGCCTAGGACAACGCATAAAAGGTAGCGCATAAAAATCTTTTTTTTCTTATATTTATGTATCCGTGATTGTCAATTTACATAAATACATAGCATAGTAATCGCATTGAGAAAAAGTAGTGAGAGGTAAGTGGGTGTTTTTATTTTGTCTAAAGCTTTTCGTGCAACTGACATCTCTAACGACAGAAATCTTAGTCATTAGGCACACTCACATATGCACACCTAGAAAGAAAGTTAAAGTTTGTAGCATGCTCGGTTGCTTTCATTATAATTTCAGGTGTCCCCACTCCTGAGGAATAATAATCGATTTAAGAGTAAACAAAGGTTGCACGCACACAGTGTCACGTACGCAGGCCCAACATTCTTGCAATCAATGTCGTAAGCAGTTCCCTTCGAACTGCCTGCGAACATGCGTCCGTCTGCTAGTAATCAGACTGATCATCCACGAAATCCGAATTACGAAAGAGACATCGATTACGTGACAAAGCATAACAAATGGATTCTGAGTTCCATCGGTATCTGGCCGGTAGTGTTAAAGGGTGCTCGTGGATTTATACCGACAATCGCGATAGGACTTAACAATTTAGCGTTATTCTTCACCGCGGTGCAGTGTATATTACACATTGTCTTGGAACAGAAGGATCCGTTGCTAAGACTCAGAATACTTGGCTTAGCCTGCTTTCTTGTCATTTCGATGATGAAATATTGTGCTTTGATGGTGCGCAGATCGAACATCGAATATTGCATCAGACAAGTGCAAACCGATTGGAAACAGGTCTGTCGACGTGTATGATTAAACGTGTCCAGTTGAAATGTAAAATCCAAAAGTTCTTTAACAAAATTGAACAATTATCTGACAGGTAGAACTACAGAGAAACCGCGAGCTAATGCTGAAATACGGAAAGATGAGTCGAAATTTGACAATATGTAGTGCTATTTTCATGTACAGTGGTGGTTTATTCTATCATACGATCATGCAGTATACTATAGGATCATACGTTGATGAATACAATCGGACGATCAAATTGTTGATATATCCTACGTATAGTAGCTTTTATGACGTTCAAACGACACCCGCTTATGAAATAGTATACGCTCTTCAATGCATGTGTGGTTATATAATAGACACTGTGACAACCGGTGTTTGTGGATTGGCCACGCTTTTTGCAACTCACGCATGTGGACAGATACACGTGATTATATCTCAATTGAACGATTTGATCGACGGAAAATTTGCCAAGGAAAATTCTAAACCAAACGTACGGCTGATAGAAATTGTCAAGCATCACATAAGAATTTTAAGGTATCAAAACAGAGGCAATGTCTATGATTGCTTACCGTTTATGAAAACATATCGGGTACTATTGTAGATTTTCTAAGATGGTTGAGACAGTTCTGCAGGAAGTGTGCTTCTTAGAATTCGTTGGTACAACTTTCGTAATGTGCTTACTTCAGTATTATTGCATAGTAGTACGTTCTCGTTATTCTCTATCTCTATTTGCATGAATTTTCTGCTAACATTACTTTTTCGTGGTAGGACTGGGAACAAAATAACACTATTGGTTTGATAACGTACACGTTACTGTTAATATCCTTGTCGTTTAACATGTTCTTATTGTGCTACATTGGGAATCTTTTAATAGAGAAGGTATTTTGTATTATTACAATAGTACTATATTTTCACTTGTGATATTTCCTAGTTGCATCAAAGTATTAATAGATTCTTGATTTATTAGTAAATTAATTATTAGTAAATTCTCTCTGTTGTTTTTTACTTCTGTCACAGACTAGCAACGTCGGAGAAGTTTGTTATATGCTCGAGTGGTACAATTTACCAACACAGACGATTAAAGGACTCATGTTAATCATCGTCATGTCAAATAGAACGGCGAAAATTAGCGCCGGCGGAATAATTGATTTGTCTCTGCCTACTTACGGAGATGTGGGTTTCTAACAATATTTTAACTATATTGCATGATAACATAAATCCGAAATTTATCTCGAAACTATTAAACGTTCTCTCTTATCCTTGCAGGTTATAAAAACGTCATTTGCTTATTTAAATTTCCTTCGGACTATGGTTGTATAAAAATACGGTAGTAATTTTGATATTTCATTAATTTCGTGTAGAATATTAAATAAACTTATATACATAAGTATATATATATATATATTAAAAATATTCGCTACTACTTGTATAAGTACTTGATATTTCAGGAAATTATTTCTGAATATTTCTTTCACGATTCGCGTCGTTTGCATCGGACACATAGAGAAAAATTGACAATATTAAAGTTGGCTCGTTTTACTACGGTGTCGCGTCGTTATTAACAAAGTACTAACAAAAACTTTGCGATTAGACCTCTGACCTGGTTTGGGCACGAAGCATTTTTTGATACGCAGATGAATCCCACGTATGAAATTGTGTATTCCAGTGTCAACGTTCTGGGTCACAGCTCACATCGCAATGGTTGAGTACGATTTGACTATCTTCGCTATTTACACCTGCAGTCAATATTGGAAGGCTTAAAAAAAGGAAGCATAGTTTTAGGAAATAGTGTCTAGGATCATATAGCAGCCATCTCGAAGGATCATCCTCAAATTTTAAAATGAAATTGATAATAATACGTATAATGAATGCGAATTATACGTGCGCAATTCACAGCTATTTTACGTACGCAACAATGCTGGATATAATTCGTAAAGTAAATTGCACAACACGCAATTTAACGTTCTCGTAACTAATAGTACAATATTTATATCTGACGTAAAGAATAACATCAATAGAAATCGTCGCATTGAAAGAAGAATATGAGACATGCATAACAAAATTTCATCTTTGTAAGGTGTAACTTACAAAAATCAAACGCGAACATTCATTTACTATCCCGTTGTACGATATCTCCCGTATTCTGTTTGCTCGATATCCACTCACACACGCGCCATAATCTATTCGTAGAACGTAAAAAGCTGCAAAAACAACAACAAAAAAAGCCGTGATTCTTCACTGTTTATCGACGAGCATCACCCTTCTACTTACATTATTCGTAAAGTTCATCCAGCACTTTCGTTAAAGGGACAAGGCGTGCGCTTGCGTCCTGACAATACCGTGTCAAAGTTTGTACCGCGTCGATCAGTCGACAGTGCGCTATTCAGCCGTCAGTATGCATGACCGATCATGCGACGCCGTCGTTAGTCGACCGAGGAATAAGCATTACGAAAAGGACATACATTACACTTTGCAGATGTGCGAGTGGCTGCTAAAGGCGATCGGATTGTGGCCTCTGATTTACGGTCACACCAGCAAATTGGAACAGCTCGTGTCTTTGTTTCTAATGGTCACGTGCTTGTCCAGCCTGTTCTTCGTTATCCTACCATCTGGCCACCACATCCTTTTTGTGGAAAAGAGTACGCACATGAAGGTAAAGTTGCTCGGTCCGGTTGGTTACTGCGTGTCGTCTACGATTAAATACTGCTACCTCGGTCTGAAAGGACCTTTCCTCGACCGGTGTATACAACACCTCGAAAAGGACTGGAAGATGGTTCAGGATCCGCGTCATAGGACGATCATGTTGACATACGCGAGTATCGGCAGGAAACTCATTACAGTGTGTGCCGTTTTTTTGTATACCGGCGGATTGTCTTACCATACGGTGATGCAACTATTATCAAAGGAGAGGACTAGGCAAAACAACACGTTGAGGCCGTTGACGTACCTCGGTTACGATCCGTTTTTCGACGTACAGTCCAGCCCAACATACGAAATCGTGTTCACCGTTCACTGCGTCACTGCGATGGTCATGCAGAACGTCACCACCGTAGCGTATAGCTTGGTTGCAATTTTTGTTACCCATAGCTGCGGACAGATTCAGATACAGATTGCAAAGTTGCACGATTTGGTGGAGCGTAAGGTGGAAAAGAAGAATAACCGTGACCCTATCGCAGTTATCGTTCGCGATCACGTGGAGGTGTTAAGGTAAGACACGTCGGAGAAGATGTTTTTCGACTTACGTTAAACGACAATTTTTCAGATTCTCGAAAATTGTCGAGGAAGCTCTACGCGAGATATGTTTAACGGAAATCATAGAAGCAACGATAATTATGTGTTTACTGGAATATTACTGTATGACGGTGAGCAAATAAATTAACATCTACTTAAAAAAGAATATGATATTTGTAATTATTCTAGGAATGGGAAAACAGCGATACTATCGCGATAGTGACCTATTTTACGTTATTGATATCCTTTACGTTTAATATGTTCATATTTTGCTATACAGGCGAAGTTCTTTCTGACCAGGTAGTTACAGAAAAATTGTGTTTTTAAAATATTTCCAATAATAATAAAAATAAAGCATACCCAATATCTGTGGTTAGTGTAGACAAATTGGTACAGTTTCCTATGAGATTGAATGGTATAACTTGCCAGCTAAGGAAGCTTATGATATTATTATACTGATCTCTGTGTCCCAGTATCCACCAAAACTTACAGCTGGGAAAATAATTGATTTATCATTGAATACGTTTACCTCTGTGAGTCTGGTTCCATAATACAGTTACGGCGAATTATGAAACAAATAAATTTAAGTTTAAACCTTAACGATATTCAGGTAGCCAAAACATCGGTAGTTTATTTAAATTTACTTCGAACAGTTGCGGACTGGTAATAAAACCTGATTTTTTGTAATTATTGCTGAAAAATTGTACCGCTGTGTTATCGAATAATTATTTTTTCCAGACATCATTGTTTCCAGTGGAGCTTTGAAGTATCCGTATTAAACACGTATGACCGATTTAAATCTAGGCTGTTTTGAATTTATTGAATATCACTGACAGAAAAGAAAATAAATTTAAATACTTCTGATAATGACTGTTTATCTTCCTTTGAAGTAAATCAAGTCAATGTAATTTTTTCAATCATCGCTACGTCATTCTTCAAAGAGCAAATGTATGGTAAGAAATTAAAAAGCTAAACACAGATGATACTTTTTACGACGATATCGAGAAATCATCTGCAAGTATTAAGGTAAAAATCACACCAGACAACGCATGCGTTTTACCACAGCCAGTAAATTCTAACAGCTACACTCCTCGGAGGTTTGGTTACGCCTGCGTAAAACTAGTAGGCGTAGCCTAGTACAACGCATAAAAGGTAGCGCATAAACATCTTCTTTTTCTTATATATATGTATCTGTGATTGTCAATATACATAAATTCATCGCGTAGCAATCGCATTGAGAAAAAGTAGTGAGAGGTAAGTGGGTGTTTTTATTTCGTCTAAAGCTTTTCGTGCAACTGACATCTCTAACGACAGAAATCGTAATCGTTAGACATTTTGTAGTCAACACTCACATGTGCACACCTAGAAAGAAAGTTGAAGTTTGCAGCATATTATAATTTCAGTTGTCCCTACTCCTGATGAGTGCAATCGATTTGACCGTGCTCAAAGGGATACACGCACACACTGTATCGGGAACGCAGGCTCAACAACCATGCAATCAATACTCTACTACCATGTCGTAAACAGTCAGTTTTGAACCGTCTGCGAACATGCATACCCCTTCTTGGTATCAGACTTGCAAGCCGCGAAATCGGAATTACGAAAGAGACATCGGTTACGTGACGAGACATAACAAATGGGTCCTGAATTCCATCGGTATCTGGCCAGTAGCGTTAAAGGGTCTAGGTAGATTTGTGCCTACAATCACGATAGGAATCAACAATTTAGCGTTATTCTTCATCGTGATACAGTGCGTGCTACACATTATCTTGGAGCAAAAGGATCCGATTCTAAGACTAAAGTTTTTAGGTTTGACCTGTTTCATCGCCATCTCGTTAATGAAATACTTGGTCCTGACGATACGAAAATCGAACATTGAATTCTGTATCAAACAAGTGCAAATCGATTGGATGCAGGTCAGTCTGAACGAGTACTTAGGCATATCGAAAGATGAAATGTAAGAGCTGTTTAATAAAGATATTTAACTATCGACTGACAGGTAGAATTCGAAAAAGACCGAGAGCTGATGCTGAAATACGGAAGATTTAATCGAAAACTGACAGTGTACAGTGCTGCATTAATGTACTGCGGTGGTCTGATCTACATCTCAATCATGCAATTTACCCTTGGATCCTATGTTGATGAAAATAATCGCACGATCAAATTACTGGCCTATCCCACGTACAGTGGTTTTTACGATTTTCAAAAGAGTCCTGTGTACGAAATAGTGTATGCTTTCCAGTGCGTTTACGGATATGTGTTCGACACTGTAACAGCAGGCGCCTGCGGATTGGCTGTGCTTTTTGTCACGCACGTTTGCGGGCAAATCGACGTCATTATTTCGCGAATCAATGATCTGATTGTTGGAAAATTTTCAAAAAGTGATTCTACCATAAACCTGCGAATGATAGAAATTGTTAATCGTCACACAAGAATTTTAAGGTATACGATAGAAGGATGATACAAATCGCTAGTTATTGGATAGAAAAATGTAATCGTGTACTATTGTAGATTTTCTGGGATGGTCGAGAAGATTCTGCAGGAAATGTGCTTCTTAGAATTCGTTGGATCCACTTTCATAATATGCTTGCTCGAATACTATTGTATAACAGTAAGTTCTTGTAGTTTCCCATCCGGATTTGTGAGTTGACGATATTTTTGTTTGTAATAGGACTGGGAAGAGAGCAACGCTATTGGTCTAACATCATATGGGGTATTATTAACGTCGTTGATATTTAATATATTCTTATTGTGCTACATTGGAAATCTTTTATTGGAAAAGGTATTTTTCATCGGATTTTCTTTTCTTCCCGTTGTGTAGCGAAATATCTACGCGAATGCGTGAAAACCTGTTAACATTACAGAGTAGCAGCGTTGGGAAATCTTGTTTCATGATCGAGTGGTACAATTTACCGACAAAGACGATGCGGGGTCTAGTCTTGATTATCGCCATGTCACGTAGTCCAATGAAAATTTCTGCAGGTAAAATTGCCGAGTTGTCTCTGCCTACTTTCGCAAATGTGAGTCTCTGATATCGTTACAACCTTCGCAAAGATAATGCAATTCGAGTGTCATCTGATATCGACTTTTCCAGGTTATAAAAACATCCTTTGCGTATTTAAATTTCATCCGAGCTGCTATCATGTAACAGTATAGCAATCGGCTAGATAACTTCGTTGATTAGATATAGGCAAGTAAGGAAATACATATGTTATCAAACATTTTTTTTCCCGCGTAAACGTTCGATGTGTCAAATTATCGTTACGCATTGAGCATTCTGTGCCCAATTTTTTATATTTCGTATTGTAACCAAGTGACAGCGATTATCGATTTAAACAAACGAATTTTTTGTGTCCAAGTAACAGCGACCTTATAACGGAAAAAAAGAAATTACAATATTTTTCGTGATGTAAAGATTTAAATATTATTTCACGCGCCCTTCTAGATTTACGACAGAGCCTTTGTGAATGAAAGCTCTATATACTTACGCACTTCAGTCTCAACTCTCTATGTCCCCAAGGGAAAAGAAAAACTCTATAACATGTAACATCTGCGGTAACTTTCGTTATAATTATAGTCTGCTCCACTCCTGATGTGTGCAATTGGTTTGACAGTGCTCAAAAGGATGCACGCACACACTGTATCGTGAACGCAGGCTCAACAACTATGCAATTAATACTCTACTACTATGTCGTAAACAGTCAGTTTTGAACCGTCTGCGAACATGTATACCGCTCCTCGGTATCAAACCAACCGCGAAATTCGAATTACGAAAAAGACATCGGTTACGTGACGAGACATAATAAATGGGTCCTGAATTCCATCGGTATCTGGCCAGTAGCGTTAAAGGGCCTAGGTAGATTTGTGCCTACAATCACGATAGGAATCAACAATTTAGCGTTATTCTTCATCGTGATACAGTGCGTGCTACACATTACCTTGGATCAGAAGGATACGATGCTAAGACTGAAGTTCTTAGGCTTGACTTGCTTCATCACCACCTCGTTCATGAAATGCTCTGGCAGTGCACAAAGCGAACATCGAGCATTGTGTCAACCAGATGCAAAGCGATTGGAAACAGGTCAGTCCGAGTAGAAGCTTAAATCTGTCTATTTGAAAAGCAAAGAGTTTCCACGAGTTTATTGAAACGAAATTTGTCAATCGTTCGACAGGTAGAGCCTCAAAAAGACCAAAATCTGCTACTGAAATACGAAAAAATTAGTCGGCAGCTGACAGTTTATAGTGCCATATTAATTTACAGCGGTGATTTGACATACTTCTCGATCATGCGGTACACACTAGGATCATACGTAGACGAGTATAATTGAACAGTCAGGATTCTAACACTGCCATTGTATAGCGGGCTGTATCAAGCTGACACGAGTCCTGTGTATGAAATAATATGCGCTTTCCAATTCATTTGCGGATACGTGTTCTACACTATAACAGCTGGCTCATCTGGGTTGGCTGCGCTTTTTACAACACATGCCTGCGGACAGATCGACATCGTTATGTCTCGATCAGAAGATTTGTTTGTACAGAAATTTTCCAATGAAAACTTCAACCCGAACAAGCAATTAAAGCAAATTGTCATAAGAGTTTTAAGATGCGAAAACGAACGTAACGTGAATCGTTGTGCATTGGCTGTGAAAATAAAATACATTCCGTACCATTGTATTGTAGATTTTCAGCAACGATCGAGGCGATACTGCAGGAAGTGTGTTTCCTAGAAATCATTGGTTCCACTTTCGTAATTTGCTAATTTGCTATAATTTTATTGCATAACAGTACGTTTTTGCCGTTTCTTTTATGGGTTTTCCGGGTTTATGATATTTTGGTTTATAGTAGAGCTGGGAACAGAATAACATTATGAGTATGACGTCGTATGCGGTATTATTAACATCCTTGATATTTAATATGTTCTTACTGTGCTATACTGGCAATCTTTCACTAGAAAATGTATTTCTTATCGTAACACGTATAGCATAACATGTGTATCGGTGTATGAAAACTTGTTATTATGTTACAGAGTAGCAGCGGTACAATTTACCAACCAAGACGATACAGAGTCTCATCTTAATCATTGTCATGTCGAATAACCCAGTGAAAATTACTGCTGGTAAAATAGTCGATTTGTCCTTGCCTACTTCCGGGATTGTAAGTCTCTAATATCGCTACAATTTAGATGGAAACAATGCAATTTGATTTTCATCTGTCGACGATTAAACGCGGCATTGACTTTTGCAGGTTATGAAAACAACGTTTACGTATTTAAATTTCATTCGAGCTTCAATGTAACGTAATAGCATAGCAGATGATCTGTCTAGATATCTTCGATAATTAGGTGTAAACAAGTAAATAAATAATTAAATAGAAACATTATCGAAATATCTTTTTTACGTGTAAACATTCAACACAACAAACTATTACAGGGCCTGTTTTTATTTTTTTTTTTTTTTTAATAACTAAATCATAATTATCATCAGCGTGGAAAAACGAATTTCAAATGATCGCTTATGTCTCACTTCTAAGAGCAAAAAAGAAATTATAATATTTTTTGTCATACTATTTCGGTTTCCGAATGTTGTCAGTTTTTCTAAACAGCCGCAATGTTTGGCTAATAATGAAATGAAATATTACATAAAAAGTAAGAACGTTAGAAAGTTCATTCTTGGCTTAAAAGTTAGGTATAAGTATCCCAAGTTTATCAATGTCTATAATTGTAATCATTCGTGTTCCTGAATAATTATGATTGGTCTTGGATTGGTCGGATTGGTATCGGAGAATCACGCCGGAATTTTGAGGTAAAATGCTTAATAATGTAACGATAATCATAATAAAAGTCACAGAAAAACTCAATAACGTTACAAGTTGATTAGCAAAAACATAGTTAAGAATAAAATATAATATATATACACTTACAATGGAATTCGAAATCTATGTAAGTTGCAGTAGAACGCAAACGTGTGTTTAACTCTATCTCGGTACTGTCTCTGCTCGATATCCATAATCTCTCCCACGGGTGTAAAACCTGCAAATACAACAAAAAACCGTGATTCCTCGCTGTTTATCGACGAAAGCCACCCTTCTGCTTACATTATTCGTGAAGCACGCATGTGAAGTTCATCCTGCGCTTTGTTTGAAAGCAGAATGCTCGCGCTTGCGTTCTGACAACACCGTGTCAAAGTTTATACCGTGTCGATCAGTCGTCAATGCACCATAGAGTTGTCAGTATGCATGACCGATCGCACGATACCATTCGACCGAGAAATAAGGATCACGAAAACGACATACATTACACATTGCAGATGTGCCAGTGGCTGTTGAAGGCGATCGGAGTGTGGCCTATAGTTTACAGACACACCAGTAAATTAGAACAGCTTCTTTCTGTGTTTCTGATGGCCACGTGCTTGTCCAGCCTCTTCTTCGTTATCATACCATCCGGCCACCATATTTTTTTTGTAGAGAAAAGCGTACACATAAAAGTAAAGATGCTTGGCCCGGTTGGTTTCTGTTTGTCATCTACAATCAAATACTTTTATCTCGGTCTGAAGGGACCTTTCTTCGACAGCTGCATACAGCATCTAGAAAGGGACTGGAAGTTGGTACAGGACTCGCGTCATCGGACGATCATGTTGAAATACGCGGCTATCAGCAGGAAACTGATCACAGTGTGTGCGGTTTTTTTATACACCGGCGGAATGTCTTACCACACGATAATGCAATTCTTATCGAAGAATTCTAGGCAGAACAACACGTTGAGGCCGTTGACCTACCTTGGTTACGATTCGTTTTTCGACACACAGTCCAGTCCTACATACGAAATCGTGTTTTGCATTCACTGCTTCACGGCTATGGTTATGTACAGCGTCACCACCGTAGCCTATAGTTTGGCAGCAATTTTTGTCACTCACATCTGTGGACAGATTCAGATACAGATAGCGAGGCTGCAAGATTTCGTGAAGGGCCAGAAGCAAAAAACGAATCGACATGATTCATTGGCTGTCATCGTTCACGATCACGTGGAAGTTCTAAGGTAACATCGGAAATCTTCTCTCGTATATACCAATTAAATGTAAGGGAACATCGTAGGAGTAATTATAATAAAATTTTAGATTCTCGAAATATGTGGAAGAAGCTTTGCGCGAGATATGCTTAACGGAAATCGTAGAATCGACGTTAATTATGTGTTTGCTCGAATATTACTGCATGACGGTAAGATAGTTAAATCAGCAACTATTTATAAAGGGGTATATTCTTTGTGATTCCTTTAGGAGTGGCAAAACAGCGATACAATTGCGATATTAACTTATTTTACCTTGTTGGTATCCTTTACGTTTAATATATTTATATTTTGCTACATAGGCGAAGTTCTCACTGAGCAGGTACTTGTGAAAAGAGTTATTCTTATTTGTGTGTATATTCGCAAACTCGTAAACATTTTTTTAACGATCGTGATTAGTGTAGCCAAATTGGTACTGTTTGTTATGAAATCGGTTGGTACAATTTGCCAGCTAAGAAAGCTCACGATCTTATCCTACTGATCTGTGTATCACAGTATCCACCGAAACTTACGGCTGGGAAAATAATCGATTTATCACTGAATACGTTCAGCTCCGTGAGTCTCGTTTCTTAATAAAGTTTCGACGAATTCTAAGACAAATAGACTGAAGTTTAACGCTTAACTATATTCAGGTAGCCAAGACGTCGGTAATTTATTTAAACTTACTTCGAACAGTTGCAGACTGGTAATAAAACCTAATTCTTTATAATTATCGCTGAAAAATTGTACAATTTTGTTATTGAAAATTTATTTTTCTAGATATATTTTTCAAGCGGTGTTCAGAAGGATCCGTATTAATTACATATGGCTGATTTAAATGGAAGCAATTTTGGATTTGTTGAATATCATGATTGACAAAAATATAAATTTCGAATGCAGTTAAATAAATTTCTGTTTAATATATTATTTAACGTGTTACTTTATTCTAAGAGCAATAACGCCAGATCGTCAGGACACTTAAACGCGATACCAACTTTCAACTTCGATTACTTCTATATGCTCTTTTAATTGAAATTTTATACAAATTGTCGGACTATTAGATACGGTTTTAAAAGTAGAAAAACGAGAGTAATAGAAAAAGATATATCGTGTTCTTAATACCGTATATTTTCACCGTCAGTCGAAGTCATTTTCAGTAATTAATCGACGAGTTGTAAATAAACAGATATATCGCAAAAATACTCACTGCTATCGAAATAGTTGATATTTAAAAAGGTCATTGAATATTATATACATCTTTTTCATATCTCGACGATGATAAACAACTCCTTGATACCTATACACAGGATGACAGTTAACTTGACCAAACAGCAAATTACAAAGGTAATTATGGATTTATATAAGTTAGAAAATTTATTCTCGCTGCTTCTCTAACGAAGAAGTAAGTAATCACGTTTTCTATATTTATATATTGCAATTCTATACGACTATACGCACATGAACAATATTCTTTCCTAAAGATAGAAGTTCTTAATCGTCGTGCACTCGTGTATATCTCAATCCTTATTACATATGCTCCAACCCCTTCGCTTACGTCTAGTCTGAAAGTTGAACTCTATAGTATCACCGGTTAATATCCTCTGTAATTTCAAACGTTCGCTTCTACCATGTATAATAATCGATTTCAATGTGGTCAAAGAGATGCACGCACCCTACGTCACACGTACAAGCTCAACAAAGTTGCAATCAATGCTGCTAAACTACAGTAAACAGTCGCTTTCGAACTGTCAACGAAGATGTATCTTTTCATACAAGATCGGAATGATTACAAGCTACAGAACTCGAACTATAAGAAAGATATTACTTATATTACCAAACACAGCAAGTGGATCTTAAACTCTATCGGTGTTTGGCCAACGTTATTACAAGGTGTTGCGAGATTTCTTCCTAAAATCGCGATTGTACTCGGCAACTTTGTATTACTCTTCGCGATCATACCGTGTTTGCTATATATTATATTCGATGAAAAAAATACCCTAAAGAGATTACAGTTATTCGGTTTAATAAGTTTCTGTTCTACTTCGCTGCTAAAATATTGGGCTCTGACTTTGCGTAAATCAAAAATCAAGGATTGCATCGGACAGGTGCAGACCGATTGGAGACAGGTTAGTAGATTAATAAAGAAATGTAAATTAATCGAGTGGAAATTGGAAGACATTGAGATAAAATATAAACTATTAGAAACTATATGTAGGATATATGATTTCGAAATTGTAAATTTTATGAAAATGAAAATGGCTAGCGTCTGATTGAAGGAACATCCTTACCGGATGTAACAGGTGGAATTGGAAGAAGAACGTGAAATAATGCTGAAATATGGGCGAATGGGCCGAAATCTGACAATAATCTGCGCTGTGTTCATGTATAGTGGTGGCATAATATACCATACAATTTTGCAATATGCGATCGGATCGTATGTCGATGAACATAACTGTACGATCAAACCACTGGTTTATCCCACTTATAGTGCCCTGTATAACGTTCAGAGAAAACCCATTTATGAACTAGTATATGTTACTCATTGCATGTGTAGTTACGTAATGTATTCTATAACTGTCGGTGCCTGTGGATTAGCTGCACTTTTCGTGACACACGCTTGTGGACAAATCGATATCATTATATCTCGATTAAATGATCTTGTCCGTGATGAATATATTAAAAATACATTTAATCTGAACGCGCAATTGATAAAAATTATCGAGCACCATTTACGGATTTTAAGGTACAATAATGAACTAGAAATAAAGAAATTTCCATTGTGCGATGAAACTGAGAATGAAACATAATGGATCATAGCTGATTACAGATTCTCGGCAACAGTAGAGACGGTGCTACAAGAAGTATGCTTCTTGGAATTCATCGGTTCCACATTTATGATATGTCTACTTGAATACTATATAATAACGGTGTGCTCTCTTATTTTTGTCCGAAGATTCCTGAAAGTTCATAATTATTTATTTATAACAGGATTGGGAACAAGGTAATGCCATTGGTATTACAACATACGCAATGTTACTGATATCACTTACATTTAATATATATATACTATGCTATATTGGTGAACTTCTAATGGAAAAGGTATAATTTATTAAATATATTTTAAAAATATGCAAATTAATCGTTCGATTGGATAAATTACTACCTGAACATTATACAAATATATTATCGAATTGCTAACGATATTTATTATTTGTCTATTATTCTCCTGTTTTTAATTTTTATATATCACAGAGCAGTAGTATTGGATTATTCTGTTTTATGATCGACTGGTTCCATTTACCGACTAAGACTGTACATGATCTTATTTTAATTATTGCTATGTCAAATAATCCAGCTAAAATCAGTGCTGGTAAGATAGTTGATTTATCTTTATTCACTTTTGGAAAGGTAAATATAATTATTATTTTAATTTTTACAATACACTGGCAAATTCGCAAATCTCACTGATCATCTATTGGTCATTTAAAATAATTTTGTTTTGTAGGTTCTCAAAACATCATTAGCGTACTTAAGTTTTCTTCGGACTACTGTCATGTAATAATTTCTTAATTAATTAATTACTAATTTTTTTTTTAGTATTTCCAAAAAAAAAATAAAGAGAAAGATACAGCAGTATTTTATATTATCTTATGTTATACTATTTACAATAAAACATCTCCTAGATGGCACTACGTGGATATTCTCTATTATCTTGTGAATTAATATTATTTGTTTCTTATTAACCGAGAATTAATATGAATATCGTCATATTACACATAATTTTAAATGTTTAGTAGAAAATGTAATTTATGTACATTATTTATGTATTAATTAGGCGATTTTTTTATGTATTATCTGGAGTCAGCACCATCAAGCGGGAAGAAATATAACCATTTCTCTACGTCTCCATAATAAAAATCTTCCGTAATAGCGTATTGTCACCAAATTTGACATTTCACAGGAATAAAACATTGTAACGTTTATAACTTGATATACAACAGTAATGCACTTTTGTGCGTCATGTGTGTATCTTATGTATAAAGTGAAAGGTATGTAAAATATTGTACACTAGTCATATTTACAGTTTTATATTTAATAAAATCATATTAAAGCAAAGCAAGTGTAATAAAAATAATAATATACATATAAATATATAGATATATATGGACTAATTTGTAAACTCATGTATATATAAACTAATTTGTAAACTCATGTATATATAAGCTAATTTGTAAACTCATGTATATATAAATTAATTTGTAAACTAATGTATATATAAACTGATTTGAATAAAAAATTGTATTATTTCAGAAAAATATTGTAATATGCTATAGAAAGTGATATTATCAAAATGGCTGAAAAAACAACAGTGGGAGGTATTCCAATTGAATGTTTAACTGGAGAATCTGCAGCCATTTGGTCTGGTTGGCGTACATTGGGAGACAGAGAAGTTGTTAGAGAAGCATCTGTGAAAGGCACTCATATTAATCTCGCTTATAAATATATAGCTTACAGAAGAAGATGTTCCATTGAAGAAGCTCAGGATTATTTTAACAAAGAAGTAGAAATATGGATTACAGAACTTCTAAAGAGATACCAAATTTATAGAGCTTCGCGTATTCTAGAGAATATGGTATATAAAATTTACATTATTGATAAATTATATAATNTTTTTCATAGAATAAAAATCCAATAGAATACATATTTGATGTCTGCATAAAGTGTAAGGATTTTATATTAAGAAATTATTTATCAGAATTCTTAATAAGCGGTGGACACTTTGAAGATAAATATATAAATTCATGGAACATAATAAAAAGTATTGTACAATTTGAACAAAAATATATGTAAGTTTCATAATGAATATTAGCTTAAAAAGTAGAAAACGTAAAAGATACAATTTCTTTTTTAGGATTAAAGATGGATTAAGCACTTCCTTATGTATAGCAGATATTATAAGATTACCAGACACAGTAAAACAAGCACTATGCACTGAATTATATTTTTCTACGACTGAACAATTCCTTTCAATAAACATAACTAATAATATACTATGGAATTATTTGCTATCAAATAATAATATCGTATTAATCAAATTTTGGATTGATACTTACTATGGAAATGATACAGTAGAAGAATTAAATGAAATTAATGAAGAATACAAATCTTTGTTTAATACTTTGGATATAGTGCCAAGTATGATTGAAGCCATTGATCCTTCAAATGCTAGTTTTCTTATAAAAGATTTAACTAAAAATCATCTATGTAGGTATGTCTATGTGAAATATATTTAGTATAAAAATATATTAAAATATTTATTTACTTANATATCAGGTATGGCATATTTATAGAGAAAGAACAAAAAGATGTAAAATTATTATTATCACGAATTTTTGGTAGTGCAATGACAATATCAGAATTGAACATGATATTATCACATAAATCTTGCAATATTAATAAAACGGAATTTATGAAAAGAATTGATAAAGAATTGTGTCTTGCACATTGCTTATATCAAACAAATACTCAAGAGGATAAAACTAAAGTTGCTGAATTGTATGATGCATTAACAAAAATGTGTGAAAGTCAAGAACAGCTTCAAGATGCATTGATGGAAGGAATTTTTAAAACAATTTCTCACCTTTCTGATGATGTTATTGAATATTTAGAGCAAAATTATTTAATAGTTTTTGTACTAATATTTTCACATTTGTTTAAAGAAAATATAGTATATAATCAGAATAAAAATACAACAATAAAAGAAAATGTACTAAAAGATATATTTACAAGTAACAATGACCTGCAATTATGTGGTCATAGTATACCAAATAAAGTTCTCCAAAATATATTAAAATATGTACCAATGCTTGAATCCATTATAGAGAAAAGAACAAAGAAGGAAGCTACAATGTATGAATTATTAGATGGTTACAAAAATCTGAATGTAAAGCAATTATATAAATGGCGTTTTAATAACGAACCTATGCCTCATTTTTCTAATGAAGCTCTTAATAAGAAATATGGACACATAGAAGCATTGACATATGAATATTATTTAAAAGAAGCACGTCCTAATATGGCCATATTTAGCTTAAAATTGACTGAAGGAAAATTAATCGAAAATGTTTCTTCTAGAAGGTAAAGAAAAATTTTGAAATAATCCACGTTTTCATTTTAAAATATTGTATGCATACTGGTACATTATTTACAGAAAACATAAAGCAGCTCTGTTTGCACATATTTTTGCATTACGAAATTTGGATAAACCAGAAATATTATGTACGTGTATTTCTTTCATTGAAATGTTAGGTATTGATTCAGAAAATTTGAGACTTTATATAACTGTGGCAAATTACATCGATAAAGAGATCGATATTTCTATCGGTAATTATATTCATTAAGCATTTAATAAACTTAGTACTTATAGATTTCTAATATGTTATATTATTTAATTTACAGGAAGTTTATTAGAAGGTATAATGTATAAAAATGAGGATGATTTGAAAACTGTAATGGTTCATTTTGAAAGTAGTTTTCAAAAAAAATTTTCTAATACTTTTATTGAAGATAGTCAGCAATTTATAAATGTATTACAAACATGGGATGTTATTGTACGATTTGCAGAAGCACACAATTTTCCTCTACCAATCAGTTTATTAAAATTATTAGCAAGTCAGAATCACTGGTTTGAATTTATATTAGTTTGCCATATCTTTAATTATCCTTTAAATCAGGTAATAATTTAAATTTAAATAATTTACATGTCTAATTAGAAAAACATTACGTGTTTTGTTACTTTTAGATGTTGAAAAATATAAAACATTTTGAAGACACAATTCTCAAGGAACATTTGTTAACTTGTTTGTCTAATAATCAACTTACAAAATCTCATTTAGCTGTCTGTAATGAACAAAAAATAAAGTCACGAGATGTTAGACAATCATTATATTACAAAATTGGTGTTCAACAAAGTGTAAGTAATAAATGTTATGTGTTTATGATAAACTTTATTAGATATAATATTATATTATTATTAACTAGGGATTGCATACTTTGGATTCTTCAGTATCAACAGATTCAGTGAGCACTTCTGATTTTCATGGCTCATATGAATATATTGTAAATGATAACATTTGTTTGCCAGATGACGATTTATGGCTAATTATTCTAAAATGTCATCAAAGTCCAGATCCACCTGGTGCTTTAATAAATTCATCCCGGTTAACGTTAAGACCTTTTCTCGCGGTCCTAGCGTCCTGTTATGAGGTATTCTATACCAAGAATTGTAATATTTTCATGAACTATAACATTTTCTTTTATTATTGAACATTTTTTTCAGCCTTCTTCAGTTCCAGCATATTGTTATTCATGGATGGTGATATCTACCACAAATGAAGAAATGCTTTCTAATTATAAAGAATGTTTAGAACAACAAGTATGGACAGCCAATCAAGTCTCTAACTTATTAGAGCAAATGGTAACTTGTGGATATATTAATATTGTTAATAAAGCTTACAAGATTTTTATGCCTGTAAGTGTATTCTATCTAAATGTCTATATTTATCTATATT
>NIJG01000001.1:1613638-1628627 GCA_002201625.1 Euglossa dilemma
TTCATATATATTTTTTAAAAAGTGCATTTTTTGTTTCAGTATTGGATAAATGAATATACCACGCCAATTGGATTAGGTGTATTTCATTCAGGAGTTGAAATTTATGGAACAGGTATATATACAAAATATTTTTACTTTATACATGCTTTATTTTTTAAATTCCATCTAAATTTATTATATAAATATATAAATTACTTTGTAGAATATGCATATGGAGGACATTCTAAACCAATTTCTGGAATTTTTGAAATCACACCCAGAGTTGCTGAAGAATTAGGGGAGAAATTTAGATATAGGTAAGGATATACCCTTCAGATGTATTTATATCATATCAAAATAAGAATAAATATACTTTTCATCATAGGCAATCAGTACATATTGGTTATACAGATTTCACGGAAGAAGATGTAACCAGAATTGTTACTGAATTAGGAAAAGATTTTAGGGGTGATCGTTATCATTTGATGAATAAAAATTGTAACCACTTTAGTAGTCAACTTACACTTGTATGTATATAAAAATACAGTATAATTATTTATTAACTGAAACAATATAGATATCGTATTTTTATTCTAAATTGTAGATTTTATGTGGTCAGGAGATACCAGGCTGGGTAAATCGTCTTGCATACTTTAGCTCTTGTGTACCATTCCTTCAACGTTGTCTACCGAAGGGATGGTTAACGCCCGATGCACTTCAACACTCTTTGAATCAAGTCAGCCATGAAAGTACATCCTCTGAAAGTACATCTTCTGATACTTTCTTGTAACATTTAGCCAATTTTATAAAACGAAGAGATTTAAAATGCCGTAGGAGTTACACCATTTAGAGAGTTTATGCGCAAAGGAAGTTTATCATGACAGTAACTATATCGCCAAGATCACGGAATCCGAGAAACAGAACCGTCAAAATGAGGTACAAATTTGATATTGTACTCTAGAATTCCAGTGGTGATTTAATAATACTGAAAAAATGCCTTTCTTGCAACATGTCGTCTTTAAAATTTTGGACGGCAGTATACAATGTCGCGTGTGTTCTTTGTTGTATCATACAGTCGAAATTTAATAGATATATACTTAATAGATAATTACGTATAAAGCAAAGGCATAAAGAGACTGGAACGTATTTATTTATTAGTTAAACATATTAATTTTTTAAGAAATTTCTTGTGACTAAGGTTTTATACACGTAATTTTGTTTCAAATTGTATTTGAAAATTTATATTTGTAAAACGTAATTCGTTCAAATTATATTTTAGAAGTATTCAGTGACGTTTTTCTAAACATTCAATAACCTGGTTTTCTTGGATATTATAATTATTTATTCTATACATACATGCGACACCTCTCTGTACAGCTGCCATTAATATTATTAGGAAATTTAAATGAAGAATGAATTTAATATTGAGATTCGTACATAATAAATAATCAAATTATGAATAACTTATTTTTCATGTATGTTTTAATGAAAATATGTTCTCTCCAAGCACTTTTATAAGGAACATATTTATAATTTTATAATTAAAATATTGAGTCAACAATTTTGCACCTATCACATTCCATAAAGGTGCTATTAAATTTTGCACAATGTAAATCGAAATATAATATTATAATTTTGGTAGCTTTTACCAGATTTAGAATTCAATGAATTCTTTTTAAATATTCTTAGTATACAAAACATTAATAATGTTGCAGAAACTGTTGTTGACACCAAGTTTATAATGTTACATGTTGAAAAAAAAAGGAAAAATTCATAAAGTTATTTGAATATGATATAAATACAAAATAATTCTGTTGGATGTATCATATTTGTAAAATGTAATGCAAACATCAAGTAACAATTAGTGCCAATTCAATTTTCTGTTAATTCTGTTATAATGAATAACTATCATATGTTGCATTCAACTCATAAATGTTACCAATCATAAGTATGTTATATTCATTGTTAACATGTGAATATGTTTCAAGTAATTATTTGTAGAAAAATTTAGGATATATAATAATTATGTCTAACCTAATGCTTTTATTATTTTATATAAAACATTTCAACAGAAACATTAATTATTCTTTAATTATACAATTGTTTTAAAAAAGGCTTCATTGAAGTTAAATTTAAAATTAATTTAAATTAATAAAATCATTTAATATGTTAATTTATACAATATCACCAAATATAAATTTGTATGTTTCTGTATGACATATGCCAGAAAAATTTCCTCTCCATATATATATGTATTATATTTGCAAAAAGGTATTAAAAATAATTAGTCATTATCAGTATCTCATAGTTCAAAGCATGTTATGTTTTATATTCCTCACAGATAATTGTATCAATACAGAGTCATGAAATCGATTACTTATGCAAATATAGAAATGAGTATAATGTATTAAAATAATGAAGCATACAAAGCACAATATACACTATAAGTACAAAAGCTTATGTATCTTTCTAAATGATCTTTTTTATAATGATATTCAGTTTGTTATTTCAGTAGGGACTTCTTACTGTTAATAATTTCTTTTTAAACAATAAACATTCTAATAACTATTATTCCGTTTTGTTAATTAGAATAATACCCAGATTTAACATAGTACTTTTTAAGAAGTAAACATACTATATTCAAATATCATGTTTATTAATATATTTTTTTTTATACAAGGTAATTAAGATATTTCTCGATAATTCAGAAATTAATGAATTTAAATACGTGTATTCATTTTTAACACAGATTTTGTATGAAACAAAATGTTAAACAAAAATTATAAATATGAAATCTAGAAAAAATTTTTTTTTTAAATCATACAAACGCAAAAAATTTGTTTTTTTTCGTATCATGATGCATCATGATACCCTTTAAATAATATACAATGAAATACAATTGATTATTTAAAATGCAAATAGTTGCTTGCAATTGCTTTTAATAAATATCGTAAATAATGCACATATTAGTTATAAATAAATTCATAATATATAATAGAATACACTAAACTAAGTTGCTAAAAAAAAGATTAATAATCAGGTCATTACATGCACTGGTACTAAACCAATGGGATACATAAATCATTATTAATTGTTACATAAAATATTCTAACAACTTGTAAAAAAGTAAACTATTGAATCATACAATCTATATATGCATATATATATCATTCTATTTTCGTGCAGAATGCCAGTCGTACATTTTGACTATGCATAAAAAGAAAGCATAATTATAGCGCAATTTTTACATGTGTAAAACGACGTACTCAAAATTTTGTCATATATATGCACACTAAAAAAGAAAAGAAAAATGAAAATTTTAAAGGGTCTAAAATCAAGTTGAAATTGAAATCTTATTTAGAAATTGAATTATTTACAAAAATATAAAATCAATCCTATACAAAGTGACTATTTCTTCGTATGTTCTATCTATAGATAAACTTGATTCAGATACAAAGTAACATAAGATAAACAGATACATCTTTGATTTTAGAACCCTTAAGTAACAATGGCAGATAATAGGTAAATTATTGAATTCTGTTGGTAAGTACAATAACACGTACATTGCTATAATTTATATAAACATACGATGATATTTCTAGAATAGTTCTAGAACTCATTTTTAAACTTTATTTTATTCCGGTACGGACAGCAATACCTGTACTATTACATTCTTTGTTTGATAACATTAACACTTTTTCTTCTATTAACGGTTTCTTCTATATTTTTAATCTAAGAATGTCAAACCTATTGCAGTCGATATATATTTTATTTATAATTATATTTCCATGTCTTATCATTACACAAATGTGATGAAGACGTATTAAGTTCTTTTTGGTATTATACGCATGTTATAGTTATATTACGCTAACTTTATGTCTATCAACGATGATCTTTTAAAGAGTTGGAACTTCAATTTTTCATGTTTATTTGTCATTGCTTTATGAAAATAAAAAAGAATTACTCGGAATGTAGTGTATCAATATTTTACCGTAACATTTTCAATATTTCATAAACTTTTCGATACTTTTTAAACTTTTTTCATTAAAATTTGTTATAAATATATGCAAATTTAAATGCAAAATTCAGAATTATTTTTTTACACGCATTTCATTTTCGTGTATTTAAAAATTTGAATGCAATTATTGGCTTTTCGTTCCAATGTATGACGTGTTTAGGGACACGGAGATAAAACACTATTTTCAATCTCCGTAATTTCTTTGATAATAATGGGGTAACTCGGGATTCTTGAATCCTGAGATAATTATTTCGTTCTATCAACTCTTTTTTTTCCCATTTTAGTATAGTTAGCAAATTTTTATAAATGTACATGAAAAATGTATATATTTTATACATTAAAACATATAAAACCTGTTATCTTGTTTTCATTTTTGTTGTAATTTCATTTGTTTTCTTCTAGTCTTACAACTATAAAAAGATTAAATATAACTGATCATCAGATAATACCTTTTGCAAAACTCTAAAATTATTTGGTATCTTTTTTTAAATTTATGGATTTTAAATTTTTTGATATAAAAGTAATAAAAATGTAGCAGTATCGCGTAACCTTCTTAGAATTCTTCTCAAATTGTTGTTGTTGTAAATAAAAATTAAGATTTTAAAATTCCATTATTTAAAAGAAACGATACTTTAATATTTTCGCTCCGTTCTATTCTCAGTCATTATGCATTGTGCACTTGCTAATACATTTGATCGTCGAATTTTTATTTATTTATTTTTAAATGAATTTAAGTTTTCATAGTGATACTTGTCGCCTTAATTATAGAAAAAGCAGTACATTTATGAGGAAAATTGGTTTTCATTGCAGTAAGGACAAATCAATATTCAACATCGCTCTTTTACTGTCGTAAATATAATACTTATACGTTATGTAAAAGTATATAACCACCTTGCTTAATAGCTATTTATTAGCAGGAGCTTCCGATACATTGCACGATTATTTTTATTATTCACATGCTGAATAAAATGATGCACCTTACTGCATTATGACGCAATAAAAAATATTTAGTCATAAGGCATTAGATCTTTCTTTCTTTCACTGAATTCATTTGTCACTAGAATGATTAAGTATATAATTTACTTGAAACTATTATTTATACCTAGATTCAAAAGTAGGTACGATAGATTAATTAGATTAATTTTTTATTGCTAGATAATTTGACTGAGATTTCAATTTTCATTAACTTAAAAAAAGGAAATTATGATGATTAAAAATTACAATTATGCAAAGTATCTGCATTAAGATTGGAGACAAAAAATAAAAAGAAAAGAAAAGAGAGAAAACAAAATGACACCTACTTCGGTAATATATGGCATTGTAAAGCTGGCTCGATAATTTCAAAACATAAATTATGTACAATAATTTATCATTACATTAACTGTAAATTGCTTTGTTAAGTATATAACTTATTATATATAAATCCTTGAAAACCAGAAAGTTATTATGATGTTGTATCAAAATTAATATTAATATATTTATCAGATCTTTGTATTGAAATAAACAATTAAAACGTGCAACTTCTTAAATCATTTGAATATGTTAGCATTATGCCTTTTGTTAAAGGTTCGTAATACAATTAACGTAATGCACAAGGTTAAGAAATGTATTGCACAAAATTATAAAGAAAAAAAAAAAGAAAGAATTACGATAACTTTCCAGTTAAAAATCAAATACGGATATCATTTTGTGTAAAAACATTATTATAGATACTGTAATCCTATTACTCAAGTAGTGCACATGATTACAGTAAGTTGTTAATATGAAAAGCATTAAATTAATTTTTATGAATCATATGAAGATGAACCATGATCGTGAGCGGGACTTGGAGGCGTCGATGGATTTGAACTGTTGTTTGAAGCTATTGAATGTCTAGGACTTCCACCAGAGGTGTGTTCCTATATTAATAGAGAATTTTGTGTATTTATTAAGAAATAATTTTTTCCAATTTTTTAGACGAACATCTTAAATAACTACTAATTACACCTTCTTATTTGGTTAATAGTTTAAATAAAGAAAATAATAGTACCTTATCGTGTAAAGATGCAATGCTACCAAGAGAGAGTGGAGTATGTGATCGTAGATGCACAGATTCCGAGTCAACTTGGTCCACAGGAGTACGTGGTAATGAAGGTGGAGTAGCAGTTGGTCTTGGAGGTGCCGGTCCCCTGCGTGACGATGTGGAACCTAATAAATAAAAGAAATGCAATGCAAGATGCTTTGAATGAAAGTTTGTAAATAAATAAAATAATTGTTAATCGAATATATATGTACCGTTATGCGGCGAATATCCCGAATTTCTAGATATATGAGAACTAAGACGTCGTGTATCAGCAGGTGGATGCCTAGGCGGCAGTGGTGCTGGCTTACTTGATGTTTGAATAGCAGGGCTATATAACTGAAAAGAAAATGTATATGAGTATATATTTGATAATTTTGGTAAACAAATTAATGATTTAATTCAACTATTCCTCAACATATGCACCATAAAAGATAGAAGATCTTACTCTTTGTTGACTGCTATGAAGATGAGAGCTACTGTGATGTCCGCTATGTTGTTGATCAGCTGTTTCGAGTGTAGTAGGCAAGTCTAACAGCCGTTGAATCTAATATAATATATAAAATAATTATAAAATATATGTACACGTAAATAATATAAAAAAGAAGAAATTAAAGTAATTCACCTGTATTCCATTACCTGGACCCATATGACTGATGTGATTGAAATTGGTCGGTGCGGATATCATTTTAGAGCGTCTGTCAGTAGGACGAACAGCTCTATTTCCTTCTCTTAATGAAAATCTTCTTCGCGGTTTTGTCATTTGTCTACCACTTGGATCTAGTGGTGTTAAATTGAGTAATTCTCCTATTATATCAAAAGAGTATATATTATATATCTAATAATATTATATTCTGTACCATACAATTATTTTTATTATATTAAGAATATATACTAACGTTGATGTAAATTGCTCAAAAAAATAACATGTGGCATATCGTTAATGACGCAGGACGTTAAAGAACCTGAAGTATTTAGTGGTCGTGCTCGTTTTACATTAAGCGTTTGCAACCAGTCTCCAGTTGTACAATCAAACACATCAATGTGAGTTTCACTATACACTAGTAAGTAGCCTTCACAATAACCTGTAATATAAACACAATTATAATTATAGTTCATTTTTAACATTTTCTATATTGTATTTAAAACGTAATACTTACTAACTGCTGTCGGAATAGCAGGATACATAATTTCACGATCTCTACTCTTTCTGCCTTGGCTGTCAACATAAACTGCCAATGTATGGAAGACTAATAAGAATTCACCACGCGGCAATTCAATACAACGTAAAGCATCCACAGCGCTATATGTGAGAAAACCTAAGAGTGTATTCTCAGAATGGACCAATGCTAAAATACAAACATAAAGGATTTATGCATTTAAAAAATTAATTAATTTATATAATATGAGATATATTTACAAATAGGGTGATGGTCTCCTAAGATGCTGTAGATGGAAAATCCAGAAGGATATCCGACACAAAAGCGCCCTTCAGAAAGAACTTGCAAAGTTTGTGCGTGACATGATAACATCAATTCACGTATACGTTTATGACGTGTTTTCGTACGCGTTATTTCATAGATAATGACTTGTGATGCATTCTAAAATAAAAAAAAATAAATAACATTAAAAATTATAAAATATTATACCTGTATGTATAAACATATTATACCTGTTTTTTTATGGCAACACACAAACAATAAGTTAATGGACTGCGACGGACTATGCCTGTTGTTAAAGTTATACATCCTTTAGTTTCTGCAACTTTAATCCATTCAACTTCATCTCCATCTAATGCACGTACTGGGACCAGCCGTACATGACGTTGTTTTCCACTTAAAACTACTATTAATTGTTCTTCTGTTACATATTCCAGTAAATATATTTTCTTGCCTTCTCCTACTCTTGCAATTTCTAAACACATTATACAAATTTATTATATTAATAAAATTCTGACATTCCTTGCATATGTATATATGGAATAGAACATACCGCTACGATCTAAATCTAAACAGAAGAGGCCTTCTTCTGTACCAATGACTAGACGATCTGGATCAATAATTGCTCCTGACATCACATTTTTAATGAGCGCCAATGTATTATCTAATAATTCTTTTGCTCTAAAAATCTATAAGACAAAAAGTAATATATCAAAATCACTGATCAATTAATTGATATTTTTTTGGTATTTGTATTAATGTGATACATTTACCGTTGTATTAGGAAGATTGTTTTTCTTTAGTATTCTATGTAATTCACTTAAAGCAACTACCCATTTTGTTTTTTCACTTTCAGTGTCTGCAAGCATTAACGTGTGATTCCTTAAACCAGGTGGTTCTAGCAGCGACGTTGTTATCTAAATAAATATGAAACAAGGTTCAATCATAAAAATATTTATTATGAAATAATAATAATAGAATAGTTTTAAGGATTACCCTAAAAATGCACGGAATGTCTTTCTTTGTAGCATGTATGACATCCGAATCTCGAACAGAACTAACACTAAATTCCTCGTCCCGCATGTCTAAGACTTGAGACACATAAACAGATGGTAATGCATTACGATCTGGTGAAATATCGTAAAGAAATAATTTGAAGTCGCAAACCACTACAAATTGACGAACCCAACCCTTTTTCACTCCACCCATTTTTGGCACTTTAACATATCCTTCATAAGCTGTACCTATTCCTCTTGTAGGATCAATACCCAATGGTCGTTTTGCTGGAAAAATTACTTATTACTATACTGTAAAGAATTAAATTTTCAATATAAATTACATTAAATAATTTCTTAAGAAAAAATTACTTTGATCATGTGGTACTGGACACATTGGTGGAACTTTGTCACAACATGGCATATGACATGCAAAACCACAAACTTCACATACTACTCCTTGCCTCGTTAAACCTACCATCAATGAAGTACAATGATTACATTTTGTAGGCGCTGAAAATGTTCTTACTAAGAACTGATGAGATTTTGGTTTTGGTTGAAGATTGGTTTGTCCATGAGATGTTGATGATTTATTGAGAAGCTCATGAGATAATGGTGATGTAGGATCCTGGAATTAATATATATTAAAATTTAATAAATACTTAATGTCATATTAAACTCTAAACATAATACTTACAATACTAAGTTCGGATAAATTGCTTTTACTGCTAGAAATACTCGGTGCTCGATTATCCTCGATATCAGCTTCTACACTATCTGCACTTCCATGACGTGTACTGCTTGCAGTTTCTTTTAAGAAATGTTCCAAGTATGACATTTGAGATGTAGGACGTTCTAAAACTGAAATACAAAAAGAAAATATTAAAAAACAATATAATAAAATTGTAACATTCTTTTTAATTATAAGGAATTGAAATTATTTTTAATAATGTTAAATTGATAAAAAAGAGATGTCTGTGATACATTTATCTATAGTCTATTAACATACAAAGAATATAGAAATAAAGAATTATGTTTTTTTTTTCTACAAAGTAGATACTTAAATCAATGTAAACTTCATAACATTTTCTTTTGAATATTTTAATGTAATCACTCCACTGCAATTTGCACCACACAAACTCTGTTAAAATAGTAATCGTTATTATGCAGATAAGGATTGACGATTGTTCATCAGCAGAAATAGCAAGCATGTAATAAAATTTACAAAAAAATCAATCAGATCAAACAATTTAAAGGCAAAAACATTCAGACACAACATACCTGTTAATTATTTAATTACAAAACCGAGAGATTATCAGCTACTAAGATTAACAAAGGACAACCATCACCTAAAACGATGAAAGGCTACTGACACTATTCTTAATTGGGGAATGATTATTTCCAACATACAAGAAACACATAATTGATTCTTAGGGTAATTGAAATTAAAGACAACATAGAGCTATGTTTTAGATAAGAACAATTTGATACATTTGATGCTTTCTTTCACAGAATAAACATTTAATGTTTTATAATATTTAAAATTTATATTTCAATCAAGAAAACATAGCACTATGTTCTGTAATTAGCATCCCAGCTGACTAGTCAATCAAAATCGCGTTTTTGTTGCCACTTCATTTACCGGGTGGCGATACGATGGCGACGGCATTCTGACTGATGAATGTGTTGACGGGAACGAATCTAGTTAATAAGCGACATGTCGTGACGCGGGGAGCACGCATTACTGGTAGGGGTGACGACGGCTGATGTACGATGATGCGCTGGGGTTTGGTGTTAACGATGTTTGGAGATTTTCTTGACGTTTTGCTGGGTAGGACAGCTGTCACAAATACAGTTTGAAGATGAGCAACAAGAGGCCCCAGACACAGCTCGTTACGCCAATAAACAGAGGCACTTTGTAGTCTAGAAATCAGAATCGCATACCGTACCGGAGAACCGAATTACTATGCTGGATAGATATCCAAATAGTAACGATCTCTATTATTGGTAAATTAAATATTGGCAATAGCTTTAAATAGATTGTAGTATATAATTACTTTTGTTTAAAACATTAACTATAAATATAGAAGTACTTAAGTATATTGTATACAATGTAGGTAAAATATTTTGTTAAAATATTGAAGTCAACCTAACAATCTCAGAGAACGTCACAGTTTAAAAATCAAGTGCCTTATGTTTCTTCCAAATACTATCTGAATTATATTAATGCATTTATATTCGATTTACATTTATGTATAATACCTATCAAATGTAATATATTTTAAAAGTACATACATTTCTTTCATAATATCATCAAACAAATTCATATGCTTAATTATGAAATCTATGTATTATGTATTGCACTTTTTATATTTGTAACTATATCTTAAACTAAATTTAAATATCGGTCTAAAAATACACACCAATTCTTAATATCTACATGTATGAAAAAAAAGATAAAAAAAGAAAAAGAGATAAAAAGAAGAAAATAACCACACACTGACTCATACCAATTTAACATCAAGCCATTAATTAAACTAATGCAGACTACAAGAAAATAAATAATACTTTATTATTATACTTATTAAAATTTATATATATTTTCTTTACTAGAATTAAAGAGAGTGTTAAATAATTATTNAGTATCATACTACATTATTATAAATATATGCATAAATATTCAAGTACAAAGAATCATGTATGTCATCCATGCATCTTCACAACAAACCTTTATTATTTATGTTAATTAATATATCTCTCTTATTAGATACAAAAAAGAAAAAAAGAGTTAATAAGCAAATTTATAAAAATTTGTATTGAAAGAAGTATGAATGCTATATATGATTCCTGTCATAAATTTTATATAACAATGTTTTGGATCTGTTGAACTTTTGCTACATGCATGCAAATTTAATTACTGAGAAAAATCTAGCACATTTATATAAAAATTCGTATATAAAAATTTTTTATATCAATATTTAAATCACATGTTATATTGAATACCTAATAAATAATATTTTGCACCCATTTATTACGAACATTCAATTGTATATAAACCACATAATTCATACCACAACAAAGAACTTAGTGTAATACAAAGAACATTATTTTTGCAGACTAAAACAACAAACAGATATATTCATCGCCTAAACATTGTACGAGAAAGATTGAAAGATTTACATATTACATATATAGCATGTATCGCAGCAGTTTGTATAATAATAGTTGATACAGAATTTTTATAAAAACGTAACAATAAAATTTTTACGAAATTTCTTTTTGTAGCAGTATTAAATGAAATGTACTTACAGCCATCGCCTGTGTCAAGCCTTGCTTGTAACTCTTTTACTTGCATTTCTTTGCGTTTTATCTCGTGCGTGAGTGTATCGAATCGTTGTCTGAAATCTCTTAATTCTCTGTAAATACATAAGGTGATTTATCGTTATTAAATCATATTAGTGACATTTAAATATATAAAAGTATGTTTGTCAATTAAATTTGTTTCTTTCTTAAAACATTTAAAATAATTACTTTTGAGCAGCAATTAAATCTGAACGTGTCTTTGTAAGTTCTTCAGATATTGCTTGTTTAGCTTGTATTTCACTTTGTAAAGAACTTTGTAGGTTTAGAAGCTCCATTTTATCAAGTTTCTGCGATCTTCGATTTCGCCAGTTTTTATCCGCCATTGTAGAACCACTACCTACACCACCCACACCACCAGAGTGTTTTAAAAATTCTAATTCTTCTGTCATTTTTGTAGCTAATGCCTGAAATTTTTTTTAGCATTGGATTAAGTCAATTTTAAGGTAAATAACAAATAAAAAGATATAAAGTAAGGAAAACAAACCTGCAAGTATCCTCTAGCATCTTTTTCATCAGATACCCATTGAATAATTTCGGTAATCTGAGCTTCCCATTGTGCAATAGCTTCTTTCTTGTTTCTTAGTTCCTCATATTCTTCTTCCAATTGTCGCCTTTCACCTTGTATTCTATTAACACTATCAGTAAGTGTGCTAAGTTCTAACATAAGTTTTTTATTTTCTTCGGCTAACATAATTTTTTCTCTCTCGTGACGTCTATTTAATTCGTTTATAGTCTCCTCGCTATCGGTAATATTTTCTAATCTTGCAGTATCTAATTTTTCTTTTGTTAACTGAACTTCCCTTTCTAATAAATCTCTTCTTGTTTCAGCTTCGTGCAATTGTTCTTGAAGACTACGAATTTCAAGATTGAACCTACTTTGCTGTTGATTTAAATTTTCATTATATTGAACTTCAAGCTTTTCCACTTCTGCCTTTAACCTATTAATTTCTTGTGTTGCTAATGCATGATTTGCACCTGCATCATTTCCCATAGATCTTTGTCTAATTTTTTCAGTTTCCTCCTGCATTTGTTTACAATATTCTTCACTACGTTCTCTTAATTTTCGTTCTTTACTCGTTTCAGCCATTGCCACTTCAACTCGATTTTCCAATTCTCTCCGTAACTTTTCGGCTTTTCGAATATCATGTCGCAGACTATCGACTTTCTGCATTACAACCTCTAATTCTTCTTCTTTATCTCTAACTTGCCTAGATAACTTTTGCTTTTGTTGTCTTAATTCTGACAATTTATCTGTAACTTCAGTATATTCAGCCATTGCTAATTTACGTTGTGTTAATGCATCCTTTAATTCCTTATCTTGAAGTTTAAGTTTTTCGTGAGTATCTAACTTATCTTTAATAGCTTCTTCTTTTTCTAGTCGAAGAGAACGTACTAATTTTTCTAATTCTCGTAGTTTTGTCATATCACCGTTATCTAAGTTCCGTAATTCACGGGGAACTTCCATAGATTTTAATTGCGATTCTAATTCTAAAAATGCAACTATAATTTAAGTACAAAATTATATTAAATATAGTCTTTTTTAGATAATGATGAAGTAAGAGATGCTACTTGCCTTCCTTGAGTGAAAGTAAAACCAACAAATGGTAAATGAAGTGCAGAAAACGCAGAATTTGCTGCTGGTGGAACAGCATCAGAACTACGAACATCTGTATCATCAACATCAAAATTTGATGTATCAGTTGGTGAAGAAACTTCAGGAATGTAAGGTGCAGTACTATCTCTAAGAGTGTCCCAATTTACTCCTTCAAACCATGGATGTTTCTGTATTATATATAGTTAGCAATGAATTGTATGAAATTTAATTTTCTTGTGAATAATGTAATTTTTTTTAAGCTAATACGATTACATATTAATACCTTGAAATCATCAATTCCATTTTGACCTAATCTAAATTCTGAACTACATATTAATTTTCTCATTAAATCCTTGGCTTCTTCTGAAACTTCATACATATCATCTGCTGGGAAGTCAAAGCAATTCTAAAATTGAATATAATACATATTAATGTGTATAATCATTAAATATGACATAATAAAAGTATAATAATTAAAATTATTAGAATATTATTTTTATACTATAACAAATAATTTAAATTATACAATAACCTTATGATTCATAATTTTTCCATAAGTTTCGACTAGAGATTCTGCATAAAAAGGTGTTTCTCCATATAACATTTCATACATGCATACTCCTAAAGACCACCAATCACATTCAGGTCCATATTGTCCTTGGCCATCTTCCATTGCCTACACGAATTTGAATGCATTCTTTTTAATATCCATAAATTAGTAAAATATTAATTAATATTACATAAATTATAGAAATAATATTGAAAATAACATAAAAATATAATTTTACCCTTAAAATTTCTGGTGAAATATAGTCTGGTGTACCAACAGCAACATTACTTTGTGCAGTACCATCTTCAAACAATCGTAAACAAGATCCAAAGTCTGCTAATCTAATATGTCCATTTGCATCTAACAAAACATTATCAGGTTTAATATCACGGTGTACATAACGTAAGTCATGTATGGACCCAATAGCCAAAACCATTTCAGCTATATAGAAACGTGCCATATCTTCAGGAAGGCGATCTTCAAATTTACTCAACAGTGTTAACAGATCTCCACCACAGTAATAATCCATGACCAAGTACTACACATGATTTAGAAAGAATAAGATATTTTTATGTTTACGAATATTATTAACTTTTAGTAATTACACTTATAAACATTACCAAATTATTGTCATCTTGAAAGGCATAATGAAGATTTGTGATCCATCTACGGTCACCATATACCAATACATCTCTCTCCTCTCTAAAGTATGCTGTTTCCGCACGCTTTAGCATTTCCCATTTGTTCAAAATTTTCATTGCAAATACTTTGTCTGAACCACGCATTCTTACAACACATACTTCTCCAAATGCACCTCTACCAATAACCTTTACTATTTCAAAATCCTCCCGTGCCAACTGCAAACTCTTAATGCATGTAGCCACTGGTTTTACTATAAAAGCATATATGAATTTTGTTTTAATATATAATTAACATTTCTCAAAGAATATATGTATTTTATATGTATGTGTATATATATATATGTATATATA
>NIJG01000001.1:1645147-1683967 GCA_002201625.1 Euglossa dilemma
AATTAAAATTTTTGGCATTTATTTTATTATATTATATTAACAAAACATTAAGATATAAAGTATATATGTTTCTAATTATTTGCAGACATATGTTGAACTATGAATAGTGGGGATGGTCCCCACCTTTGCAGAAACGAAGAGAGGTGGGAGGAAAATTTACCACCGTCGTGCGACGCGCATACGTAGCGTCAGTCGCAGTCGATTGTTCGATTCGATTCGATCTTGCGCCTTTTGATTTACACTTCGGGAAAACTTCGCACAAGTGAAACGTTTTTCGCAAGTAAAAATAGTGTGTACGCGCAGCTTGGTATAGAATATATTACGTGAATAGTAATATCGTGTGATTCGCTTTTCAGACAACGTGATCTTTTCTTTAATCAAAGATGAGCACGCCGGTGAAGAAAGTGCCCATTCACCTGCAGGTCAGTTGCCGATTTATTCTTTTATTTCGTTTTAATATTTTCGTCCATTCTTATGAAAACTTCTTTAGATTTAAACATCATTACGCAAATAAATTGCATAAAAATCTCCTATTCGTAAGCGTAGATGGAACAAACACCGGCTTATCTAATGTTATGCATTAAATCGTATTTGCATCACGTGTGATGCTGTGAAATTGAAGGGATTCTAAAATGTATATCTTTCTAAATCTAATCGTTTCCTTTCGATGTAATTATACGTATTCGATGTGTCCTTTTAATTAAATAAAATAATATTTTTGCATAAATTGACGTAGAGTATACGATAGGTACTGCATTTATAAGGAGCGAGTTTGTCAAAAATAAAAATAGCATATTGTGTGAAAATATGAAAATATTTGACATAATAAAGAAAAAACGGATTTATTACTCGCGATTTCGATAGTGGAACCAGTAGTTGATACGTAATCGGGTGATAATTAATATCATTAAAGAGTAAATAAAATTCTATATAATAATAATGCAATCATTGGCGATAAACGCCCATGACAGACGCCCGTGGACCGTGTGCAAATGTAAATCGATGCAAGTATCTCCGAAACACGATTAGTGCGGTAATAAAGCCAACACATCCCTATACTCGATATCGTCTGTCGTGACTTCGCGACTAGAATAGCCCTTACCTAAAACGTCATATCGATCTGTTTTCGTCTATAACGGTTAATTTCATATTTATTTACCTGGGTATATACGATCTCTTTAGTTCTTTCAATTTCTTTCGAAAATACCATTTTACCTATCGAAAAAATCTTCAAAACGGAAGAAAGGAGAAAAAAAATATACTCCATTTACTTCGCGATACTAAATGTTCATAATTTTCACTCGAACACGTCGTGTATGAGGTCACCGAACTCACGATCGATAGTGAAGGCGGGTTTAATAAACCACTTACATTTAAATATAAGAGGACAACGAAAAAAAGAAAAAATACCAGCAGCGAAGCGAATTAACCATAATCGTTTATGCAATTAAAACGATGACACCGCCTCGAGGGACTCTTCATCGTTTATTTTAATTATCCGTTTTTACTACGCACTTTTTCATTACCCCATTCCGTTTCCTTCGTTTCCATGTAGGTTAGAAGGGTCGTTAACTGATCGTTGCGTCGAACGTATAACTGTTCGGGAAGAACGCGAAACGTGCAGGAAAGAAATACGTAAATGCGGTTGGTTCTTGGGTTGCTATTAAAACCGAAAGTTTCGTCGCACCATCGTGGCAATCGCAAGGTTGCTGCCTTATTGATCGGAGCGTCTTGGCGCCCGGCACCGGTCTATCTCGCGAAAGGAGCCAAGTCGCGTGTCCACGCGAAGATGAATGTACATTTACGTTAGATTTATGCACAATGCGACGCGTCCATTCGACCGGAACACAGCGAAACTAGATCTATACTCCGATGCGCTATACCGCTTCCTATTGGCGAATTATGGTACCAATTCATAAATCGTGCCCCAGCAAGCGAAATATGAAATTGTAATTATGCCAGGATCTCCATATTTCGCGTTCCACTCGTGTAGAGTTTGCCTGATGGAAATTTTCTTTTTTTTTTTACTCGAACAAAATAGGATAATTCAAGAATATCTAAATATAGACACATTTTTCGTCAATTATGGAAGTAAAGTGAAAAACGAGAAATTTCTTATCGTAAATATTGTTTATTTGATCTCTATTGTAAATTTTAAACGAATTTAACGCTAATCCTCTGTACGACGAGTCTATCTCGTCACGAGTTCATAATGCCACTATAACTTAAGTCCGAAAAATTATCTAGCCGTAAAGCATTTAATTTTAGTTAATCTCTATATCTCTACTTCATTCGCGATAAAGTTCCCGAAGGTTGTAGATTGTCTGCAAATTTTGTGCATGTTAAAACACATTAAGTATAATTTTGGTCGTGTGATAAGTCTAGCATATAATTCTAATATTCGATAAGACAAGTTAGACTCGTGATTATAACGCGAAAGGTAGCACGAAATTCGAAGGATTTCGAAAATTTTTATCTTATTTCACCGCGGATGGAGTAAACGCGCAGTAGTCTATGAAAATCAAACGTCTCCTCGACATATAAATTTTCGTAATAAAATCGCAATACGGCGGATTGGATTTGAAAAAAGATCCCTCGAATTAAGTTACGCCGGATTATTTCTGCTCGAAGAGGTAGACTCGAATATCTTTTGCATCTTGTATCTCGCAAAATCTCTATCTATATATATTCTAATATCAATTTCAAAAGGTAGCGTAATCTTTTGCAGAAAATGCTCGGGTGATGGTAGAAAAAAGTCACTAGCGACACTGCGCCCTAGGGAAAATAGACGTAGAGGCGTATCGTATCGTCCAGTCTCTAGCCTGAAGATAAAAATCACTTTTCAAGATTTACCCTACATACGATCTCGGCATGGGAACGAGAAAGTGTATCGTAGCTCACAATCACGTGGAATATCTCGGATTCGATAGGAGCCCCCCTATTTCTGTACGCATTTCTTTCCAACAATTTCCCCGATTACGCGAAACAACGGGTTGCGTAACGCGTGTGAATTCCTCAACCGTCAGCGATCCGGCTATCCAAGCAGATGATTCTCTAATTATACCAAGCTCGCCGTGTTAGAGTTCCCTGTAAAAGTTTACCCGAACTATTTCGAGCGGCGTGTGCAGATCGGCCGGCTGCGGGGCCCGGTGATGTCGATAACGGGAAAAGTCTTAATATGGGGGGCGGCGGTGATGGTGGTCCGCGGGGATAATTCGTACAGATTGGGGAAAACCGTATACGGCACTGGTACGTGTGCCGTAGAGGCTATAGAGGCACGACGAACGCGGTCTGCGCCGGCGAATCAATAGTTCGTCGACACTACGTCCGACCTGAAGTCGGAAAAACCACCGGGGCTCGATTTTACGAGCGTGCACACGCTCTCGACGGCCAGACGGATAGAAGAGGGCATAGGAGGGAATCACGGAATCCTCTGTCTCGCGTCGGCTGTCTTTGCGAGCTGTTCACGGGACAGGGGTGGTTTCCGCGAGCAAAAATAAACCGTGGTTGACGACTGATTTTTGCTTTCGAACCGAATCGAGCTGGTCTCTCCGTTCTAGCGAGGAAATATTTTCTCAAGTCCCGCTTTTGCCAACTGATAATCGCGAATTTAGGTTTATACTCGATTAGAGGGTGTGGGAGAATTAGCAGAAATAAACCGTGGTTAACGAATGAATTTTGCTTTCGAACCGAATCGAGCTAGTCTCTCCGTTCTAGCGAGGAAATATTTTCTCAAGTCTCGCTTTTGTTAATTGATAATCCCGAATTTTGGTTTGTACTCGATTAGAGGATATGGGAGAATGATCGTAGCTGATTGGTCCGTTTGTTTAACGGGGAAACTACAGGAAAAGTTTGAATTTTGTATGCAGTGCGGAACAGGGCGCGGTCGTTGAGAGGTTGAGAGGAGCAGTGGGTGGTTGGTAGTTACGAATCGCGAATTTGGTCCGGGTTTATATTTGATCGTATAATGCAGAAGATTTGGCAAGTCTGATGGGTCTGCATTTTAGCAAGAGAATATTGAGAAAGTCCAGATTCTGTATGCTGAATCGGGAGTGGCGTTGAGAGTTTAATGGAACAGTTTGTAGACGGTAGACAAATTTGGAGTCGACTTTATACTCGAGCGAAGAGCATGTAAGATTTAAAATATCTCTTTTGTTACAGAGAGGGAAAACGATACGCAAAATGTTCATATTCCGCGTACAAATTTGGACTAGCATTAACGAGGGATCCTCGGGTACTCTTTCGAACGACACGGAAGATTGAAAAAAGAAAAGAGAAAAAGCAGTCGGTTACTTACCTCGAATAAAAGCTTCAAGTAAGCTCCGAGTCTTGTGTACGGGATTGGAATAACGTTGATTAAGGACATCATCGAGTGGTCTTAGTCCTCGGAGTCCCCCAAAATTTCGAGCCTCTAGAGCCGCTGATGACAAGTGGTTGCACACGTGTGTGCTCATTGTCGTCTGTTTGCCTCGCCGAGAACTTGACGGTGAATTTAGTCGAATGGAAGTCGGTCAGCCGAAATGCAGATTACCGGCGTTATTCTTGCGACATAAATAGACACTGGGAAGCCAGGTGCGAGTTACAGCAGTCGTTTCCGTAACAGTTTATCGCGAATGGAAATTGGAGCAGCTTGTCGGCCCGGTATTGACCCTTTTTCACGTCCCCTTTTCTTTCATTCGATTATACAAGTGCAAGAACGGCTCGCGTAGGGATTGCACTTGAGCATATTCCGCGTGTCGACGCAAGGTGTGATTCCCAGGTCGCGTGTCGAAAGTTCCGAAGGGTAGTTGCCGTCTACGGTCTCGCGGTTAGGCAGGTATGCGAACCCGCCGATTGGCTCGGTGTTTACCAACATTTTACGACTAGCGGCGAAAAGAGAAAAAACTCTTTGATCGCTTTCTTTGATTCCTCTCCACAATGTATCCAGGGCGTGCACGGTCGGGGCGAGTTATATTCGCGTACAAGGTTACACACGGGCCAGAAACCGAGTCGCCGCGGCTGGCTCTCCATGTTAGCTTAACACGAATTCCATCCTCCGCCATTTTCGACGCCCGCCGTTTTAAGAAAGCGCTAAGAAAATGCCGCGCATTACGTAACCGTCGTGCAATTACCGCGAGGTCTTCGGTCCTAACCGTGTATTAAATGGTCGAAGAACGAAGGTCCGGCACAAAAGGCAGCTCGACGAATGTTTGCCGAGTTGAACCGGGCCACGGAGCGTGCCCGGCGATCTCTCGACGGACCACGACGAGTAGCCAGCCACCGTCTGTTTTCTCCGTGCACGTCCAGTTTCGTTGTCGACGAAGAAATCAGCGAGGCATAGAGAAGCCTAGCGAGTTTCGCTCCTTATGAACAGAGGAAAATCCTTTTCCCTTCGTGAAAGCGGTCAATTATCATTTTTCTCGGTGGCCGGCGCGCCGAATGGGCTGGATACAGTAATTAACGAAGAAATCGCCTTTTAATTGGACCAGACACGAACTGGAACGGCGATCGGAGCGACAACGTCTCGGTGCACGGGACCGTGCACGATTCGCGTTATTACAATGTATTCGAACGAGGTAGCAGCAGGATGAATCACGATTCCATCGAGTTTACGCGATAAGAATAGAGGCTTCGATCGAGGCTGGCCTATAGAAACCCGACTCATCTGGCTGATAAGATCTTCCATTTAGACGATGTTTGCTCCCCGTTCGGACGAATTCGCGGCATGCACCCGGGAAATGCTGGAGATATCGATTTTACCAGGGGCGTATATACTTGCGAGAAGGGTGCAAGATCTTGTACCGCCCGCAGTGGCTTTGTCCGTTTCTTTATCGGATGTTCCCTGAATCTCCGATTGTGAATCGTAACCGTGTCGAAACTGAAAATACTCCATTGGCCTATATACTCTATTGACACTTGGCTCGGCTCGTGCATTTAATCACACGTAGCCGGAAAAGGGGACAAAATTGTTACAACGCGATAGACAGATATTATGTACACACGCTTGACGGAGGTACTCGAATCGTTGAGACGATAGAAATATTCTATACGAGATCATGGTAAAATTCGTAAGTGACGCGAACGATGGGATTAACGGTGTCTCGAAGTGGCCGGTCGGATTCCTTTTCTTAAAAATCACGCCGGCGTACGGGGCTACGTATTTTAAGCAACCGTCTGCTGAAAATATCCGAGCAGAGATCCTCTAACACATGAAACGCACATGTTTCACGCCCGTGCCTAATAACTATACCGCGAAGATGACAAGGTCTCTGCCCACGTGAATTGCGCCAACGAGCTCTCGATATTCGTTCCATTTCCCTCGGTTTAGAATGCCTGTCCGCCGTCCACGTTACTCCTCGTGGAAACATCGTGTTCTTTTAAAAACCACGCGTTCATTGAGGCGGCCAACCCGAGGCGACCCTTTTCGACTGCGAGATCCGATTTAACAAAGTATACACCTTGCAGCGACACTTAAACAGGGGCCAGGCAGATTGGGATCGATTTCATGAAAGCCACGCACAGTTCACGGTGGTTTAGAGATCCATGGGGGAGTTCGGAAGCGATTTTACGGGGCGGAGAGCCCGGTCCGCGTGAAGGGTTTGTTGCAGCACGCGTTGCATTAGCGAAGGGTGTGGACCCTGGATCGGTTATAAAACGTGGCTGGTGGCGGCGACAACGATGGATTGTCCTTTTTTTCTCCACCCTCCCCTACCCTGTCCCTCTGATCTTTCTCCCCTATACGCTTTTATCTTTCCACGGACGGGGAAGGCCTCAGGGGTGGCTGTCGAAAGTCCTTTACACAGCCTACGCGCTCCTTTCTCTCTTGGCTCCTTTCAATTTCCTCCACGCCGAGATCCGCGCTAATATTTATACGTTTTGTCTCCTCATCTACGTCCCGTACGCAGCTTTCGGTCGGGGTCGTGTTCTTAATTATCTCGATCCTCGTTCCTCGTAATTGCGCGATTCTCCAGGACTCGTTCGGTGATAATTTGCCGATTCTCGAGGGTTTACACAGCGTACGAACGTTTTCCGGTTTATCAAAAGTTCGTCCAATGATTATATTCCGAAATTTTCTTAACGACTTATTTTCACGGCATCGTACCTAACGGAATCTCAGGATATTCTTCCGGTACTCGACCGCGACCATTAGATCGACGAAACGGGTCACATGCAGATCCGAGGAAACCTCGAGTCCACTCGGACGGGTATCTCCTCGCTATCCTGGACGATCTGGGAAAAGCTGCCGGTACCGACGTTAGGGACAGCGTGGAAAGGCAGAGCGAAAAGAGTAACGTTTCTTTATTCATTCCGGAAACGGTGCGTACACAACGAGCACGGTTTGCAAACGTGATTGTATGGTAATTCCCGAAGTGGATCAGCGAAAAACCGCGCGTTTTCCGTGTCTTAAACGTTTGCGAGATAGAGAGGGAATCCGTACTCCGTCGGATGGAAAGATGTATCATGGAATACCGGGTCTTGCGCTTATCAGTCGCGGCACATCGGAGTATACTGCTCTAAATCCAGCATTGGCGGAAGTGCGTGAAGCGTAGCTTCTATTATATACTGATTGGTATACCATAGCGTGGAGGCAATATACGCACGTTAATCGTCTGCACCGGATGTCGGATCCGACGCACGTTGCAAACGAATATCAAGGACAGTATGCGGGGGGTTTGGTCAGCTCTCAATGGACAGCAATTTCGTACGAGGCAAAGATTCTTCAGCCGACACGTCTCCGTTCGATCCGTCTATTCGCGTTCTAGACACGTGGACTTCCGTGGACATTGCCAACGTCGGGAATAAACAAATAACACGCACATAATCGGTACATACCGATATGAGCACTCGCGTATCGTTTAAATGCCGCTGGACAAATTTGCACGTTCACGGTGCAGGTCTTCGTGAGTTTTTATAAATGTCACGAGTAAATAGACAGTAACCGGAATACGTAGTATTATCCGTGCGTCGTTGAATAAATTTGTACATCTATACCTTATGTATCCAGGCCTCCGTAAATATCGCGGGTAAATAGATGGTGCGTAAAAGATAAGTATTATCCAATTCCGCTGGATAAATTTGTACATCGGGCATTTTCATCAACGCGATAAAAGTCTCGCGGACTAGTGACCCATAAAAGTTTAATATCAGCCGGAAAAATGGATCCCTCTCTCGACGCGTGTGAGTGCCTTTTCAAAGTTTTTACGCCAACGAGAAGACGCGAGATATCGTATTTACCGTATCGTTGTAAACTCTCTCGCGTGTTACATGAATTTCGCGAGATCAAGAGCGCGAGACGTTAGGATGAAACGAATCGAAATATTGCAGAACTGGCGCGTTGTAAAGGTACCCGTCTCGCTCATGGCCGGTCACTTTGATGCCGCATAATTAATCATAAATTAATATCGATGCACAAACGAGACGCACGTGCAAGGAAAGCCTGTTCAAAGGTTAGCATTGAACGGCATTCGGCATTATTGCAAGCTGCGGTTTCGTTTTGGAAAAATCTGCGTAAAACGACACCGACTGTTCTGTTTCCAGAGCGCGCAAAACAGGCTGTTGATTAAGAACGGCAAGGTGGTGAACGACGATGCGATCACGGACAACGACGTCTACATCGAAGACGGTATCATTAAGTAAGAGTCGTTATATTTACATTATGCTGCCTCTTTTGATTCCTACGCGCTCCTAATTACGTCATTGAACACACAAGAACACGCCGAGTTCTCGTGGAACTCGCGTTTCGCGACTCGCGCGATCCGATTGTCCGCTCGGCGTCCTCAGATGACGCTTGACGATCGTCACGATCGAGAGATATCGTTGCGCAAGCCGAACGAGGATGTTTTCATGAACTGTACGTTTGTCGACAAAAGGACATTTCGACTTACGTTTACCAACGTTCGACGTTCCATTCAGCATTCTACTCGCGTGTTTACTCGCTACTTTACGCAAGCGAAACGCGATACAACGCCGACCGTTTTATCAATGAGCAACGTGGAAAGATAACACGCTGATGGCCGGCTGCAATTTGTCAAACAAGCGTGACACGCGTTGCTTAATGAACGGTTTAAAGGCGGTAATATCGGGCTTTTGCTTAGATACGCGTGACCATGCACCGTGCGAGTGTGGCCGAAGGTTGTTGCCGGTCGAGCCGCCTCGTTGCTTCCCTTCTTTCCTTCGAATTTCTTCGCCGGGATAAATCTCGTCAAAATTTCGTCGCATGTCCGAGCTAATCGTTCGCGAAGGGACCGATTTTGGCCTTTTTGGTCGATTTTGGTCCGACACCGGGGTGGGTGGTCTTTCGGGGTGAGAAACCTCGAGAAACCGTCCTTCTTCGCTTTCGCTGTGACCAATGATACTCTCGATCAATCTCGTAACACCGTTATCTAACTTCTAGTTCTATTCTCGGAGTTTCTTTCCCGGGAAGAAAAGGGATTTTCGAACGAACCGATTGGGCAATCGATCACGTCGCGAGCGATTTAATCGTTCGTTCCCGTGGTTACACTCGATTACACCGAGAACGTTCTATTTCTAGGCAAATGGGCCGCAATCTGATAATACCTGGCGGCACAAGGACCATCGACGCCCGTGGGAAGTTCGTGATGCCCGGTGGCATAGATCCGCACACCCATTTCGAATTGGAACTGATGGGCGCCAAGTCGGTCGACGATTTCTATCAGGGCACCAAGGCGGCTGTCGCAGGTGGAACGACGATGATCATCGATTTCGTCATCCCGAACAAGGATGAGTCTCTTTTGGAAGCGTACGAGAGGTACCGGGAGTCCGCGGACCAGAAGGTCTGCTGCGATTACTCGCTTCACGTCGCTGTTACATCTTGGAATCCAAAAGTGAGCCCCCCGAACAGATCTGTCCGCCGCGCAAGGCGGGTCGAGATCGTCGTCTCGCGTTCGTCATCGCGCTATAAAGGAACAAGGGAGTCAGAACGATGGATTAACGAGATCTGTCAGTCACGTTCAAATGACTGCATCAAGCGCAGCCAGTATGATACAGTTCACACGCGTTCTCTATTCTATTTAGTCACCCAGAATGAGATAATTACCGTAATACGAGTCCTTCCTGGAAAAGAAAGCCCGTCTGGGCCGACCTCTTTCTTGCCTGGCTTTTGAGTTCATCCGCGACGTTCCGCGAAATTAAATTTACGTTTGTATCGCTGCGAAGCAACGTAACGTCGTCGGAGTATTATTCAGGTTGCGAATGGAATTTACGTAATTCGTTGATAATCGTCGGAAATTGGCAGTAGGACGCGTTACGTTCAACGTTGTTCCTCTCTTGATCGTTCCTTTTGTCGCGCGCCGATGGTCAATCGGACGATCGAAACAGGCGAGAAATTAGGCTGCGAAATTGCGGATAGCTCGAGGTTGTTAAAATTGTTTCATCGGCGAATGCCCGGGTAAATCGTTAGACCTCGAGCCGGGCATAAAGGTTCGGCCTAGATGTCGGCGGTCTAGCGACGAGTCCGCTCTCGGCTCGTTCCTAAATATGGCGAAACCGATCGCGCGACAAATTGGCAAATCGTACGAATCTGGTAGCTGCAGCTGTCTTGCTACGGCGGCTTTGTAACTGTAATCGCGATCGTGAATGGAATACCGAGCGATCGGTGAGGAAATCGCAAGCGAACCGCTTACGGACGCATGTAAATCGTCGTGCTCCTTATTTGCTGGCGCTTGTCGAGCTCCTCATCCGTTCGAAACGATTCTGTTCCGTTCTGACGTTCATGGTCCCCCTTGGTTGCAGGTGAAAGAGGAGATGGCGATTTTGGTGAAGAACCACGGTGTTAATAGCTTTAAGATGTTCATGGCCTATCGGGACATGTTTATGCTGAGGGACCCAGAATTAATTGAGACGTTCAATGCGTGCAAGGAACTCGGCGCCATTGCCATGGTTCATGCGGAAAATGGCGATATTATTGCGGAGGTAGGAGACACGCCGTGATTTATGATCATCGTTACAGTTATCCTTGAAGTATGCGAGCGATACGCTATGCCGGAACGTTTTAACAACTGTTACCGTGTTCGCCGTTCTATTACCCGGCGAAAATAGGCTCGATACGCTTACCGTCACGAATCCTAGCAGTAATTTAGGCAACACCGTTTCAAACTGTTTTAGAACACGAGACGATTACTGGATGCCGGAGTCACGGGGCCGGAAGGTCACGAAATGTCCCGTCCCGAGGAAGTCGAAGCGGAGGCTGTGAATAGGGCGTGTGTTATAGCTAGCCAGGTAAGGGCCACGGAGAGGATCATCTTTCGGGGATATTTTTATATTTGTTCAGTACGCTTGTTTAACGTCTCAAGCACCTGCTACTTTCAGAATCAATGTGTCTTAGTACTTGGAAAGATTGCTTATCGATCAACGTACTACGCTTCTCTTGTGACCCTAGTTTTACTTTGGAATGAATGACATTTTCGATTCAGTATATGTCGATCGAAGACGGGACAGCCAATTATCTTCTCTTCGTCGTGAAAAATATTATAGAAGGATATGAAACGCAATTGCATACCGATGATCTCGTTGGAAGAGAACGATGCTTGGCTGTCTTGCTCTTGCTTAAAAATTCACGAGGTTTCATTATACGTTCGTGAAAGAAAGTTTCATCGTTCTTGTGACACGTGACATTCTAAACCATAAACCAAATCAAAATTCTGCATGCTTAGGTCAATTGTCCACTGTATATAGTGCATGTGATGAGTCGTAGCGCCGCAGAAGCGGTGGATGCTGCGCGTAAGCGTGATGCCTGCGTCTTCGGCGAGACCTTGGCAGCCGCGATTGGCACAGATGGTACCAACTACGCACACAAATGCTGGAAACACGCTGCAGCGCATGTTTTGAGCCCACCTCTAAGACCAGACCCAGACACACCGTATACGTTGCTGAAAATGCTGGCCAAGTGAGTCGAAGCCACCGTGAATCCTGAATGGGGTGACTTTGACATCCAGAGCATAGCGTATTCGTTATTTCCGATTATCATAAGATATTCCCTACTATACCGTAGTTCTTTACACGTTTCATTTCACGAGTGGATGAAGAAAGTAGAACGCAGGGAGAAATTCCGTTGACAAGCGCACTCTTAGTCTTGGAAATGTACGTTTCGCTGACCGAAAAATGATTAGAGTAGCACACAGCACTTGACGGTACAACGATAGTTGTTTAGCTTAACTAGACTATTATTTTCACTGTTGCAACAAGCGTTACAAAGGATTCACAGAACATGGGAAATAAGTATGAACCGGTTCTCGAGACAACAGGCTATGAAATACCTGAAGAAATTACTCTAAGCCTGTAGAACAGGGTAATTTAAGTGATAAGACCGGAGGGCATCATAGAGAGACTCCCTCGACTCGTAGAACCCGGTTCGCTGTACACCCTAAGTCTCAAGGTGTCTCGGATTATCGGTAGGTGCACGGAGTCTCAATAGCCTTGAGATGTCATTAAGAATTCGAGACTTTGTACGCGATTCTCTATACCTGCCGTCGCAGGTACCGAATTCCGCGAACTCAGGGTGACCTTTCACGAGGCCTACCGATTTACCGCTCGATACATCAAATTTTACGCCAAATTTTAATCCGGCTGATCCTTCTAAAGCTCTAAAGATCCTTCTAAAGCTCATGGCAAATCTAAGCAAATATACGAAGAAATATATTTCGTATATTTCACGTATACGTATCTTCTACGTTCGAATCACTGCAAGTGATCGGGTTGTAACAGTGTAAATACGCGAAAAGGTAAAGATATCGGTATCACAGTATAATTACAGCCGTTCGATGTTTGCATGCACCGGATATTATATTTAGATGTACCGTCGAAATTCTCGTGCATGCAGAGTTATCGTAAACTGCAGTTCGGTATTACTTTTCCTTTGCCCTATTTCTTTTTAAATCTGAAATCACTGTTGTACAGCTGGCACGTTTCTCTTCTTCAACGTATAAATATAGTCTAGTTGAACCCGTAGTTGCCTCTAAATTGTAGTTAGACACGGTATTGTGAGCACGGCTGAAAATAAAATTTCTATTTTAAAAGATAACAGATCCAAGGTAATCCGAACGTCTGCGACGTACCCGCAGCTATCAGATACGCAAATTTCTCTTGCATTTTCGGCTGTGATCGCAATTTAACCGACGAAATCAATGTCAGGATAAACGAGACAAGATAATATCGCGTTTAGATGAATTGTCCGCTGTACGTAACGGCATTGTCGAGCGAGTCCGCTGCTCACGTTGTGTCCTCGAAAAGGGCGGATGGTATCGTCCTGTTTGGAGAGACTCTCGCAAGTACCGTGGGTATCGATGGTAGCGAACAATACAGGAAAGATATCGAAACAGCCAGACGTTACATCACTAGCCCGCCGTTGAGACCCGATTCCATGACACCTGTCTATCTAATCGAACAGCTAGCAATGTAAGTAATCCGAAACTCTAAAATGCTTTACGTTAATCGCGGAGATAAGCGTCCGAATTGATCTAAGAAAGTTCAGAGACATTTAAAAGGAAATTTTCCACGCAATCTTCTTAGAAGCATCGAGGTTTCGTTTATTTTCCGAGTGTTAATTCCCGAGATTTCAAGTGTCCGTAATAACATAATCGATAAATCACGCGGTAATAGGAGAAGATTAACGAAGTATAGGGCAGCAAAGTGACGATCTATCTAATGCCTCCACGGTGTCTATCTTCTTTCAAGTGCCTCAAGTATCTTCCGGTCCGAGCCGATAACTAGCTATTCGTACACGGGGAACCTTAACGCAAGAAACCCGTCGACGGGCAAGTACGAGATAAAATGATTTTCACGCTGTTTCGTTGCCCGTGCGCGTCCGCGAGTCGCACGGGCATTCAAATGACAGCGATAAATTACAGCAACAAATTGGCACACACGATATAAGGCTAACTGAACGTAATTCTAATAGACACCGCGTGGGAAGTCACTTTTATCTCGCTGCTGGTATTAAGCTTAATTAAATGGGCAGAGGAAAACTCGTTAAAAGATCATTCTACGGTCAGCATTCAATTTTACCCGTTTGTTCGACAAATCGATTACGGTGTAACATTGTGTAACGTATGGTTCACGTGTTACCCGATTATTATAGCATGTCAGATGTCAAGGTAACCTTTCGTTTAATCGAAAACTCTTTGCTTTTCCAACGTTCTATCGTTACGATTCTATAAGCCGTTTAATCGAAACCACGTTGTATTCCGTCAGTGATTGTCTTCAAGTCACCGCCAGCGACAATTGCACCTTCAGCGCCGAGCAGAAAGCTCTGGGTAAGGACGACTTCTCGAAGATACCCAACGGAGTGAACGGCGTGGAGGACAGGATGTCCGTGGTCTGGGAAAAGGGGGTGCACGCTGGGATAATGGATCCTACGAGGTTCGTCGCGGTGACCAGCACCAACGCCGCGAGGATCTTCAACCTGTACCCGCGAAAGGGAGTGATAGCGGTCGGCTCAGACGCCGATATAGTTGTCTGGGACCCCAACAGGAAGCGTACGATTTCCGCCGAGACACACGTCCAGGCCGTTGACTTTAACATCTTCGAAGTAAGGGCTGCTCGATATTAAGCTTTAATAAAGTCTTTGTTGTCGCAATATCGAGAGCACGCTGCGAGATTTATTTTCCATTTATCTTGCCAGCCCACGTGTCGCAGGACGTGGTTAATCAGGCCCAGCATCGTTGCGAGAGTGATAAAAGAAAGCGTGGTTCACCCTCGCAACGCGTTCTTTGATCGGTTTTAACGAAACGCGTATTTCCTTTTCGAATTTCTGCTACTGGGGCATGTAATGATATCTCATTTCCGTTTCAGGGCATGGAAGTTCACGGTGTGCCGGAGTACGTTATCGTGGAAGGCCGTGTCTGCGTGGACGAGTGCGAGCTGAAGGTCGTCCATGGGTTTGGGAAGTTCGTCGAGACCCTGAGTCATCCGGAATACGTGTACAGTATGATCGAAGAAAGAGAAAAGGTGGGTTCGATTTCAAAGGGTAATCACTAATCAAAGGGTAAACTTGCGGGTGTTTTTATAACCTGTTTATCGGTTGAAATCGCTATCTTGAGGTATCGTTTGTTTAGAGACCACGTGGCGTACCACGAACCGAAGCCGAGGCGAAGAAGTACGCCGAAGAGGACGCTGCTATTGCCAAGGCCAAAGAGGAGGCAAGAGCGGCAGCCATGGCACTCGGGAAAAGTCATCAAACGAACGGCACTTACGAAAGTCCGAAACCGAAAATGACAATGCCCGACTGTGTGCCGACTCTGCCAGATTCTGCTGTGGTTACGCCATCGTCGAAGGGTCCACGGTTGGAGGGACAGAGAAATTTACAGGACTCCACTTTCTCTATCAGCGGTGAGTAATAGGAAAAATAATCAACTTGCTTCGAGATAGAACAGGAATTGGATAAGTTGTGTGTTCACAGAGGATGTCGAGGAAGCAAGAAGAGCTTGTATCCGCGTGAACAATCCACCTGGTGGTCGCAGTGCGGGAGGTTTTTGGTAATTTATGAAAGACAGAATCATCAAGGTCTGCTTTGCATATAGGGATCTTTTCTTACAGAGAAAATAGGAACGAAATCCTTCTTCTTTCATCACCTTTCTTTCATTCGCGTATACAAACTCACAGCTGCATTTTCCTTCTCGTTTTTACGTGATAGTCCTCTATCAGCCTGCTTCCAGGTTCGCTATTCACTCAACCATTAACGATAAGTTTCGTTTTCAATTGATATGTTCCCATCGATTAAGGTCTGTTCCATCAAAGGAGGATTCGGACGCCACCGGTCAGTAGAGTGTACGTTCGTATTTTCATGTATCACACTATTTTTCGCTTCATTATCGCTTCATTGCCCGCTCTCTGTGTACCGTACGCTTCATTCTTTGACCTTGGATCGTTCACGCGTTTTGATGGTTCGCACTTAATTCGCATCGTCGACAAAACTTTGCTCTTCGTGCAATAGATATATCTGTTGAGTTTCTAATCGATCAAAGGTTTATTTTACCGTTCGTCGTGGATACCTTTATCGAGCGTTGCAAACTCACCTCTTCTGTTTTGTATAATATGTTATTTTACTATGTAGTATACGGAATAACGGAATTACGTACCGGTTTTAACACGGATACTATGCGTACGCTTTGTATATTTGTATAAGTTTTACTAAAACACGTAAAACTAGAGTGAGAAATTATGTTCTGTTCTTTTACAAATTTTGAACGAAAATTCATATTTTGTAAATTTGTAAAAAAAAAAAAAGAAGAAGAAAAAGAAAAGAAAAGAGAAAAAGGTTTAATATACGTACTTCTGGTAATTCCAAGGTCAAGCTTACGAGCAAGTTATTTATTGCATAACTATATTACTCCAAAAAAAAATATTCTCATCTGTAATGTTAATATTCAAAGTCATTTTACGCGATTCAAACTACTCTAGATATTTAGTAAAGTTTATTAATGACAATCGATCATTGATGAACGGTTTATTGACCATAAGTTGGACATTTAACGGTTGTTGATCAGTTGTTATTGTAACTTTGGTTTCGTATCGTCTAATTATTTATATAACATCGGTGTACAGCGATCATCATCAGTTTCATCATTGACTTTGTACGATGACGTAAATATTACATGCCTGGTGTACATATTACACGCAAAAATTATTTCGCTCTCATTTAATCAAGGTTTCTCTGGCATGCAACTGTCTCACGGGCATAATATAATATATTTTATACGCTATCGATAGCCGTAGAATCGAACACCGTACCATTAATTTTAAGGGATCAGTCCACGATTAAACGATAATTGTTCTGTTTTCTATTACAGTCTAATGTTACGTTTCGATTAATTATATTGTTAATTGTAATGAGTGTAAATATTAAAGTATCCTTAGTTTAACGTCTTGATGAACTTGAACGGTTGTCTTTTGCAAAGGATTAAGTAATCGTTATAATCTATATGCAGAGTTACATTTTAATATGCTCGTCGCAAATCGATATACGACTTAATTACCATATAAAAGGACAAAGTATGTAAGTTGGAGGTAATAGCCGAGGAATGAAAATCAGAGAAGCTTTCGAATCTTTTTCACCGTATTTTTATCAGCGTAGAATATTTACGAGTTTAGAATAGTTTGAAGAATAAAGTAATCTTAAAACTCGTGATAACATGGAAGCAAGAGTATATTCTAAAATCAAAAGAACATTAGAATTTTTTTATTTCGACGACACGGGGTAAACGGTTCTCTGCTTTTAAGCCTGGTCAAACTTTTAAAATTAGCAAAATTTAAACGAAGAGATGTCAACGTTTTAAGTACGATAGATTTTAACAATATTAACTGAGATACGCACAAATTCACAAATTCACAAATAATCCATCTAAGCAAGGACGCTAAAATCATAAATTAACAACTCTGTGCCGGAAGGAAGACGTTAATGTGATGTATTTGACAAGAACGCACATTTGTTCGCTTACGATTATTATTACAAAATTTCACGTGAAAAGATATATTTACAAAGTCACTTAGTACAATTTAATTTAATTAGTCGGGTCACATGTTACGTGAAGAAAAAGGTTCTTTCTTTTAATTCCTTAATTCCTTGAAACCCTACATTCCGTCTTTTAACGTGTTACAGAGATCATTCATCCTTTTTTGAAACTTTGTCATTAAAAAAGATATCCACTGTTACTTTCATTAATTCCTTCAGACAAGTATGTCTACGAAAGTAAAGTTAACGATAATAATTTTAATAATGATAATAACGTTAAGGGTAAATGATACTATGCAATAATAATCATCGCATAATAAATATTCATTACGTAATTATTATTGTGTAAGGTGGACGAACTCGAAATTTTACGACTATAAGGCTTGTCTGAGCTACTCGTAAATGACCAAAAGCTTTGGTTACCATTGTAACAGTTACAGAACTGTCGCGAATAACATCGTAACACATTTTTAGGACGAGACTTAGATCGCATTTAGAAGAAAATGTCTGAGAGTTTTTGAACGTAGATTTTGTATCGGAATTTCGCAAACGTTTCTAAGAGTTTCTATATACATATAGAGTCAACAATAAGTTATTAGGGATCACGGAAAACAACACGTTTCACTATACTTTGAAATAATTCATGGCAGACTTACAGATAATATATTGCAATTATTTTACCAGAACCATTTTCTGTTACGAAAATATTTCTCCGGATGCATTGTTGTCTTTTAATAGTAATTACATAGTTGGATGTATATGATTATATAAGACTGCTTGGAGCCTGATTAACCAAAAAACGATTTCACTTCGTTCGAGGTATTATATGGTTTAACGAAAAGAGTTGTCTCCGTTTGTTTTTACACTTTGTAGACTATTAACATTTATTAAGTCTTAACATCGTTATCGTGCATGTTACATTCGTTCAACAATAATTATCGTCTTTTCTTGGTAAAAAAATTTACATTATCGCATTTGGTACGTATATCGTTGTATTCTGTTTATCATTGCAAAAATTTGTACGGGAATTCATTATTTGGACGACAAATATGTGAAGGCTCTACAATAAATTTACCTTTATAGAAAATATAATTATCAATGTGTTCACGTTGCGTGACTTCGAGTCGAGTATTCGAAAGAAATGTATAGTTTATCGATATAATAAATGATACAGCTAGAGTACCTATTTATGTCTGTTACAATGTATGTGATCGCTTGAAATAAAAACTTGACATCAATATTAAACTGATAATTCTCGCTTTTTGTCAATAACTTTCATAACAGAAATAAATTTTTGTAATTTATTGCGTAATAAACGTTTATCGCGCGTTTGGAAAACTTTTTATTGTTATCTAAAATTTGCCCCGCAATATATCATGAAAAAATGAAAGAAATACAGAATCTCATTTAAGTATGTACTTTGTAAAAATGCTTAAGTATTTGCTGGCATGGTATATGTGATATTGCTTATAATTTATAAACTCATCACAGAATCTTATAAACTGAAGCGGTAATACTATTATCACTTAATAGTAAATGTACCGTGTAAATGTAATTACACTTTTCTATTTACCTAGTTCTTAATACATACTTGAAAGATATGTATAATTCTTATTGTATATTTCTATAGAGTATTTGATAGTAAATGCTTTATTATTCCTCAACCTTATGTCGTGCTTTTTCCAATACTTGTTTCAGTTTCGACTTTCGAGGATTCTTTTTCTAAAAAATATAAGAAAAATATGTAACAAAGCCAAATTTCCATCTTTTAGATTTTTCACTCTTATTACTCACCTCGTTTTCAGCTCGCGCTAATGAAATTTGACTATAAAGTTTATGACCCTCCGCTATACCGCAATATTGTTCCAATTGTCGTTCAGTTAAGTCGAATACTTCAGAACCAGCCATGTCTCTCAATTGTTTACAAGTTCTGAAAAAAACATATTTAAATTTGCATTTATACGCAAATCCTAATTGGTAAATCTTCAAAGTTTCGAATTAAATTTCTTTCGTTTCATTATACTTTTGCACGAAAATTATTTCTTATATATTTCATCGCTGTTTATTACTTATTATACAACTCTATCGTACTTTTCTGAAAATTTCTTGGCCACCAGCCAATTCTGTACTTCTCTAGGTGTACAATATTGGTCCAAGACAGGATCGCGATTGTCACTGTAATTTTCTTTCTTCTCACGGAATATCAATAGGACTTGTTTCAATTCCTCTTGCATTTCTTTCTCGTTGCTCTGCCCTAAAAAACAGTACAGCGAACATCAAACAGCTTTGTGTGTTGTAATAACGCAAATATTACCGCTAACTGATTTATTACTCTTCAATGTAGCCGATTGGCTCAATGTGGTTGAAGAGGTAGATGCCCGATATTGAAGAGGAGGTGGTGGAGGTGCTGGTGGCGCACTTGGTGTTATCGGGGTTGATGGTTCCGATGACTCTGTTGATTGTGTCGAAGGTATTGATGATGATACCGATTTCGGAGGGGCTTCTTCGCGCATATTTGGAGGTGGTGGATGTACTTCGACCACCTCCGTCGTTTCGTTCGACGTTGTTTTTTGATTTTCATTGATAGACGATTCCTTTCCCTTGACATCGATTTCATTGGTAAATGTTACTTTGTTACTACCGATTGACGCCGTTTCCGTGGAATCATCTGTAATACAATTATTACTGATATTATAAAATATATTTCCTTACTTAATGTTAGAGACATTAAAACATCTGAACAAACTTACCCCAAGATTTTCGGAGGATAAAATCACTAAACACTTTCTCAATGGACGATCACATTAAGAAGCAGACTTTAAGCATATGCAACGGGACGGCACTAAAATAAATCGACGAGAAAGTAACAAACACAGTAGTTTGTTCTTTAACCACCACTCGTGTTAAACGCTCTACTGATCTACATATGGGACGACTATACTTATACAAAGAGACAAGTACGATCTTTAACCGAGTATATTTATTAATCATGTGATGTACATAAATTACAGTGCAACAAAATATTGGGCGGATCGTAATCCCCATCCCGTGGACACAAAACAAAATAAAAGAGTTAAAAAAAGAAAAAAAAAAAGGACGAGAAAAAGGATTTCGCTCGATCGAGGAGTGAGTACAAAATATAGATTACATTATCGTGCATCGTAATTTTATAATTAATTGCAAGGTGTTCCTCGTGGAAGAAATTTTATGGTCCATAGAGATTTTTGCTCGCACGATTGTTGATCGTTGCAGCACGATTATAACAGTGTACCCTAAAAAGACTGAAGGTGCGAAGAAGAATTTCGAGATCCAATTTGCAAGCGTCGTTGAACTTGTCTCCCTTGTGATAACGTTTCCCGCGGTTTAGCTTTCTTAGGTCGACTAGTTAGCATCGTATCGTCGAGAACGGTTCTACCATTGATTTCTGCGTATAAATAAACCGGTTGTTCGAGAATAAATCGATAACGTGTACGATAATTACATATTGTCCATGCCCCAATGTTTCTACGAAACTCCGCGCTACAAACAAGCAATCTAATCGCGTTCATCGATACGTGGAATGCGCTTCGCGTTCTTTGCTTTCTCCCTAATTATCGTAACATTGGAGGATTAACTCTGATGGACAAATTGCAAATGCCAATGCCGAGATACTATTTCAGGTTTGCGACTGCGAATTTTTTCCCCATATAATCACCATTCGACATTGCGTATATACACAATCGGTGAAGATGATCGCTTAACATTCGCATATGGATTAACAACGTAAACTTGAAATGATATTTCTTCAGAGACTCGTCTCTAATTGGGGAAATCTCAAAGAATAACTCGACTTTGGCAAGCAACGAAACTTAATATCGCTCGAAATAAATCAACAGTAGCAGAATTTCTCGGCGTCGGTAAAAAAAAAAAGTTATGGAAAATAAGCTACGTTCTGTTTTCTTTCTCTCTCTCTCTCTCTCTTTCTCGCTCTTTCTCTCTCGTCGTACAGGCGATTTTGATTGTCGTCGCTCTCACAGAGCTCGGCTCTCGATCTTCCAGTCTTGTCCAACGATCCGCAGAAGAAGAATCGCGGAAATCCGACGATTCCTCTTCTCCTCGGCGTTTCCCTTCGCGTATTTGTACAAGCTTATTCACACTGATGCATACAGATACATGCGACGACACGTACAAGCATCGAGAGAAAGATTTGCGCCGTCGATTAAAGCCATTGATAAAGAAAGGAATGAGTCACAAATGTCATGAATGTACTTCTTGCCGTCGATTCAACGTGAGAACCAAGAATGCTTTCTGTTAAACCCGAGGGAGAATGCAATTTTATCAACAGCTTCAATTCGACCGACGACAAGCTTTTTCTCATAGTGAAGCCGAATATATAATAATAATGGACGGACACAATATGACTTCACCACGATCTCTTAGTGTAAACGCACAAAAAAAAAAAAATTACATTCGAAAGTTTCACGAGTTCAATGTGAATCCGTTTAAAAGTTCAACCAGCCCACTTGACTTAATGTCTTTACGTTATAACGATTTTAATATAAAACTATACATATTTTTCTCTGTTCTGTTAAGTATGTATATATATATATATATACTAAGATTTGGTTAGTCGTTAAATATCAGATTATTTTGTTCGTTGAGTTTAATAATAAAACATATAATTCTATCTTGTTGTTACCTTGATTGCGATTTTGTTTTTGATTGCAAACTTACATTTGATAAAGCCATCGTCTTATCGTTAGTTGTTTTTAAGGTCTCAGAGAAGGAAAAAACGGATTATTATCTGTTACATCGCGGCGAGTTCTTTTCGAAGTTCTTCTCGATATCCTCGAATCAGAGTTATCGATATAAATTACAAAAGAAAACTTTGGATAAGACGGAAGAACTTGAAAAACGAAAGCAACGCGTTCGTCAACGAATACAATTCCTCCAGTTACGTTGTCTCTATTGGAATAACGATTGTTGGTGAATCGACCTAAATATTACTCGCATATCCCTCTTTATATATTTATATCATATATACAAGTAGAAAAAAGACACGGTATTGACAAAAAAAAAAAAAAATAAAAATAAAGAGGTTGAGAATCATAGAGCGCTTATAAGAATAAAACATACAGCTTGTGCGGTAATTTGAGACACAACACGAGTGCCGTGGCGCCGGTATATTCGTTGAATTTATTGATCATTTTCAACGTAGTATGCTTTTATCTTGTAGTCAAAACTATCAAGAAATAAGCCTTCAATAACTTCAACTACAAAACCCAAGCCGTAAAAGTCTCAAAGCATTTTAACTGCGTCTGCCTGGGTGGTCTAGTCTGTTAAGTCTTCCGATATCGACGACCACAGCTTAAAATTTATCCTAGCGATTCGATTCCTCTCCGACCCCTCAAGCAACGGACAAAACTATACGACTCTGAATTACTAGATAGCTTAAAAGTACCGGAATTCACCTTTTTTCCCAAGTCTCTCTTTTCTCACCCAATCTGCAGGAGCAGGCGGTGGAATCGCGTGCGTTCGATGAGTGGCTTCAGGTCCTGGACTAGTGCTGGTCCTTTCGATTTCCGAATCCTGAAATTTCAACCAAACAATCGTTCTATGTTACAAATTAACATTTCAACAAACGCAATTACCTCGTAATCGATATATTCGTTGTAAAAAAGCAATTCTACAATAGCGATTACGAACAGCGAAACAATTTCTCAACGATAATCGCAATGTTTTTTAATTAAGTTTTTACAATTATTTTTCTTCGAGAACGTACAGAAGACACAGCGACACTCACCTCGTAGTTATAACCATGCCCCTGTCGCGGATATCGACTCGTGTACAAAGGATTGTTAAAAACGTCGTTGTCGGTAGAATGAGAAGGATTATGGGGCGTGACGATGGTGTGCGGCACGTGCGCGACCTGCCCTCTGGAATTCCTCGCTTTCCACCACTTCCTGCTGTCGTCGAGAATCTCCAGGTATTCGCCTCTGACAACCGTCAGTTCCTTATCGTTGTTGGCCGTTCTTGGATATGTAACCTGCACGATCTTGGCGTGTCTAGCTATCAAGTCGTCCAACCAAGCTTCCTGAGCCCTCTCCATACCGGCTGCTCTCGGTGTTCTCTCGATAGAATCCACGGATATATCGCTGTGCGCTCTCGTTTGATCAACCACTCTCTCTTCTCTAGCGTACAACTCTGAGCCAGTCCCGTAATTCCTCTCGAAATATTCGTTACCAGCACGCTCTTCTCTGCTCTCGTACTCCAAGTAATCGCTGCTGTAATGCGACTCGTCGACTTCTCTGTGGTTATAGTACGGATCGTTCTGTTGCTCGGGAAGTTCGTCCCTCTTCTGTTTATCAGCGTTCAACAACGAAGCTAGATGATCGTGATCTCTGTCCTCCGGTATCGGATATTCCGGGGACCAACCGTCCATAAAAATAGGATGATACGGGGGCACATGACCTTTCCATTGATCGCGTGGTATTAACCACGTATCGCCCAGAGAATGCCAAAGTTCTGTCTCTTTGCTGGTGACACAGTTGATCAATAAGTTGACCGCTTCTCTAGTCAATAACGGCGATACCACTTTGCTGGGCAAGTTCGGATCGTAATTAGTGTCGTGGGACGCGTCCACGATCAAAGCCAACGGCGTGAAGAGAAAGTGTACCAGTTCAGGAGCGTTAGGGTCATGAATGTGGGCCTTCAGCTTAGCCAGCAAGTTGAACGACAGCTTGAACTTTTGAAAGATGTCGATGAATTCCATCTCTGGAGGAGGTTTCGCCCTCATTGTCAGCATCCCGTCACCCAGATTCCTCTTCTTCGACTTCCGATTACGCCTTCGACGTTCCAGCTCTTTAGAGGCGGCCGCCGCATATTGCAAACGTGCGATAAATTTCTCGATGTCGTCGAAACAATGGTTCAAGATAGTCACATCGCGTTCGTATTTCTCGGAGGACGTCGAGGACACCTCGTCGTTGTTCTCTTCCCGAGATATATCGTTTTGACCGTCAGCTGTGTTCCGGAAAACAAACGTATTAAATTACTTCATTTTTATACCGTCTACGGTTCATGAAATATTCAAGAAACAAACAAAAGGAAGAAAAAACAAACAAAAAAAAAGAAGAAAAAGGGAAAGGAACGAAAGGACGTACCATTGTTAGCGTTAAAGGCAGACACTTGTTCCCGGACGTTAACCCCATTCAAGGGTGGTTCTGGCGGTGGCAAAGTGGGAGGCGGTGGAATACGACCTCTTGGACCTCTTGGCGAACCACCGGGGACCAGTTTACCCATTTGTAGCATTTTCAGATCTTCCACGAGATCCTGGGCCGAGACACTTTGACACTGGAATATATGCATTTCTGCCCGTTGCCCGGAACCATTGTCATCCGCCACTGTGAAGACGAGAATGTTGTTATACATCTCCATAGGGTCCCTCGACGTGAACGCGGTCGGTTCCTGTATCAACGAGGCTGGGAATCGCTCCATGACGGCCTGCATACGAATTTATCAACGATGCATTAAGTGAAATTGCCTCGGACTGAACGTAAAGTAATTTCACAAATGTTCCACTTCGTATTTCATCGTTCGTCTACGGTTCTACAAACTACGATTCTTTCTCTTTTCACTGAAAAAACATTGGAGAATTTCTCTTTGTCTGAAGAGGATCTTTACCCCCGTCTCGTTGTCCATGATCAGCACCCAGTTCCGTTCCAGACGGAGCTGCATCTTTTGACTCCAGATGCCGTTACTCTTCTCCAACTGCAAAAGTCGCCGCATACCGTCCGCTGGATAAACAATACCGGTTTCCTTCGTGACCGTGAACGTGGCCAAATGCTCCATCATGTACGTCGGCTCAGAACTGCTCACACGGCCGCCCGATGTACTCGATGGACCACTGGACCCTCCATCTGATGCATTGTTATTAATTTGTTTGTTAGAAATTTCAGTTATCTCATAAGGGACCTAACTGATTTCATAAGAGGCTAGGTCTATTTAACTCTGACAGATAAGAAAAGGTAAAAGGGAAATAATAAAAAATGAGTAATTAGATGGTTCATCTTTGAGACTCGTACCATTTGTTCCCTTCAACGATGCAAGCAACGAGTAATCTGCTGTTATGTCATTACCTTTGTTATAGGTGGAAGGACTGTGCCCACTGTTGTAGTACGGCATTGCGACCAGGTAATCGTTTATCCTTTATCTGCAACAGACGACAGACATTCCAACTTGAACGAAACAGATACACCACTGTGATTTTCTGAATTCAACGAAATATTTCCCACTCAAAAGTATCGTTACGATTTATCTAACGCGACTTTTCGTTAACACGTTCGCCATGGAACGACGACGACGACGATGTCATAAAGCTTTGCCAAGCGTACAGGTTTAATAACTTAATGACGGAGACGGCCGATACTCGCACGTCGCGTATCGTATCCGGCTACCGGGTCATGGGGACCATACTTGGCGGCACGAAAGCCTGCTTGTAACCAAAGTGAAATTCCAATGAGCCTAATTCGCTCGCCAGACATGTCGAGAATTCCTTTCGCGTGCCTTCCACTTATCGAACCTCAGCGTCCAAAGGTGAGATCCCGTGGATACAATGGGCCAATAAATATTATTCATTGACAAACGCTTTTGCAGAAACTAGCCACGCGGATTGTATGGCGCCAAAACGTCCGACACGACGGAAATAAACCGTCAAAGAACTCAGAAATGGATTATACCTCGTTGAAGAAAGACCGAAAGAAGTTCCTTGCTCTACCTAAGAAAGTTTTCATTTCTCCTTTTCCGCTTCCTATTTCGAATACCACGGGTGTTTCATTTTCCATATTCGCGTGCAATTTTCTCGTTACCTATTTACATAAACAGCGCCAGTATGAATGAGTTCCGTAGCCATTCAAGTTTCTAATTCTATTTGTATTCCTTCACAGAGACGCTCCTAACGCTCCCGTTGACATTGTACAATCGCTATCGATTTACCAAACACGTGTTTCCATTGTACGATCTCCGTCTCGTTCTGGCTAATCAAATTTTCCAAACGGAACACCGAGAAAGGCTATCCCCACCATTAACGAAACGTACAAAATGATACGTTCTCCGAGTAGCGGCGAGCAAAGAGAGAAACTATGAAAACGGCCCGATTTTTGCATAGTTATGTGTGAGGAATGTGAAATTCTGAATTTACTCCAAGAGAAACCTATTTGATTCGACGCCTAGCTGGTACGAGTGTGAACGCCTCGCATCCATACGGGCGCGTACGCTAGCGGTTTCAGCCAGGTGCTACATAAAGGTTCCCAGCGATACGGGCTCAAAGGCATACATATTTTGTCGCTACAAGTTGCCAGAGTTTTTCTAACGAAACGCATTCGCAAAGACGACAGAAACGTTGATCAACGAGACATTAATACTAGATTTACGGAACCCGTCAATTTTACGGATGGGTTACTTCAATTATACGATATTAACAGATTTAATTAACTAATATTAAGTCTATTAATATTGCGATTATTTTCAAATTAAACTCATTGTTTGTTTTTAAAGAAAATATGTAGTTTTCTTTACCCTAAATCTGACGGGTGTCCGTAAAAATAGGTATACAAAAAACCCCCGTAAATGTAGTGTTAAATGCGCGAATGACACGATAAATTTAACCATCGAGCGCTCATCGAATAGCACGATCATCTATAAAGGGTAATTAAGAGGAAAAGAGGATAACTCGATCGCTATACGGTGTATATGAATCAAGCCCCTAAGGGTGCCCTTGGATCGCGTACGATTCTTCACGTGTCTTCCCACGTGCAGGGAGCACGCTTGTTTTGGACCGCATGATTTATTCGAGGTAATCAGTAAGAACGTTGAATCCCACCGAGGCCTAGACTAATACGGTGCTCGTGGACTGTCTTGTGTAATCATGATTTATCGTTGTTTTCCATCGTTCCTCTGTGTATTCGTTTCCGATATTTTTCAGTTTCCTGGGGTATCAATACGACATGCTAAAAAATATAGCAGAATTTTAACATGGAACAGTCAGGCAGGATATTCATGAAAAGTATATAAACTCGAAGAAAAAAAAGAGAAAGATAAACAGACGCGTTAAATGTAATGAAAAACAACGTTTGGTTAAGTTGAAAAAGGAGGTTTATTTCCATTACTTGGATTTCCAGAAACAGCACTTGCCAGATTTCTTTTAATTTACAGGTTAACCAGACTTCCGCGGCGAGTCGTAACTAACAGCCGTTTTCAAATGTTAAACTGGACAAGGAGGGACTGATCGACAAGTTTCAGAACACGACCGATCGCTCGGTATACATGTACCGAACGAAAGATCCAGCGCGGTTCGATCCCGGTCTTTCCGGTTTTTCTCTCCCCGGACGCAATGAAACTACGGTAAAAGCGGCGAGAACGTAATTAATATTCGAAATCTGAACGTGGAAACGATGGTGGTTCCTGCCGGTGGATAAACGTTCGTCCGACGGCGAATGCTTTCACTGTGCGTGCCTGCCGCTGGGATTAGGCACGCTGGGAATCCGCATAACGGAGAAGGCATTGTTGCACGTTCCTATCAAGTGTAACGATACTGTTTCGTCTAACCTAAGCCGGGAATCAAAACGTTCAATAAAGTAGCGAGAAAAAAGGGGAAAAAAAAAAGGAAAACAATAAGTGCGAGCCTTACCTTCCTCGTTTCGTTTCTTTTTCTTCCGTATCATAATTTTATTCAACGTGAACTATCCACGAGTTTCTACTCGTCGTTCAATTAACCCTCCGGATCGTTAAGATCCGAACGGATACATTTTCACGCGAGAAGTTGTGATTTAAATGAGAAAATGGAGAACGAGGATATGTCGGGGCCGATTTGAAAACGGGGACGTTCTGTTTAGCGGCCCAATTTCATTTGAAACGTATACGATTTTACGTGTCGACGGATTTGGGTCGTAGAATTATATCGCGATCGGTTAATGGCGTTGCGTAATGCTGCGAGATACGTGACTCGATAAAAATTGATTGTATCATCGAACGGTGGGAACGTTCGTTTGGTTTCCTCGAGATCGAGCTCCTCGTTCTATCTCTTTTACTTCTTCTGTTCTTTTTTCCTCTCCGTCTTTGTTCCCCCTTTTCCCGCGCTGGTGTAGTATATCTCTTTCCACGCATGAACAAACTGACGAGATCTGGTAAATAGAGTGTCTAACTAAGTCCCTAACTATCTTCGTTAGAGACGCGAAACAATCTTTCGCGCGTGATTGTTACCACTACGATGAATATATATATATATATATATGAATAACATGGCTCGCGAGGCGCGCAAGGTGATTCGATATATCGACGATTCGAGTTGATTATAGGCTTGGTTCAGAGCCCCGCAGCACGGGAACGATGGAGCAATTCCTTCTCGGATCGAAGTTGTAACCGCGGCACAGAGATGTCGTAACAGCGACCTAATAGTAGCGACGTCGAAAAGGGAAGGGAAAAGGAAGGAAGGCGAGTGTGGGCTTCGTTTATATGCCTCGGGATAGAAGTTACCAATGCATTTCGAGACTGCGAGCCGACCGTTCCACGGTTGACGCACTCAATTCCCAGATTTCTATCGGTTTTCATTCAAATCTTGCCACCTTATGTTTAACAGCGTATAACAATACGACGATTCCTTGGACGGCCTCGGGATTCGTCATGGAATATCTATATGGCTCGATACACGGAATAGAAGAAGGACACTCGGTATGAAATAATCGCGGGAACTATGAAATTAACCGAGCAATAAGAACTGTAGTATACTATGTTTACTTAATACTCGACAGAAGGCGAGCATCCACGGTCGAAAAGTAGAAAGTGAAGCATTCTATTCACGATTTACACGCCGTTAACGATCGTTTATCACGATCGAAGATAGGTGGCGGAATTCCATTGGCGTTTCACTGAATCGTAGCGACGGAAATGGAAATTCTTATCGTCGGACGTCGCCGTCTCTAGCTGGGGACTAAATTATGCAAATTTCCGGGAGTGTTGGTCGTGGCCGATCAGAATAGGCAAAAAACATCGGTCGAGGTGCTCTTTTGGTATTCGATTACGTGTCGACGCGATCGAAGTACGAGCAAGGGATAAGAAAAGATGAAAGGAGCGTGTTGCGAGACTTGGACGTTTACGATCTTGCGACAAGTATACGAGTATAATTGCTTATGGATGCGGACACGCCCTGAGAGAAAAATTCATCCGGGGAATGCGCTGAAGTAACCACGTCCTTGACCGTACTTGACGGAAACGGCATTCAACCTTCTGATGCCTTCTTCTCCATCGTCCAAGATGGAATTCTACCGCGAGGCGGTTATGTTCCAGCTGAACGCCGAGTTTCGAACCTTTATCCAACGATTACCTCGAGAAAATATCAAAAAGAATGTCAGAAGTCGTTAACTCGAAAAATCATGGAATTTCCTATTTTTAAATATAGATGGCACTTAATAATAACAAAAGAATAGGAAATTTTGAGGTCATGCAACGCATCGACGCAATAAGAAATATACGTATTTTCCAATAAACCAAATACTCGAGAAAGATAAAAGAACAAATGTCTATTTATGTTACTATGTCATCATTTATTACACACCTAGGCTGCGAAAGAGTTTCCAAGGATATTAGATATACCAATGAAGAATAAAGTGATTTAAATGCCAGCCTAGATCATCAATTCTTCTTTCATCCTTCCAGATTACTAAACAAGGTTAAGAATTACCATGAAACGATTTCCCATTTTTCACAAGTTATACCAAGTACACAAACGCAATTACATTTGTATAATGTAGGCAAATTACCGAGGAATATTATACGCCTGACTTGGAAGTGGACATGCGCGATAGAAACTGATTTGCAGTGCGAAGTCTAAATGACACGGGAGAGGGACGGAAAGCCTGACATTCTCGCGTTTTCTTCTCGAGTGCATACTTGTGCGCGCGCACAAGCTAATCGCATCTCTCCGGTTGCATACCGCGGGGCAAATTCTCGATGGCGCGTAGTTGGCTCGATAAAACTCGATTCCATAAAAATGACGCGGTAAATTAACTGCTCAATGTTAATTTACGATCATAGTAAGACCGGTGTCACGTGATTGGCCGAGAATTTCGTCCGGATCGGGAGATTCGATTCACGCAACGAAACTGCTTTCGTCTTTTCCGCCTGAAGGTTTCTCCTTTCTTCTTTTCGCGACTACGTAACGCCAGCACGCGTTGCCTGATAGGTTAGGGTTTGAACGCGTGAAAAAGGGGAGGAATTTATGCCGTCGTTAATGTAACGTTCTCCCGGTGTAAGGTGGTTTACAAGCAACATCGTAAAATCCGCGTCTTCCCGATTTATCATAGCACGAGCAACAAATACTTTGCTCGCATTCCCTTCATTCGCCAGTGCGTGGAATATCTTGTAGCGAAGGTTGTTCACCCTTCTCGAGGGACTAAAATCACTCCTGATCCTGTGAGATAACGACTTGATAATAGCCATGGAAATTCATTTCGCTAGAATTTTCATAGCGTATTCTTCCTTGATTTAGCACATCTTTCGTTGAATTTTAAAATACCCTTTAAAAATATATACGTGAATGAATGCGAGTTATTGTAAAATGAATGCTGTTTCAAAAGTCTAAAGAATAGTTTAAAGAATCGTTTCGTAACCTTTTCTCAAGTTAATGGGTATCCACGCAACAAACATAGCCGAAGTAATTAAAAGAAATTGAAAATTTCATTAACCGGTATCCAATATCTCGACGACTTCTACAAAACTGTTCGAGTATCGCTACGTTAACTCTCGATCAAAACAGGACCTGTACACAGAAACACCTGTTACACAACTCATAAAATCACAGGTCAAATTAGATTAACTTAATAAAATCGTACATATTAATAAAATACTTTTGACAGGCTCAGCAACCATTCACTTTCTATCCGCATCTTTAATGGACATCTACAACGGCCATCGAAGAATCTTCACGAAATTGCTAATGGTGGACTTAGAGCATTAATTACCTAAATGCAGCACGTGAAAGGAATCTGTCGACTCATTCGGTATCAACCGAGAATCGAGATGCGATTGGGCGGCAGCGAGTCGAAGCTTTTGAGAAAACAGCAACTTGTGAGGGCGCGACGGGTAAACGCCTGTTGAAAGTAAACATATCGCGGACGTACGGCGGTGCGAGCATTGAAAAAGTGGAAAGAAAGTTGCCAATGCACCTCGCATACCTACTGATCCGCCGGTCGCGAACAAGTTTCGCAGTGAATGGACCGAGGGAATGAACTTTTCACTCACTTGCATCCACAGCCAGGATTAATCTCGATTAATGGAAACTTCGTGAGTATCGGGCGGTATCTAGCCAACGAATATTTTCCACGCATCTACCACGAGCAAAGAATTCGCGTGGACTATGATCACGAAGTATATCGACGGATGTTATACGCTCGTTATCGAAGATACGATTTTCAGATACCTTTCGAAAATTCTACAGTGGCTTTCTAAATCGAAAGCGATTATTGCTTATCGATATTACAATGATTAAGGAGCTTATTTCCAGAACAAGCCCGATATTTTTACGATACTCGAATACGTCGTGCAACACCACATAAAAGTCTGTTTTATATGCAGCGAAAAAGATTCGTCAGGAAGATACAAGATCATAGATGAATGACGGAATATTAAAAGAGAAATTTCTTTTATTCGGATAATTTGAATGATAATTGAAAAGTAACGTTGGTATAAACGATAAGTTAAAAATGTTTAATTATAATCGACGTTTATGCATGATATGTGACTTAAATAATGTTTTACGTGTTTATCGTAAACGCACGAGTGGCAAAAGCCTATAGGAATGCATCTCTTTTTTCTTATTTTTTTCTTTTTTTTTCCACGGTGTCGAAGGTCGGTCGATGCAATATCGAATACACACGCAGTGCAGTAAATATTTGCAATTTATGTCACGGCGGTCATAATGGGGGACTATGTAGGTATTTCGTAGGCGTGAATTACAGGTGATTGCCGTGTAGTCATGGTGCCATCGACATCTTCAATACTTCGACCGTGTTGTACAGGGATTAGAATAATCTTCGTTTCATTCGAATTCCATATTTTTCATATATTTCAACGTGTACTTAATTATTTGGAATTACGTGGAGTGTATTTCATTGCTGTACTACACGTACTAATAACGAATTTATATTTGTAATGAAACGAAGAACGCAAATTATGTATTTATGATATTCACGAGTGAAAAATAAGTACCGTAAAAACTTGCGAAATAACCTGTGTAATTGTGTTTGAACATCGGCTATCTGGTCGATAAGAAATTTTGTGCGAGACAAGTAAATTTGGACGTGGATACGACTTTATTGGAAACAACTGAATTTAGAAATCAAGAACATTATCGATTAACGATAAGCATCGCATTTACTCGAGTCAAGAGAACATCTATCGGAAATATCATGGGCGCGGAACCTCCTTGCAAAACTGCGAAGAAACATTTACTATTTTTTCTTCATTTCTACGATTATTGAACCTATTATCGATTGTGCTCTTTAACAAAATTACAAGGTATATTAGGCTATTAATAACGTATGAAAGTTACTAGCAGAACCAAGTAAATAATTATAATAAAAAAGGAAGAAAAGTGTCACAATAATAATTCATTGCCATTCTCATGTGAACGTGATAGTAATAACGCGATAAAAATGTTCGCAACGATTTCCGATTATATATGATGCGTATATTTATAAAAGATTGTAAAATGTAGAGGAAATCAAAATGTTACTAATAAATCGCGATAGTTCTATGGTACATTTTCATCGTGACTTAAGAAGTATCATTTACATAAAAATTTCTTCCCAGCACAGAAACCGAGAATCAAGATGAGCTCATCGTTTCATGACAGAACATTGTTTACCGTATTATTGTATAGCTTTTACGAAAGCTTTAACGAAATACCAGGGAACGTAATATTCAATTTTTCCTTTAATGTCGTACCAAGTACATCGACCACTTACTTTTTTTACAAAGATAAATTCATCAATTAAGATATAAACGTGTGTCAATTAAAAGGAATTCGATTGCATGTTGTCGATAGCAGAATTTTTCTTATTGAAGTCCGTTACCATGACCAGGCACGAAGTATACATAGATATGTATGTTCATGCGTTGATTATCATTGAAGACGTACAGCAACAGGTGTGACCACGACAGACGATTCTCCGCGGGGAGAAATCCACGTCGATGTACTCGGTACAATGACTCCAGTCAAGAAATGATTTCCATAAATACCTTGACAGCAGCGTTTCACCGAGTCCGCTGAATCCTTGTTTCGTAGTTCGGGATCCGTACGGAACAAATCGGCATCAAAAATCACAGCCTACACGGCGTAAATGCATATGAAACTGTTTCACACTTTTTTTACTTACCTATTTACAAATTTTCACAATATGCACACACCAAAAGAGAAAAAAAGAAGAGAAAGAGAAGGAGAAAAAGCTTTTGACAGAGAGCTACGTGCCGATCATGCTCGACTGGAAATACCTGTACGACTACCTGATTGCTCTTTGCCTGTTTGCTTCTTACCTGTTTTGTCCAGGTGCATTCCTGATACGGACTTTCTCATTGGTTGAATCGTACCTGTAGAACATGGCGGTTGGATCTAACGGAATTGGATATTTTCAACACGATGAAACAGAAACGTATTAACGCTTTTAAAAGATATTACAATTGAGATGTAATGCCTCGATAACAATGAATAATTAATTTACACGAATAAATTTTTATTACATATTATAATACAATTGGAACCAGGAAGTAATTTCATATTATTCGACGAATTTAACGAAAAAGGTTTTAATATCTTAAACATATAATAACCTGCATATATGGTTTAGTGTCTTTACATTTTTAGTGATGCTTTAAAGAAAATTATATACTTGTATATGCTTTGCACCAATGAAACTGCTCGTTATAACGAAAAAACATGAAAATTCGTTTTTAAAGCATTTTATTTTTTTATAAAGTATCAAAGTATAAGCAAATATTAACAACTAATCATAAATATAAAATTTTCATTATTTCTATGTTAAAAATGAGTTTATTCAGAAGTATTGGTATTTTGGATTATTCAATAATCATTTGATTACTGTATTTTTTGTGAGCCTAATTTTATTTAAATATATTTTTCCAAATGCTTACAGTGGTATATTTCAATCTTAAATAATAAAAATATTAACTACAGCAAATTGTACATTTATATTGATCATAACACACTAGACGTCATTTTCAAAGTCTTTTGGATTCTTACGGTGCATTTTTTTGTTTTCTTCATTTGCCCAATTCATTATAAGAAAAGACATCATAAAAACTGCAATACGAAATAAAGCATTTTCATTAGTAAGTCATGAACTATAATATAAATCTATCAAAATATATAACCACATTCTTGTGCTTTATACAAATAAGGACAAAGTATAATTAAAAGTAGCACTTTATTAGTAATTAATAAAAAGATACTTGCAGGGTGCAATGCGGAGAAAATTTCTTCTGAAACCTTTCAACAATCCAGCACCAAGATCACCAGTCCCAGCAAAAGCTCTTTGTTCATGTGGACTAAGGCGAAAGAATGTAATGCCAGATATTTTTGCGAGATTTCCAAACTCTTTCCCCATCTCGTCTAAGCTCTAAAAAATTTGTCTTGTGAAGCATACACGAACATAACCAAGAAGTAAAATATGTAATGCTAGAACATATTACTATCATTTTTAGATATATAGAAAGAAATTGCACTTACTTTAATTAATTATTAAATACCAAAATAAAGAAAACAATTTTTTTTGAAATTATACAACTTACGTAATCTCAGTTAAGCGATGTACATGTAACACGTCTAGAACGATTCTGATATTAGTAGTATCTGGTAGTATATTGACTAGGTACCGTGTTTTCTCATCTCGTACGTAAAAGCGGGAAATTCAAATTATGCCACATAATATAAATTACTACTAATATTAATACGTTAAAATAATAATGCTGAAATCAAAATTATATATTGCGTGTAAATAAAATTATATATGCTATTTTTCAGAAATAATTTAAATGGAATATATTATTGAATTATATTTTACTTTTATTCTTTGTAATTATCGATTCAATGTTCAATATAATAGAATAAAGGTATGTAAAGTTAAAGTTAATTAAAATATATAAAATAAATATGATTTTCATCAGTTTTATTAATAAATCGTAGAAATAGATAATTATTTTAATTATATAATAACAATAAATACTAGTATTTCATAGGGAATTTTGGTTTTTATTTGTCATGTATTATAATTTTTACCTATATTTTTTATAATTTAGGAAGGACATCTTATTGATACTATTACCGATCGTGTTTTTTATAAATTCTTAAGAACTTTCGCTGAAATCTTAACGAAATATCATGATATTATCTTTAATATAAAAAAAACATAGATGAAAAACTACTGAACTATTCTTTATTGTAAGGTGGCGCCACTATTGCATTATAATGAAGTAGGTACAAGGGAAGAAGAGGTATACGAAGCAAGGAATGGGACAGTTGCTCGTGTGCGAGGCTCCGCGTGATATCGTGGACGTTGTGTACTTTGTGTTTTTGTGCTTATTGCATACATTGTCAACTGCTTCTCACGAGGTACACAAATGCAGTTCATAAAGATGATTTATCGAAGCACATTTCCAAATAAATTCTCGCAGCCGGTGACTGAGTAACGGGGCTAAACCTGACGCGAGGTCCTCACCCGCGTTAGGTGCGTGTGGGCCACCTATCCGCGTCCAAGCTGTGTCGAGCATTCAAGTCATGGTATCGAGGTTCGACACGAACTTCGGTTGTGAAGACTTTTTCGGGACTTATCGTTGCACCCAAGACATGGCTTGTGATCGTGGTGATTCGGACTTCGAGTTTATCATACCGCCAGATGCGCCGGTCTTCGAACCAAGCATCGAAGAGTTTCACGACCCCCTTGGCTACATCGCAAAAATACGACCGATTGCAGAGAAGTCTGGCATTTGTAAGATCAAACCGCCGCCTGTGAGTAGATCTTTCTATCATGATTATATCAATCTTTTTCTCTCCCTGCTTTCTCTTTCTTTTACTTTATCATAGGAAGAACACGCTATAGTTGTATCATCCTTATTCTTCTTTTAAAAGTAAGACTAAAACAAATGGATGAATTTGTATTTTTTTGTGATCGACGAACGTGCAGATATGCACACACGACCTCGTTTACGTACTATGACGCTTCCGCACGAACATCACAGCCGTGACATCACAAAATAAATGAGTTCCTACGTAACACGTACTTTAGAAAAATTAACCAATAAATAATATAAATTTCTCGCCATAGCATGCTTTTATGTAAATATTAATTATTGTTTCCTTTTGCGTCCATGTTAAAAAGTTAGAGTCTGGCAAAAGTCGTGATGTTTCTATCGACACAAGTCGTAAGATAATACGACCAAAAGGGAAGAAAAGACTGCTAGGTGTTATCTCGTGGGATTTTGATTTTGTTCCGTACACTGGTTAGCATTTACAGTGATATTTCTGATGCATCGATACATTTTCAACTGGCGAGTTAGAATTAGGAGTGACAGCATTCTAAGGAAATAAAAAATTCTGAAATGAAATACGTTGGATACTCGTTTCATTGCGACATTAATATCGTTATAGCTAGAAGGTACGCTATGTAAAATGGCCGAGACAATCGAAACAATGTCACCTTACCAAAACGTCTTGCAATGTTTCGGAAATTCTGTATGATACTCGTGCATCGATAGAGAAAGCGCTAAAATAATTATCAGCGTTCATGGCTAACGATCTTTTTAAGACGATTATCGTATCATAATATTATCGGTATGGGAATCATTTGTTACATTCCCAGAAGTTATTATTTCGTCTATAAATACGATGATAACTTTTTATACCCATGAATGTTCTTAACTTAGTCATATGGCAAGTCTTATATATATTTCTATGCGATTTGATTTCAATTAAAAATTTCATAGCATTTTTTTTTAAATTTGCGTTTTTCAAGGTAGGAAACGATGCGCAATAGCACAACATTTTTTCCGGGCTCTATATATGGAAGTATTGACTTTTTGCGAAATATTTAATTTTTTTACTCCACATTTCGTAAATTGTTCCTTTGATTTCTATCACCATTAGAATCGATTTGAGCCACCATTTTGTTTTCACATATGTNNNNGATTTTGCAATATAAATTCTAGGATTACGTTTTGTTTGTGAAAGATGAAGGGTCAAAGAGAAATTACTAATAATTTCGATACAAGTTAAAATGTTGATTTATCACCAATGATCGTTTAAAACTCGACATATCAATGATATATCAATGGTATACGTTATGTCAATACTCTAAGTACACAAGTAATAATTTAAAAATTACATAAAATCGATATTAAGAATATTGCAGAATCATTGTTTTTTTCTTTTTAAATTTGTATTAAAAGTAATGGGAGTTTATTAATTTACTTTATTTAATATTTTAAATTACTCGAATTTTTATTACCATTAGTGTGATTGAACAACGCGGCGAAAGAAGATTATTACAGTATGTAAATTATGAAATATAATATTGTTTATTTCTTGCATAAATACTGTTTAAATTCATAGTACTTTATTGTTACTTTAGTAGCGATAGAAGTATCATCTTTATAACCGTTAATGTTGTTCTCTCTGTCAACTACTTTCTTAGCTCCTAAAAAGTTCGTTTCATCTTAAACATTAACTGTTAACTTTTGCGGACAAATTCATTCGTTTTATCCGTACGATAATCTCGATCGAACATATCAATATGTTTATCTGTAATTCATTATTCTTGGAGAAAATTCATATTTTGTAACGGGATGACGCCATTACGGAAATAACTATGGTCACGGCATTAAATGAGCGTCGTATATGGAGAAAATCTTTGCGATATTTATGTATTTCTAACTTGAGTTCTTGTATCGTAGTAATATGCATCATGCTCATCCTAAGTTTCGTTTCGTGTTCAGTTGGTATAGTTGTATATAAACACTTCGAATTTATTTAATCGCGACAGAATTATTTGTACCTTTATTTTGATAGCTGTTTTATATTCTGCAATACATGTTTTTGAAAAGTCAACTGATCTTACAATGGTGTTGCGTCACGGTAGAGATGAAGCTACGAAAGCATTTATCGATTATTTAGGCATATATATTTATGTGTTACTGTATTCACCAATAAATTTCTAATATGTTAGAATAAATAAAATTTAAATAAAAATAATTTTTCTGTTGTTACTTTCATATGTTAGACAAATATTAATAAAAGGTCAAATTTTGTGTATGTATATATATATACACACATATAT
>NIJG01000001.1:1684033-1709559 GCA_002201625.1 Euglossa dilemma
ATATATTTATTTATTTATTTATTTGATGCACATACATTCCGCATTTTGTTAAGACTAATTGATTCTTAAGACTTGTAGATATTAACTCATCAATCAAACACAAATTAAAAATCGTAATAAATGTTGTGTAATTTGTGAAATATTGTTCTAATATGTACATATTCCATTATGCATAAATTTGAAAGTAAATCACAAATTTAAGCATAAATCATATGACTTATAACAATACTGCAAAACATTGAATAAATTTATATTGTTTCTTTCATAAATAGAAATATATATAAATAAGATTATCAAAGATGTTTATTTAATTTTTAGATTTAATAATTTTATTCAATGAGATTTTTACTATATCTAATTTGTTTGAGTACTGGATTATTTTAAAATATTCAAAAATAACATTAAGATTCAATATTTATTAATAGTGTAAATTCCATGTAATGATAATGTAAAACTTTGTTACTTTATGTCATCACTCTATTTTCTAATGTTATGTTTTTGTATGTCTTTGCAAGTAAAAGTATTATATGCAAATTGATTTTATAAATTCATTTTTTCCTTTTTTTAGAATTGGCAGCCACCATTTGCTGTTGATGTTGATAAATTCAAATTTGTTCCAAGAATACAAAGACTAAATGAATTGGAGGCAAAAACTAGGATAAAACTTAATTTCTTGGATCAAATTGCAAAATTCTGGGAACTTCAAGGTTCATCTTTAAAAATTCCTCTTGTAGAACGCAAAGCTCTTGATTTATATTCCTTACACAAAATAGTTACTGATGAAGGTTTGTTGTTTTGCTGTTTAATTGTTAATACCTTGCTACATATTTTTTAACGTTATAAATATTTATATATGAATGTTATTTCCAGGTGGAATTGAAACAGTAACAAGGGAAAGAAGATGGGCAAAAATTGCAAACAAATTAGGTTATCCTTCTGGACGCAGTGTAGGAAGTATTCTAAAAAATCATTATGAACGTATTTTATATCCATTTGACGTGTTTAAGCAAGGGAAAACATTAACAGATATTGTAAGTTATATTTTTTTACACAAGTGTTAAATTTATCTCGAGTAATAGGTATAACGTATTTAATGATGTATTTTATATATGGATTATATAGAAAATTGAACCAGATTCTAATATAAATGAGAAAAAAGATAGAGATTATAAACCACATGGAATTATATCACGACAACAAATTAAACCTCCAACTGAGAAATTTTCACGTCGGTCAAAAAGGTTTACTGGCCAGGAAGAAAAGCAGGAAATACCTATTAAACAAGAAGATTGCAAAGAGGAATGTGACTCTGATAATGACTGTAAAGATGCAAATAGAAATAAACAATGTGATGACAAGGACAATAGTAAAGAACTTAAAAAATTGCAATTTTATGGACCTGGTCCAAAAATGGCAGGATTTAATACCAAAGAAGGGAAAAAATCTAACAAAACTAGAGGTGTAAAACTTGTCTATGAAGTTGATCCAGTGAGTATAAATTACATATTATTTTGGCTATTACTTATATCCATAGAAATCATGTTTCTTTAATTTGTATATTTTTGTAGTTGGCAAAATACATTTGTCATAACTGTGGAAGAGGTGACAATGAAGAAAACATGCTTTTATGTGATGGATGTGACGATAGTTATCATACTTTTTGTCTTATGCCACCATTGACAGAAATACCAAAAGGTGATTGGAGGTGTCCAAAGTGTGTTGCTGAAGAAGTTTCTAAGCCAATGGAAGCATTTGGATTTGAACAGGCACAAAGGGAATACACTCTTCAACAATTTGGAGAAATGGCTGATCAGTTTAAGAGTGATTACTTCAATATGCCTGTGCATGTAAGTCATCTTATGTCTTGTAATACTGTAATGTAATTGCAAATATTCAATATCAATTTTTTTTTTTTTTTATAGATGGTACCAACATCATTAGTAGAAAAAGAATTTTGGCGAATAGTTTCTTCAATTGATGAAGATGTAACAGTTGAATATGGAGCTGATTTACATACAATGGATCATGGGTCTGGATTTCCAACAAAAACAAGTGTCAATTTGTTTACCTGTGATCAAGAATATGCTGAATCTTCATGGAACTTGAATAACTTACCAGTTTTACGTGGAAGCGTTTTAGGACATATAAATGCTGATATTAGTGGTATGAAAGTGCCATGGATGTATGTTGGAATGTGTTTTGCAACATTTTGTTGGCATAATGAAGATCATTGGAGTTACTCAATTAATTATTTACATTGGGGAGAGCCAAAAACATGGTATGGTGTACCAGGCTCTCAGGCAGAACGATTTGAACAATCAATGAAGTCAGCTGCACCAGAATTGTTTCATAGTCAACCAGATTTACTTCATCAATTGGTTACTATCATGAATCCCAATATTTTAACAAGTGAAGGTAATACAAAATTAATTTTAATTGCCTTTTCATTTATTATACACATTTCACTAGCATTCATATTTACATTTAATTCTTAGGTGTTCCAGTATTTAGGACTGATCAGCACGCGGGTGAATTCGTAGTCACATTTCCGAGAGCATATCACGCAGGTTTTAATCAAGGATACAACTTTGCTGAAGCTGTGAATTTTGCTCCTGCTGATTGGGTATATTACCATTTTAAGTTCTTACCATTATTTCTATGTTTATATCTAGTTTATACATTATATGTTTACACTATATGTTTAATAGCTGAAAATTGGACGAGAATGTATAACGCATTATTCAAATTTAAGACGATTTTGTGTATTTTCTCATGATGAATTGGTATGCAAAATGTCGTTGGATCCAGATTCATTAGATATAGGAATTGCAACTGCAACTTATCATGACATGCTCCAAATGGTAGATGATGAGAAGAAGTTACGGAAGAATCTATTAGAATGGGTATGTAATGCATTTATATATTTTTTAGACAATATAATTGAAGATTTCTTAAATTCGATGCACATGTCACAAATGTGTGTTTAAAATAAAATACTTATATGAGATATAAATAAATTATCAAGTATGTAAACAAAATTAATTCAAAAGTAATTATTTTGCTAGTCATAATCATGTTGTTTTTTTTTTTTTTTTTAAGTTAAAATGTATAAAAAGTTTATTAAATTTTTATTTAAATATATAAATATTCTAAATGTTTAAATATTGCCTCCAAAACTACTTTCTCATAGAACAGATTATAATTCTAAATGCAAAGCCTAATATATTTAGGTCAAACAGTATAGTATATGCTGAGACATTCCCTCACAGACTTACACATACAATATTACACGCACACGTCGGCAAACACACATAATCGTAACCATGCGGGCACACGCGGTGAAAGACGTGTGTGCGACTGATATTACCAACCATTGGGCATCGTAGTTTCACCGTCGATCTTAAAATTCTTATTAATGCCTTCGTATTTCGTTATTTTTGATTAGCTTACATTCGTATATTTAAAATAGTTTTTGTGTGATCGTTTCTTAGTTATCAACCTTGACTTGTTGATACCTATTTGGTGTGTCTCTGATCTTGATTATATAACTTTTATTGGCGAATAGAGGTTATGTTTTTAAAGTTTTGCCATGATGCTAAACAAGCATTATATTTTCACTGTTGATTCTGTGATTTTTATGCTTTTCCTTTGATTTTGTTGAAAAATATTAATATTAGTTTTAAACAAACTATATATTTATAAAATTTTTTTCTATCTTAAATTTTATTTGCCTACAGATGGATACATGTGTTTCATTGATAATTTCATTGTGCACTGTAATAATTCTTTTAAAATGTAAGAGTGATAAGTTGTTTAATAAATGATTTTTGTGTTAAAAACTATATTTTTCAGGGTGTAACAGAGGCAGAACGTGAAGCATTTGAACTTTTACCAGATGATGAGAGACAGTGTGAAGCGTGCAAAACAACTTGTTTCTTAAGTGCAGTTACATGTTCATGCCAAAGTTCACAGTTAGTTTGTTTAAGGCATTTCACAGAACTTTGTGATTGTCCCCCAGAAAAGCATACATTACGTTATCGATATACATTAGACGAATTACCAATTATGTTACAAAAATTAAAGTTAAAAGCAGAGTCATTTGACTCATGGGTGACAAAAGTAAAAGAAGCAATGGATCCTGATAAAAAAAGTGATAAAATTGAATTAAGTGAATTAAAAGAACTCTTAAATGAAGCAGAAAATAAAAAATTCCCAGAAAGTGAATTACTTACAGCTTTAACAACCGCTGTGCAAGATGCCGAAAAATGTGCTAGTGTTGCACAACAACTTTTGAATAATAAGCAGCGAACCAGGTATTGTTTAATGTATGTTCATATTTAATACTATTATTTATTATTAAACAAATAAAATTATTTGAAACTTTTCATATAGAACTAGACAATCTGTTGAAACAAAGTACAAGTTAACAGTAGAAGAATTAACACTTTTCTACAAAGAAATAACAAATCTGTGCTGTGAACTCAAGGAATCGGATGGAGTAAAATTTATACTTGATCAAGTATTGCAATTTCAAAAAGAAGCAGAAGAACTAGAATCTAAAGAGGAAAATTGTGATATTGAACAATTGGAGAAATGTATTGACTTTGGCGATTCTATCTGTATTGAACTACCTCAACTTGTACGTTTGAAACAGGTAAGAGTACACATACGTGTAATATATATAAACATCTTTGATATAAATATATTCTTTTAGCTATAATGGAATATTTATTTATTACAGAAATTAGCACAAGTACAATGGCTTGAGGAAGTTAAGTCTATCCAAGAAGATCCAAAATCTATACATCGCGATGATTTATCAAAATTAATTGAAAAAGGTATGACAATGCCTCCTCACTTAGGTATAGAAAATACTCTTTCTGAGTTGCAAGGATTAATGAATGCAATTGATAATTGGGAAGAAAAAGCGAAGTTATATCTGCATACAAAAAGTAGACAAACTATTGCTTCTCTCGAAGAATTTATTCGTGAAGCTGATAAAGTTGAAGCTTACTTACCAAGCTTAGATGTTCTTCAAGATACCCTAAGTAAAGCAAAAAATTGGACAAAAATAATGGAAGAAATACAAGCTAGAGATAATTTCCCATACTATAATACATTAGATGATTTAATTAAAAAGGGAAGAAATATTCCTTTACATCTAGATGCTCTTCCAATCTTAGAATCTACTCTTTCACAAGCTAAAGCCTGGAAAGAAAGGACAGCAAGAACATTCCTAAGGAAAAATTCACATTATACTTTGATGGAAGCTTTGTCACCAAGAATTGGAGTTGGTATACAAGCACTGAAAGCTAAAAAGAATAAGAATGAAGACTCTGTAGGACCTGTTTTCGTCTGTGATACAAAATTGGACGATTCCAATGATTCAGCTATCATTGTAGCAGCGTTTAAATTAGCCGAACAACGTGAAATGGAAGCAATGCGAAATTTGAGGGAAAGAAATTTAATGAAAACTGAAATAGATGATTCCAGGTACTGTGTTTGTCGCCGGCCAAGATTTGGGCTCATGCTTCAGTGTGAGCTTTGTAAAGATTGGTTCCATTGTAAGTAATATTTTCTTATTATAGCTATCAAATAAAGTTAACTATAATTACTTATCAACTAAACTCAACTAAAATTAATTAAAATATATACAAATTTTAGCAAATTGTGTACCTTTGCCAAAGACATCATATAAAGGAAAATTTCCAATGTCTAGGGAAATAAAATTTTTATGTCCATGTTGTTTACGTTCACGACGACCACGATTAGAAACAATTCTAGCACTTTTAGTCAGTCTTCAAAAAATTCCAATTCGTTTGCCAGAGGGCGAGGCATTACAGTGTTTAACGGAACGTGCAATGAATTGGCAGGTGGGTTTTGTGTAAAAATTACTGTTCTCAAATTATTTTATAATATATAACGATATACATAATATACATAGTATACATACATCGAATAGGATCGAGCCCGGCAAGCATTAGCAACGGATGAAATTTCGTCAGCATTAGCAAAACTATCTGTGCTATCACAAAAATTAGTGGAAGCAGCGGCGAGGGAAAAGACAGAAAAAATTATTAGCAGTGAATTGAAAAAAGCTGCAAATAATCCGGAACTACATCAGAGGGTACAAGCAATTGCACCGCTTAGTGGTGTACATTCAGATGACAGTGCACTTAGTACAGCGGTATGTTTATTCATAAATATGTAGAATATTGTGATATATAAGATAAATTTATGTTATAAGTGATTGGCTATATATGTTCAATGTATTTTAGGATGATGATGACGATGTTGTCACTATAGACGATGACGAGCCAAGTTGTAGTACATTCAACAGCAACGAACATGCATATTCTTATAGTAAGAACAAAATTTTATGTGTAACAAAACTAAATGTAAAAGATATAAATGAAGTATTTATGACATTTCGTGTCTTCTTTTTTTTAGTATCGAAAATTCAACGCAGAACGCAATCAAATGATGCGACAGATGTTGCTGTTGTACTTTCTCAAGCAGCGAGATTACGGCTGGAAGAATTGATGATGGAAGGAGATTTATTAGAAGTTGCACTCGATGAAACACAACACATCTGGCGTATTTTAAGTCATACAAATAGTCCCAGTACAGTTCGAAAGTATGCATCGTATGAAGAAGTTCAAACAAACTTGAACCAAGATATAAAGGATGTAAAAAAGCGCGGAAGAAAGAGAAAATCCGAGGAATTCGAATTATTGAAAAAACTTGGAAGGCAAAAAATGGAAGAAAAAAATTTAGCTAAGCGCAAAGGTTTACAAAAAGAAAAAAAATCAGCCGGTTCCCCGTTGCCAATAAAACGTGGACCTCGAAAGGTACATAAATTTATATATATAATTTAATTCGAATTGAAATTTTTATATCTCTTATAATTCTTAATATGGAACAATTACATGTATTTATGAGTTGAATTCAAGATATTTCCTAATTAAACATAATGAAAGTAAATATCGGGTCTTAATCTAAATGTTTTAGTGTTATTTATTTCCATTCTGAATTAAATGTAAATTATAGATGAAACGCAAAGAAGGCGAAGAAGGTCCAAAAAGGAGGGGTGGTAACAGAAAGAAAACTAAACAGGACACTTCAGATGAAGAAGACGATTGTGCGGCTGTCAGTTGCTTACGACCTAGCGGTAGGAATACTTGCTTGTAACAAAACACTCTACTTGATTATTACCAGAATATTTTACGTATTCCTATTTTGTTTTTGTTTACTTATTAGGTAGGGAAGTTGATTGGGTGCAATGTGATGGCGGCTGTGAAGGTTGGTTTCATATGCATTGTGTTGGATTAGATCGTACAGAAATTGCAGAGGAAGACGATTATATATGCAGTAATTGTAAAGATGCGGAACAGAATTCTACGGTAAGTTAATATTGACATGTTTAGAAACATGCTTAGAAACTTTATATTAAATAGATTTGTTCGTGTCTATTAGATTTATTATAAAGTAGTATTTTTAGCTGCTTGGTGAAATTATTCTTTTCTCTTTATTATGCAGCGTTTTTATTACATAGAAGTAAGCCACCCCCCAAATCTCGATTTCAATAATTTGATGTTTTCAAGTTTCATTTGCTAAGTAGTATATTGTATTATAGTTTAGTGCAATATTTTTTTGTGTTGTCTATACTGTAGTCAAGAGCGCCAGATCCCCTAGCTGAATCATTAGGCCTGGATGCACTTCTTTCCCTTTCTCAATCTCAGGGGTACCAGGGCACAGATAGTGAAGCAGACATTCAAGAAACGACATCCTTCGTCAGGACTTACTAGCCTACTTTACCTTGTTAGCTCTTCACAAGGCTAGGATGCTTATCAATTTCAAGTCATTTCGACTGTGAACCTACAGTCCGACAATTAATGTTACCTACAATCATCACTCAGTCAGTTGGTACTGCAGGTTATCGGGTGCTGTTTGAATACTGTTGCGAGCGGATATTGGAGATAAAGTATTATAATGCGATCGAATTGCAATCTTGATGACTACAACTATTATTTTCCTATTTTGATTTGATATGCTTTGTAAAGCTATCAACTTTTTGTATGTATTATATTGGATTGTATTTTATTTTTTTAAGATAAAACAATTGTTTATGAAGAAGATTTGTTGTTCAAGTACAATACATTTACTTATACTTGAAGGAAACTAATTTCATGCATTAATATTTAACGTTAATTTATAACATTAAAACCTACATGCTTTTATTCAGAATAATATGTTAATATTTAATTAAGTGCTAGATTCCGATTAAAGAAATTTCTAAATCTTAATACATGTTATACAAAACAGGTATCGCGGATGAACCGTGATATAATACTATTTTGTGGTTTTCAAAAATGGGGTTTTATGAAATTGGTATTTTGCATCTCATTGTAACTCTTATTTCTTATCTCTCGCTGCGAATGTTGATGGAAAAGAAAATACAGGTTTAGCGAAACCAATGACTGCTAACTAATTAACGATATGCATTAGCATTATTTGTAATGCGATTTATAGTATGAATGTGATGATCTTTTCATAAATAAGACATGAAAAGATACAAAAAATAAAGGGGATAGGGGAGGAGAATACAATTTGCCCTAATGATTTGGGTCATCTGTGACACCAGAGAGAAATTATCGACGGCGTAATGAGACAAAAGTCATCTTAAATTACTCCTATTTGACAGAAAATTCCGTCAGATTTTGTATCGGCTTTTAATTGTAATGGTGCAAGAGAATTTCCCTTGCGCTAAAATAGCATGTACAGATAGACTGAGATATGTGTGTATTAAGATATAGATATTATACATATATATGTATATATATATGTAAAATATATATACATATATACATACATATATATATAAGAAATTAGATCGAAACATAGAAGTAAGTTACAGTTTGTATAAAAAGAATTGACACGCAGATACATAGCATATCTAAATCTGCCTTCCTGAAATAATTGATTGGAATTCATTGGATTTTGGACCAGAGTGTACAACTTCTATGATTTATACGAGTTGCAAAATCATTTGATTTTTATGTCTATTCACGTTTCTTGTCACGGATATTTAGGTAATTGTTTTATAGTATGGTATTGTTGATTTCAGTGAAGAATTTCCAAATGGCCTAAAAGAAAAAAATATACATTTTATAACGCAAATTCTATTTCTAGTATTATAAAATATTAATTTTACGATTTCAACCGGTTAGTAGATGAACATATTTATTTTAATCCTTCTTATGACTGTATTACATTTTGTAATATTTCGTAGGTTGATGATTCATACCTTGGTGTGCTATTCCTTTCATTTTATACACTTAACGTTAGTTCGAGTTCAATCTTTCAAATTGCTAACTGTCCTCTATTGTTAACATTCACATAATGTAATGCATCGATATAGTATAATTAAAGCTTACTTACTACTTTGTATATTAAAGTATTATAAAATCGCTAAATGTTACGAAGATGATACTTACGCTAACGATAAGGTATATTCCGTAATAAATCATTTTATAAATGTTATAAATGTTACAAATATGGATCTCATTCTCGATAAAATAAAATTGAAAAAATGCAAGAAATCCATCGCTCTCAAATATAGATTACGGGATGTAATTTGTGTATTTAATGTTGACTCTGGTACAAAACCGTGCTTCGTATATTAGTTGATAATGACATTCTCTAGTTACTTTTTAATACGATCGTTGAGTTGACTTTTTCTTTTTTCTATGTGTATAAAAATTGATCCGTTTTACTCTTGTGCAAATGTGTTATGTGCGTGTCTTTATCTATTAATGTAGTTTTTGCATAATACGCAAAGGCAAATCTGCATTATGTATAAAAAAAAGTACTCTTATTGTGGTTTATCGGCGAAGCTGTACTAGCAGCACAAGAAATTTTGTATAATTACTTGTTAAAGACAACAAATATCAATCATTGAGTTTTCATATGAACCAAAACTATATGAATGCATGTTATGTGTGGGATGACATGACGCACAGTGTGTTTTAAACATTTTAAACATTTGCATATCGAAACATAGGATGCGAATCGTCGATGTTAGCATAACGAATGAATTTTGTTAACGAACGTTCATGTTCCATTTTTAGACGATGTAGCGTAAAAAAGTAGCGGTTATTCGATGAATCGGTTAACAAAATTCATTTTAAGATAATCGTAGCGATAAGAAAATAACGAAGTATTATGCATCATCTACGATTAATATGTTACATGTTTCGTTTAAAACAGACTGTATGGTCACCAAATCGATGAGACATTATGTGTACACACATATATTTTTGTACAGATACAAAAAGGCTCAATAATCTCTTTGATTATTGCTCCTGGATACGCGGGAATACAGTGAATTTCTAACGATAGTGTGTTTGCGCGTTTCGATTAGGTGAGGTATGAATTTCATTTGTTTCTTTTCGTAATAAAAGTGACATACATGTATATGTATATGTATACGCATGTACGTATATATTAGTTATTGTATTTTGTACATGGTACTTAGAATCATTTTTTATGAAGAGATATAAAGGTAAAAAAAAAAAGAAAAAAAAAAGAAAAAAAAAGGAAAAAGACGAACAATAAATTTGTGTGCTTCATTAGGTGGTACACTATCATTAAAAATACATTGTGACAAATGACATGAAAGAAAAATTGAACATTGTACTTTACCATAAAATATTAGTGTACACTATGTTGAATACTGATCACCCGTTCAGCGTAATATGAGGCAAGTGCCTACGCATTTCCAAGAAATTATACTAATCATTATAACGAAAGAAATTCATCTTTATTAATTTTCTCGATAAGCACAAAGTGTCTAGTATTGATTTTGATTTTTCTTACAACGGAATATTTACGTAACTTACACTTAATAGCGGATTAATCACTAAATCCATACGAGAGGAGTATTATTAAACAAAAAGGAACAGGAGTATTATGCTTCGACCAAATTGTAAATTAAAGTTATAATTAGCGGTCATTAGTTTTACATCTAACACGATTTAATTTCCAAGTGTATCTAATATTTATTTTAACACATAATTCATTTTCTTATTCGATCGGTAAAGATATTCTTTTTGAAGGGAGAAGCTACTATAAATTTTACATAAGGTATATCAAATGAATTTTAATTTCATTTGAGATTTCTATTTTGTGATATCGTTGCAAATTGCTTGTTCATGACAGTAGTTTATTTTTGTGCCAATTAATATTTATTTTACATCATTTTGAAATGTCGGCTTAATTTTGTTCAATTTGTATATGACGACTACTTACTATTAGTTGGAACGGTCTTTTATTCAATCGATATAGTCAAAAAGTGTTACTTAATTTCTAATGCACCATTACTAGTAACGGTCTTTATATTAAACTCATATATTTCTTTGTTTTTTTTTTTTTTTTTTTTTTTTTTTTTTATTTTCTCTTGTTCTGTGTATTATGCAGAAAGATCAGTATAAACGTTCATTAACGTTAAACGTGTTTTAGTTATTCCGAACTCCACCTCGCAAAAAAGAAAACCCTATAATTCCACCAAAAATTTAGTCGATAGAGAACCATTATCGTGTATCTTCTTGTATTTATTACATTTTCGTCTATTTGTGTTTCTCGATTGTTCTTAAAAACTAATTTTCTTCACGAGGAAAGTTTCCAAACAAATATGATCCTTCGTCATCGACATTTGCGTAAATAACTATTTTACTGTATAACACATAGATACATTGTTTATTTCCTTTATACACAAATCATTTTAGACAGAAATATTTATGAGACAGTAAATGTAACCTAGGGCTAAGTAGTGTTAAAGTAGCCTTTATTTGTAAGATTATATCACTTTGATTTCCGATAAAATATATTAAATGTATATGTGTACATGTACATTCAATACCACACACTGCTTTTTCTTTTATCGCTTCATTCTCGCAATAGAAATACAGCAAAACCGGAAAGCATAAATATCTTTCGAATTATGTTCAAGTAATCCGATATTGTCGCATTGTAACACCTGAGAAATTGCATTAGACATTTAAGAATTTTCTATCAAATAATGTCGTTGCTGTCCGTGATGTAACATTATTTAAAAGGGGTCGATGTCCGTGGAAGCGTATTCGTGTAACCGGTGGGAGAGATAGAATGTCAATAAAGAGCGGCGGAACATGAAAGTTGGGGGAGACATGAATTTCTCGTTTATATGACGCACAACGGGAAGTTAAGCAAGCCTGGTCGGAAGAAGATTCGTGTTTGTGTAGGACAGAGCTTTCGGCAAAAGTAATATTTCAGCCGTTAGAAGAAGGATTAGAGTGCGAATATGATTCTCAGTTGAATATCAAACTTCACCAGCAGCGTAGAAGAGTTACGTGTAAAATAGAAAAAGTTCATTTCTTCCGTAATTCTTTTGTACGAGTCGATTTTGTATAAAATGTTGTTTCCCTTTCCAAACATTGTCTTGTTTCCCCTTTGTGTATTTTTAATGCTAATAACATCCGTTATTCCGACAACGTGGAATAATGGAAATAATTAATACACGATATTTAACATGACTAATTTAAATATCACGCGTAAATGCTTCGCGGAATTATGCATATTGCTTTGTTCATCCATTCAGCGATGCATTTCAATATCAAATCAAGCATGGAAACAGACTCCACGTCGCATCGAGCAATTTAAGCGAATGACTCAACCTGAACTTTTTGCTCTTAATGTACGTATGTCTCTTATTGCGTATGTAAAAAATGATTCACTACCATGGGGTTTCGTTGTACATTTCTGTCAAGTTTAACACTAGCGATTCATCAGCCTCGCTTTTACCTTTTTGCAATTTAAACGCGATCTCTTCATCATCGTTATTTATATACATTCGATGACTAATTACGGTTACAGTCGTATTTTAATTTAATTTAAGGACAAAGTCCTACGATCGCTTTGACTTTGTTGAAAATAATCATTGTTCAATGTCCGACCAATTTATGATTATTCAATTACACATTCCTTTGTGATATTTTATATTCGTGTCGATACGAAACCGTTGCAAGAATATCGTTAATATTATCCACATGCGATAACGTTAATAGCAAAAATGGTAAACAAGCATCGTCGCCTTCTTCTTGCCCATTTTTTTTTCTTACGCTTTATGCAGCCTGGAATTTGATGTGCGAATGTGACCTGCAAAATCGAAAGAGAACGATATATCTCCGCTTAAGCGATCTGGTTTTATTCCACGAATGATCATATATACGATTTCTTGTACACGCAACTATGCAATATTTCACTCTAGACTCTGCGATCTTATAGCGCGTGGCACTTGTACTTTCGTCGTGCGCATCGAAACAATTTTGTCATAAAACGCGATGTACAATGAAGGGAACTTAACCTCTCGTCGAACGAGCGTTCTTTTTCATCGGGAATATCGGACCGATACAATAAAACGATCTAAAGCGACGAATCAGAAAGCATTTTATGGTCCATACCCGGAAAAAAGAACGAAACTGTGACGAATGAAATGCTTCACAGAGAGAAGATGTCTCCTGTCAGATTGAAGAGGCGCTCGTTTGACAACTTCCGCCCTCAGGTTTTTAAAACTGTAACGCTTTGAAGGCGGAAGAGAATAGTTCCAAGTAAGAGATACTTTTGTTCCCTCGGGTGTAATGTATGCTAAAAGAAAAAAAAAAAAAAGAATACAATTTGGAATATAAAACGTGGTGAAAATTTAATAATACTTCCGTTATTGAGGCGTATTTACGAGATAAATTCGTTAAACAATTACCGAGGGAGTAACGTCGAGTCGATTTGATATTAAGCATTTTTCACGCGATATTATCGGGAATTCGTTTAGGTAAAAGGACAAAGTCTAAAAACTCGATGGAACAATCGATAAAGGATTGTTCGTGCGTCGATTGGATTAACCGGGAGTCGTAACTGTTATTATATCTGGTGATTTTTGAAGAATAGCACGAATGTGTCCTAAGGTGTGAAGACAGCGGTCCCTTCGTGTTTACTCGGGCGTCCTCGGCGATGCTCGGCTGGCTGGCGCGCGCTCCGTTTGGTCTACGGCGCTTCAGTATTCGTTGCGACTCCGTAATAGTGGGACGCGTTCCCGCGGTGTCTGGCTGCTCCGTGACCGCGTCGTAACCAGAAACACGTACGCGAGGTGCGAGAACGCCTCAAGTAACCGTTTTTGTAACTACCCGCGTGTACCGGGTGAAAATTACCGACTCGTGTTACACCTTTTCCCATCACGTTGTGCGTACTTCGTACACTGGACAACGGGTAGAAGGACGAAGAGAGGGAGTGAAAAGGGCCACGCAAGGACTGCAGAGAAAGGAAAGACGGAAGGATTATATATTCGAGCAACATGGCCACTGCGATCGACGACCGGCAGGAGTTGTTGGAGCAATTTCAAATGGTGAGTCCTTTTCTCTCTTTGCCCTATGGTTTTTCATTCATGTTGCACGCATTACTACCTACACCCTGCCTTCTTATCGATCGCCGGTTTTATCAGCATGCTTTCGTGAAAACCCACCCTCGTGGGGCCTACGCCGGGTGTCGCCGCCCTGCACTCGGTTTACTCGTTTTTTACGCCAAGCCTTCGCGAGATTTCAAACGTGTCCGGACCGTCCGATCCTTTCGATACAACCGATCGTTACGCGTGACGTAACGAAACACCGTTTAGTCGGCTAATCGTAAAAATTGCTAATCGAGTAAGTTTCCCGATACTCTCCTCCGGCGATATTATACATGCACGTATGAATCAGTGAAGTTTTATGCGATTGTCTCGTAACGAGGATGTGAATCATTCGTAATCCGTTTAGAAAAAAACGACGTATACACGTTTCACGGACGTATCGCCGGCTTCAGCTGCGCTGCACGTCAACAATTTTTCAAATCGATCGACCGCGTAATTACGTTCGATATCGAGTGGCGTGACCCGGTCACTTTTCACTTATACTCCCTTGTACGCACGTTCACGCACGTGTAAGCACTCTCTCTCTCTCTGTTCGTGTTGTACGTATTGCAACGTGTTTCGCGCTGCGTGTTCGCATGCTTGTTAAGCAGATCAGACCGAAGTGTCCATTAACTGTTACATTCGTTAGGAACTGCGTATTATCTGTTTCGTTAATAGTTGGCGTTACTGCCGGGGCGGGTTTATTTACATTCCACGCCATAGGTGTCCACGAGGCGAACGAAAGTCCCGAGGCACCGAAAACATTCAAACCGTACACAGTTGTATTTATCGCGCGATTGCTTCATCATTTCGCGAGAATTTGCAAGCGATGTACCTTCCTAACGGAACCGGCCATTCTGCCTTTAATTTCCCCTGATAAATGTCTCTAAAATTCCTAGATACCGTTATGCCCATACCAGGAGGAGAGTTTCAACTCTCGACACCGCGTCGCTGCACTCTCACGTACCGATGAAAGACATGTGACCGTGATCGCACGTGCTCGTCCTTCGAATATCTAATACCCATACCCATTATTTTTCCTCGTTGGACTATTTCTTCCCGGGTATACACGATACAATGGCCATTCCCAATTTTTCCAACGGTTTCGCGGAGTTTGGTGTCTCTTTGCCAAGTCGTTCTTCCTTGTCCTTAAAAGGTAGTTGTTCACGGTTGATTACCTGAGCGTGTAGTTTCGTTTCGTCAAGTTTTTTACTCGTTTAATTTGTTGCTCGTACCAGTCTGCGATACTTTAGGGTAGATCCCTTCGATATCGATACACGAACACTTGTATATATTTTTTTTTCCATAGAAATATCGTGTTTATCAAATCTGTAATAATTTTTTCTACCTATTGCGATGAAACGAGTTACGAGATTTAAGAAAGAAAGGACGGAATATTCTTTTTTTTCTTTTTTTCTATGTTTATGTTGGCATTTGGAAACAATAAGATAATGCACGATAAAAACAGAAGTTTGTACACTGGTTTTCTTGTTTCACGCGTACTCCATCGTCATCGTTCTATCGATCGAATTTGCAATTTATGAGTCACGGTCCTGGCCACCGTTTGGGTCGGCTTTCTCATCGATTTATCCGTTTGTGGCGCGGGTGGCAGCCGAGTAGCGTGCGTTTAGGCCAGCAGGATACAATTATAACCGTTCATGCGGATGGTGCTTAGGAGCAAGATGAGAATCCCCTCGAAAACAATGACCTTGCTCAAGTACAAGGGAGATGGCAAAATTGCTCCCTTCCGCCGGCATTGTCGAGAAAGTCTTCAATTATCTTATTGATCGCGTTACCGGTGCGAGAACGCAACCCCTTCCGCGACATCCTGCCCGTTGCAGCGTTGCGAAAACGCACACGCGAATATATGCGTCGAAGGGCACCACGAGGGGACCACCCTTGACGCGACACTCGCTCTGGGCCTGCATGCGTTGCATTTTAACTTCCGCGCCATCTTGAAATTTCTTATCTCGCGTTTCGGTTCGTTGGAAAAATTGCAATATCGGTCTGGTGGACATTACAGCAATCGAATAATTTATTATATCACGAATATTGAAATAACTCGAATATCAAGTTTATCAAACCTTTGCGAACGAATGTCAAAATATACGTGGAGATTTTTTAATTTTTCCGAATGAAAGCTGCGAAAAATAATTACAGTATTGTCATCTATATGGTATATATTTTTTAATTCGAAGAATTTCTTTGAATTTGTTATTTTTCATCGTTTATGACGATATAGAATATGTCGTTAGCTTCGTTTCTCGTCCGCAAAGGGTTAAGTTTAACTCGAGAAGAACAGTTATAACAGAGTATTAAAGTCACTGACTAATAATCGAAATACTGAAATTTAATAAATAGAAATTTAATAGAGCAGATAACATATGTTCGAATCGTAATCCTAGAGAAGAATTAATTACACGTTAATTATAATTGGTATATATTGTTAAAATACTAACGCAATCGGAATATAATGGTATTACAGAGAGTTAATGGAGCAGTTAGAATACTCGGACCAATTATAATTCTTTAGAACCACTCTGCGGGTAAGAAAGAAAAGAAAAAAAGGAACGAAGAGAAATACAATGAAATTCGTTCGTCAAGTGGTCGAATTATTCTTCCTCTCGAAGTTCCTTGAACCGCCGAAGTAACTTTTGATGATCGAGGTACTCGAAGCGAGGAGAAGAAGAGAAAAAAAAATCCGCTTTATCAACCGGATTGACCAGAGGCAATTTGATGTTCGCCGGATAATAGGGTTGTTTAAGTTATTCAAGCAGATCGAATTCTTCGAGCAATTTCCGACGGTCAAGGTGCTTCAAGTATCGGGGTACTTAACTCGGTTTCAGCGGGAGCTTAACTCGGCCTGTCTGCCTGGAGGACGCGGACAGATCTAATAGACTCTCTCCCTCCGCTTCCTGCGCTGTCTCGGATTTACTTTCCGGTAGCGAAAGTCGTTAGTGGAAGTAATCGAGGTGGGATTCGTATTTGCACTCGGCAGAGGGTGCTCGAAAGGGAGTCGTGGCACTCCTCGTCGCTCTAGAGAGGTCCTAAAGCGATTATGGAACACACAGGTAGACGCTCCTCTCTGCTCGTTTTATTCCTCTTTTTCCTTCCATCGAGTATCTCGCGCTAGACTATCTGGGTCACGTGGACTGATTCGAAATTTTAATTAAAATAATCGCCGCCTCGCTGCTTTGGATCAGTGAGATTTCAGAAGTGGGTGCGGCATCCAGCCACGAGGATTTCACTTACGCGCGATCGCGTGTAATCGTGTTACTCGTAATTCTATGTTATATTCATTATTTAATATAAAAACATCGGAGTTAGGTTTGGAGAAAGGTAGACGGGCTTTCGAATTTCTATCAAATTTATGACAGTGTCCCTTATGGGAAACAAACGTTGGCTAAACGCGATAACGCGCAATTTTTTAGGGAAAATGCTGTAATGCAAGCATGAAAGGATAGGAGGAATAAGATAAGAGAATAATTTGGTTAAATCGTAGAAGAAATAATCAGGGAAGAAATAATGAAATTAAAATAGGGTAAAGGGAAGGGAATGAAGTAAATATAATTAAGAAGACGGTTAGAACACAGGTGTAGGAAGTAGAATTGATAGGAGAGGGGAAAAGAAGGCTAACGCAGAAAATCTGTCGCGGTGAGGAAAAATTCGCATTCGTCGGCGCGTAATGTGCGAAATTGCAGACGCAGATCAGATAACGACATCCGGAGGAACGATTTCGAATTGCTTTCGGCAATTCTCCACCTGGCCGTCCGCTTCGGAAACGTTCGTTGCATCGGCTTTAAAGCTCGCTGGCAGCGGCTTTTTTAGCGCATCTAAATCACCCCTCGAGTATGTAAATATGCAGCTCGCGACGGTGTCCGCGCGTCGGTGTGGATTACGCTCGCTCCGTTGCACAAGGGGTTGAGAGTCACCCCGTCAGAAACAATGTCGCGAAGAGTGTTCTCGTGAAAAGGGGCGAGATGCAGCCAGCCCGGCCATACCTTTTTCCAGTTTCCTTCTCGCCTCCGGCGAGTTTCCAATTAAAAAATCCCGGAAATCTTCCGGTTACGCCTGTATCAAGCGTCTTGTCTTCGACTAGAGGGTCGCCAGTCGTGTCCTCGGCATTTTTCGGAACAGTTCGAAGTCTCGTCGATTGTAGAACCTAGGGACAAATTCGATATTTAATACTCGCCCGTGACGAAATGGAAACATTTCGTTAATTCGAATAGGTGGGAATGGAAATTCGTTGGTTTTCTTTGCGAGAATTGTTTCAATTCTTTTAGAAAGAGTTCGACGTCTCGCTGATTGTAGAATCTAGGGAAAAATTCTAGTTCGAGATTTAATACTCGCCCGTGACGAAATGGAAACATTTCGTTAATTCGAATAGGTGGGAATGGAGATTCGTTGATTTTCTTTTCGAGAATTATTTCAATTCTTTTGGAAAGAGTTCAAAGTCTCACGGATTGTAGAATCTAGAGAAAAATTCTGGTTCGAGATTTAATACTCGCCCGTGACGAAATGGAAACATTTCGTTAATTCGAATAGGTGGGAATGGAGATTTGTTTGTTTTCTTTTCGAGAATTGTTTCAATTCTTATTTCTTCTTCGATTAGAGGATGCTGAAAATGTCGAGAGCGGACGGAACAGGAATTCTTTTTGTCGGAAGAGTTCAGAATTCTCGAAAAAATCCGTGATTCCCGAAAATATCTAGAATCTTAATACTCGTGGTGGAATAGAATCGCGAATATATCCGGAGTTCCGAAGATATCGAAATTATCGAAAATGTCCGGTATTCCTAAAAATCTCTAAGATTTTATAAAATTTTGGGAATCGTCGCGTCGCTATTCGGTGTTCCTCAAACTTTCCGAGAATTTTCGCAGTTCCACGCACTTCCGCGTGGGATGTAATTTAACGGAATGTTCGTGAAAGGAAATGTCAAGTTCTTCGAACTATACTTACCGTGTTCATAGAAGCATATTCGCGTTGCGGTTGAATTAGTTCCTCCGGTTGCGTTGGTAAAATGGCGTGGCGTAAATAAAGAAGCACGTGCTCGCAACCCCCTGAAGCGTCCTTACAGCGTGCAAGCACGTGCCGTTCTTTTCTTATCCAGACATCGTGCTGTTGGTCCTTTCCAGTAGGGTGAAAATAGACCATCGATGCCCGGGCTCCTGAGAATTAAACGCTTACGTTTACGCGGACCCGGCTTACCATTCTTTGTTCGCAGTAGGGAATGAAAACACGCCTGCATGAAACAATCGGGGGGACCACGTTTACCAGCGGTTTAGGGGGTAACCCAAATTTCGGGGAAACAAAGCCTCGTGTATTCAGCTTAAACGCTTTCACGTATTTACTGTTAATTTTCAGTTATTCTCATCGCTCTTTGTATTTGATACATTCTTGTTCAGAGAAGTTCGCTGAATCGTGTCATTATTTATATTAATTAAGATCACTCGGAAGACAAATTTTTAGTTTTCAAAATTTATACTCAGAGTTAGTAACTGGATCATTGATCGATAGGTTCAGAAGGTTAATTTTCAGTTATTCTCATCGCTCTTTGTATTTGATACATTCTTGTTCAGAAAAGTTCGCTGAATCGTGTCATTATTTATATTAATTAAGATCACTCGGAAGAGAAATTTCTAGTTTTCAAAATTTATACTCAGACTTGGTAACTGGATCATCGATCGATAGGTTCAGAAGGTTAATTTTCTATTCTGCAGCTTTATATTCAAAGGTTTACCGTTCAGAGTAGATAACTAGACTATAAGCAATTGATCGATAGGCTCAGAAGCTTAATTTTTAATTATAGAAGTTTGCATTCACAGGTTTACTGTCCAAAGTAGGTCACTAGACCATAAGCTATTGATAGATTCGCAGAGAACCTAAATTTTCAGATTTTTAAATTTTCCCTTGGGTATCGAGTGTTCGAATTAGTTAACTCGGACTGTAATCTATCTATTGGTATAGTTTCGAAGATTTTCGTTTAAAGATTTAGTATCTACGGTGATCTTAAAATTGCAAATCAAATTTTCACATAATTTTAGACAATTCTATTAAGAATAATTTCAACAATCTCACCTTTGTCACCTATGTACATCCTTCGCGTGAATTATTACCAAAGCCTCCTGAAAAATTTTCCAATTCTAGATGCGAATTCTCTAACGAATGATTCGAACGACTCGGCTGCCACTGGATTAAGCGATCGAAAATTAAATGGTCGAATTAGTCGGGTCTATCGATGTTTGTAATAGCCTCGTTTAAATAAAAGTTAACTCGTTTAGAGCAATTTCACAGAGCGGGCATAGAATTTGTTATTATATTTCATGCATCGGGTGTTTCTCAGGTACCGTGAGATCGTGGCTTCGGACCAAAACAGTTTCATACCTGTGCGAGCATGAAATTAATGCAGCAACGCGTTATAATGTTCAGCAAGGTGGTGTTGCAAGTCGTATAAAGTATTCATTAACAAGCCTGGGATCGGCTGAAATCGTTCATTTCTTTTTCAGTCAAAGTTCTGCAATTTCATTCGCAGGCACCTCGACTTATCTCCTCGTTAGTTACGCAATGCGCGGTTTAACTTCTTCTTTAATCTTCCATTTTTTTTTACTTTACTCCTTTTTCCCCTCGACCCGAGCAAATCGAGTAATTTCGTATCTCTCCTCTTCGGATTCGATATCTTCTTTATCACACCGACTGTTTCGACCATATTGCTGTCTAACCGAGGATATAAAAGTCGCGTAGATTAGAGGCTGTTCCGAAACGTGTCGTCGCGAATATTTGCCGAGATAAAAAGTTGAGCCGAGATTTCGTAATTTCGAAGAATCAATCGTCGCCGAAGTTGTTCGCCGAATTTCTTCTCTTTTCTCCCTGTTTTCCTGCCTTTTTCCGGCTTTTTCATCTTTGCCAGGCGTGGTGCAACCGTGTGGGACACGGACGGCTGGAGTAAAAGCTCGTTCACAGGCCGACAATGCGTTCTGTTCGGATTGTTGCCCAATGCCGTTGCTATAATGGCGCGCCGCGATTATTATGCAATTGCACGTCGCTGGAATAGTAAATGGACTGCGATCGGTCGCTTAAATATAAGGTCGTTACGAAACGACGTTCTCCTAGGTCGAGCCGCGTATCGTAGGCTGTTTTCCAGACGTTATTCTTCGACCGTTCATTTTTTTCCCGACTAATAAAGGAAATAAAGGAAAAGAGGGAAAAAAGGATGGAATAATTTATTCCTCCAGTGAAATACTATCGTACGTAATTCCCCGGCTATTATTCTTTATCTATGCGGTTCTTTTTCTGGCTAGTAAAAAGCGAGAAAAGAACGGGAAATTTATTCGTCCAGCGAAATACCTATCTTCGGCTATTTATTTCTTAGCTACTTTTCTTTTTTTTAAATATTAAAAGGGTATTGAAAAGGAAAAAGAAAATAAAGGAAAGAAGTTAATTTTCATTTATGAATTTTTTTAGAGAAAAAGAAGAAAAAGGTACGAAACGAAATTCATCGGAAATTCATCGAAATTCATCATCACGATGTTTGCCATTTTCCAGACGTTATTTTCGATCCGCGAATTTTTTCCGAGAAACAACGATGAAAAAGAAGAGAAGTAAAAGCAGGAAAGTGGAATGTATCGAATTCATTGAAGAAAGCGATAAATTATCGTGGTATTCCTCGATCTCGAGAGGGGGATTTCGAAAATCAATCAAGGGAAAGCACTTGTCTAAATAAAGGATTGTATCGGTCGTGTGAGTCATTGGTTGCGTATGTAGCCAAGATTTCGTCGCTGACAATCGCACTTCCTCGACGATACATTATCAAAAGAATAACACGCATTAGTCGAAATTTTTCTGGAATGTCGCGTTTCGGCGTGGTAAAGCATATACGTGTATGCCCATTACACCAACACAGCAATCGTGCTCCAACGTAACGCCATTACTCGACATTTTTAACAACTTACATTTAACGGTACCACTCGCGAATATTCCATCAACGATTGTCGTTGGAATAAATTCATCTTTGATCGTGTTTCCAATAGACGGCTTCCCGTTTCACGCTCGTTAGTTGCTGTATTAAAACGAACAATGAAATTAATGCCGAGCTTGTAACGTCGAACTACGCGAAATGTAATTATACGAAAAATTTGGTATTCCACGATCATCATACCGATTGTTCGACGTGATCGAAAGCTTGCAACTGCATATGAAATTAATTTAACCTTTTCTCTCCGTTAATTAGAACTCCTTTCAATTAAAATACGATACTGCTCGTAATTATATGTATATACAGGGTTGCATAACGAGACCACCTCGGGCGTTATCATTTCTAATAAGTTGACTTTTTCTCTTTCTTCGGTAGGGTTAGGCTAACGATAATCCAGGATGCTTATCCTCTGGTTACTTCTTCGCGTATTATCGCGAATAAAAAATTATAAACATCATTTACGCTGTTAGTGAATAGTCAGGAAATTATTGACACGGCAGTGTTTAATATTTTTGGGAATATCGTGGATTTTCGGATACCGTGATTCCGTTCTGATCGAGATCTCGGATATTTCCGGGAATCTTGGAAATTTTTCGGACGCTAGGTATTTTGCGAAATCGGAGTTTTTTTCGGGAATCTTGGAATCTCTGGGGCCTCGTCTCGTTCGGAGTATCGAAATCTAATAGTACCATCCTAAACAGTGGGAACTTAGGCATTTTTGAAGATCCAGGTATTTTCCGGAATCACAAATTCTTTCTGGAATTTCAAAATCTTTGGGATTTCATCTTATTCGGGGTACCGAAGTCTCGTACCATCCTAAACGTTGAAAAACCTAGCATTTTTGGGGATCCATATATGTCCCGGAATTAAAGATTCTTTTTGGAATTTCGAAATCTTTGGGATTTTATTTCGTTTCGAGTATCGAAGTCTCGTACTATCCTAAATGTTGGGAACCTTAACATTTTCGGAGATCCAGGAATTTTCCGGAATCACAGATTCTTTCTGAAATTTCGAAATCTTTGAGATTTCATCTCGTTTCGAGTATCGAAATCTCGTAGCATTCTAAACGTTGAGAACCTTAACATTTTCGGGGATCCAGGTATTTTCCGGAATCACAGGTTCTTCCTGGAATTTCGAAATCTTTAAGATTTCATCTCGTTCCGTGTATCTTCTCGAATCTTCTCGAATATTGTGAACACGTGCATTTTCCGGAATCTCTAAACCTTCGAGATCCCGTTCCGTCCCAACCACCGGGATCCCGACATTTTTTGGATCCTAAAATCCACGCGTCAAAATCCAGAAGCACGAGCGAAGAATTATCGTTCGTTTATCATCTGACGTTAAAGAGACTGACCGGAAGTGGCAGGAACGAGTGTTGAACCTCGGATGAAAAGTGCGTCAAGTTCGACAGCGAATCACCCGAGGCGTTGGTAATGGATGCTAAACGGCCTGATAATTGCCAGCCTTGAGATTTCCATACAAATGGATCGTGTTAAAGAACATTCGTTCGGTCGATGGTCTGCATCGCGATATAATTATTCTCAGCTGTTGTCGATCCACGCGAAATATATAATTATTCTCAGCTGTTTCGCTTCAAGTGGTAAAAGGCAGTGAAATCGTGTTTAACGCGTTGATCGAAGAGAACCGTGCAATCACGGTTGACTTTTGTTTCCGTAACTTGTTTACCACCTCGTTCGTAAACGACGAAGCACGAGTTTGAAAATGAGATTCACGCGACGCGAAAATATCGAAAGAAGCAATGCTCTTTGTAGAGAGAGCAAAAGACAAGTAATGCCGGTTTCACGCGTTGGATATTTGGTATTCGATGAATTTCAAGTATTTCTCGTTCGAAAACCAACTATGGTATTTAAGAGAAGTATAGGAAGGAATGTGGGTCTGATTGGCCACGGTGTAATAGGCCCACATTTTTTTAACGCTGCGTAGAAATGGGGCAGGTGAATTTCTATTACCGATCGTAGATTAAATAAATCAAATTATACTGGTCAAATATTAACAGCGTGGAACAGGCTTAGCGCATCGTTTTATTTGCGACTTGTTCTATTCATGGTAAATTAAATCATCGCACATTCTGCACGCGAATCCTCCTTTTAATCCTTAACCCTTTGATATAGAAATTAAACACGCTTGATGCGATTGAAAAATATTATTTTATTTCGCTAAGTTGAACTAGAGAATGGAAGGAATATATATTTTTTTTAAATATTATTTTTTAAATAATATTATTATTTTTATTGATAAAATTGATTCATAAAACTTATCGCTTAACATACAATGGAGAGAAATACTTATTAAAAAAAGGGTCTTGGAATAAATGACGAGTAAAACTTGTCATTGTGTGTTAAGAGGTTAATATTTGTTAGGTAATTCTCGTAGAATTCACTTTTCTGAAAACGAGTCCGTAATCGAACGATACTTTGATCGCCGCAGTCGTACGCGAAGCTCGCTCGTTCGTTTGTTCGCATTGTTGTTCACAGGCTTGTTCCTCGTTGTTGCACATTGTACACGTTACGCACGTTACGCACTGTACCTTGCAGAACTTAATGCCTCGCCATTTGTGCTCGTCGGAGGGAAGAGAGAAGAGAGACCTCTCTCGTTTCGCATTCAGCGTAATTTCGTCAAGCACAATGTTTCGCTTGTCTCTGCGTGGAAAAATGCGGCCGTAACACGCAACCAGGAATTTCTCGTCTATGAATGTGCTCTTTATAACGATCGAATCGAAGTAGCTTGCCTCTGTGTCTTCTCCAGCGGCCAATCAGCTCGATGATTTCGCCTGTCCACGCTTTTGCCGCGAATTCCTCTCCGCGTAAATGGCTATTCTTTACTAAGTATCCTTTGCTCTTATTTGACACGAATTAAATTAAACGTGGAATTACAAAATGCGATAACGGAATTAAGTCTTGATTTACATCCGTGAAAAAAATCACAACGTGAAAGAAATTCTGCGATGATTTTATCGCGAATAGAATTAGAAATGTCGTGGTTGATTAAGATTAAATGTTTTTCCAAAGGGGGTTTAACGAGGGGTTAAAACGAGAATAAAAATATTTAAATAATAAAATAT
>NIJG01000001.1:1719531-1811599 GCA_002201625.1 Euglossa dilemma
AATGGCTATTTGAGTTAGAAACTATTAGAAAGGATGAATGAAAAATGTGTACAGCAGAGAACACATTGATCATCAATTTTTATTATTAAAATTATTATTAAAACTATTAAAATTATAACGATTGGATCATAACTTAACGTTTTCTTTAAAATAAAACCGTGACACCCAGACGCTGTAAATTTTCGTGGCAGTCGATGGGTTAACCAGGTGCGGATTCGCGGTTCCATCGACGTCTCAGGTCGTTTATGGACGTTTCACTCGATAGCTTTCAGCAGCGTGTCGGAGCGGGCAGAGGGCGATGTCGCAAGCGGAAAGTGACTTCTGACTCGAGCAGCGTTAAATTACGCGCGCGGCGACAGGTTCGCGAAACCTCGAGGAAACTGTTACCCGATGTCGCAGCAGCCGCTTGCGCAAAATGTCGCGGCGTTAATTGGCCGCGTGTAATTAAGCCCGCAACCGCGGCGCACGAGCGTTAAATTTGGATCAGTGTGACAGGCTTCTGGTTAGAAGCGACACGACTCGGACGTATTGTTGCACGTATTGTTGCATCGTTGAATAGCTGTGACGGGTAAGAGGAGTACTCGTGATGGGAAAATTGACTCTCTGTGACGTCTCGTGCAAGGTGTACAGTCGGGCACAGAAGTGCGGGTATTGCTCGCGGTTCGAGTTTCGTGTTTGGGTACTAGATAGATATGACAGCTATGTTTCTCTCACCTTTGAATATAGTCACTTTGTCGGTATTACGTTTCAATACGGCCACTACGTTCCATTGTATTCCAGTATAATGATTATTTCTTATTGCGTTTCGATATAGTATTATCTTCGAATATAGCGACTAAGTTTCATCCGAATACATGCGATCTTTCATTCCAAGCGGAATAACTCGGGAAAGAAAAATCGTGTATGAATTTTTGAGGTGTCAATGTAGAGGAGAAACTCTCTGCTTTAATCTCGTTGCAAAACGAAAGTCGAAAAAAATTTATCGCACTTTGTAGAGTGCGTTGAAGAGTGGGTTGAAGTTGGAGAATTCTCGGGAAGAAAGTCACTTCGTTTTCTTTCCAAATATAAATAAATAAATAAATAAAAAGAGGATAAAGGATAAAAGAGAAGGTCTTCTGGAAAAAAGTAAGACCAAATCAGAGTTGTAAAAGATCAATGAAAGCTGACCTAGATTTCCTTGAATAATGAAAAATACGTGGAACGTGGACCAAAATGGACTCGGCTCTGGCGCTATTGTAGAAGCGTCGTGCACAAAGTAGTGAATGAACGAGGGTCGTGGGACAGAGAAACACGCAGGGTTTATGTTTAGAGGCGTATGCACGTATAAGGAGGTCCTGCGAGCGCATCGGGCAATGAAATAAAATCAGAGGTGATCGCACTTGGAAGAATGCGAGCTTGACTCACCGTCACCGATCTCGCTCGGTCGACTCGTAAGTTGAGAATTTGTTGGATCACACGTGGCCACGTATACCAACAGGCCTCTTCTGTAACCTATCCGATACACTCGTACCGGGTATTTTGTCGAATAATTCGTTTGTTGCTACTGCCAAGTCGATCCGTCGAATTGGATGTTATCGTTGAATGATTGGCACAATCATAGTTTGCGATTATTGAAGTTATTGTTCGGTCAATGTTCACGATGTAGCTGAACGTGATTTGTTGCCGTTAGCCAAGAACGTCTCCGATTCGATGATGCCTTTGTTACGTGACTAATCAAACGGTCGGAACGTTTTCGAAAATATTTAACCACGGCCGAGCTGAAATTTAAATTTCCAGCTAATCTATCGCGACGTCTGCTGCGAGCATTAGCGAACCAATTAATATCAGCGCGTGTTTGCACCGCGTGTTAGAGTAGTCTCCAATTCGTTGACGTCTTATGTTAACTAATAAAACGATCGAAATTGAAAAAAAACATAGTTAGCTCTTATAATATCGAATGTTATGATTATCTTGTAATTTCGAAGGGAAATTTTTGAATCTATTATATTTCTGTGTCTAATATAATTGAAAACAATTAAATCTGAGTCCAAATTTCGTTTAAACCAAACGCGACGTCTGCTGCAGGTATTAGCGGACCAATTAGTATTAATACTTAGTCATCAGTCGTGTTAATCGGTAAAAACAATTAAGCCGAGGCTTAAATTTATTTGCTACATTTGCACGTCGCGTGGGTATAAACTATTCCCGATAAAATCCCACGAAAGGTTGAAAAACCGATTAAGCCGAGACCTAAATTTCGCTCAACTCAGTCGCGACATCTGCCGTGAATATTCACGAACCAACCGGTCGTTACATATTCGCCCGTCGTATTCGCTTTCTTCTGCTCGAATTGGCAACGAGTGCGAAAAGTAGGATCTCCAGTCACGCGTGGAATAAAATTTTCGCGGATGCGAACCGCGTCTTTCTCGTCCGATTGAAACATTTCTCGGATCAGCCAGAGCCAATTTTAATTTCAGGCGTTTCCCTGCCGCGTTTTACGGCCGAAATAACGTTATCGCGAGGATCGATCTTCTCGGAGCAGCGTCGATCGTAAAATTGCCATTCGACGTAAAACGTATCCTTTACGAGTCTCGTTAACGTATAATAAATAACCCGAAGCCTATCCAGCATCGAGAGCTACACCTTTCACGAGCCTGGACTTTCAGCTCAGCCCGTGCCGCGATACACTGCCGTTCCTTGCAACCCTGAAGCACTGGAATTAGCTAATAGCCCAATTCCCAGCGACTTACTGGCCAGTGTTTGCACTTTAGAGAGCAAGACCGACTCTGGCCTGCGTAAATTGAACGTTACAGCGTTTTGTCCCATTTTCCTCGCAGGCAGAAACTAGTTCCAACGACTGGCTGGCAGCCGTAACCATAGGGTTCAAGGCGTTCTACTTTCGAATTGTATTTATTACATCTCGAGCGTGCAACCAAAATTGGAGTACGCGGCGCGTGCGTAGGGTCTCTTACAAGGCGAGCAACCCCAATTGGACGACTTCGATGCCGATGTACCTTTAGAGGATGATACTGGTCTGTCAGGATATAGGCTACTTCTCGACGGTCTGCGATCGTTTCTGAGATGCGCACGATTCGCGAAAGAGATAGACCTGATGTTTCAGGTGAACGATCTTTTAGTTAGACTGTGGGATTATTGTGCAGGGTGATTCGTTTCTTACGAACGTAGTACCGTTTTTGCAACGAAGATTGCTACACGTAACATCAGAAGTCCTGTGTTCTTACACAGTGTAAAAGGGGTACGTGCGTGAGCTGTAAATGTTAAGTTTCCAGTGTTTTGAAATAGAAAGAACTTCAGAAGTAAATTTTGAAAAAATTTACGGACTCATTTGACCCCGCTTGACACATTTAGTGTTAAGGAGTTTTGTTTAGGTAGTAGTGCGTTTCAGTTGGTTAATGAACGAATCATTTCGTAGATAAGTATAGCTATTAGACTGTAGATAGGGTTATTAGAGCTTTCGAGGTGTTCTTTGATTTCGAGGATTATCGCAGGAATTTGATATTGTTCGAAGAAGTAATCTGAAAGGTAAAATTAAAGTAATGCTACGTATTACGGGCACCTCGTTACGGATAATATTGCTTCGTAGATTGTTTTGGTATTATTTTCTATATTTTTTTGCAGACGGGTGTATACTCGTTTCGGATTTGTGTACACTGATCAGGTGTAACAAATGATAGACAATCGATTGCACTGATTGCCAGTGGATGGCAATTTCAGGATTCTCTAACGTAACGGCGTTTCGTACTATTACAGGTTATTACCCTATCGAAGCGTAACCTAATCACGACATCTGTTATCAATACTCTGGTAAATGATTTATTAGAGACATCTATCCTTGCCGGTTCTGTTCCGACAGCCGTTGGAAGATCTGTATTGATCTGCATCGCGAATACTCTGCCAGGATCCATCATCTTATGTATTCGTTACATTCCTTGCTATTTATTTTCTACTCTTCGTTTCAAGAAACTACTATTATAGATCTGTACGCGAATAGACTATCATTCTGCGAAAGCATTTTACGATTAAGAAGAATCGCTTCATCCTTTGCTTGATTTTCTCTTTGTTTCTTTCCTTGGCTCTTTTCTCGAGTCTTCCTTTAGTCTTTGATTCTTCTTTCGTTTCTTTCCTTATTTCTTCTCTCGGTTTTTCTCTCGAGTGTTCGTAGGCATTTTCTCGCCTATCCTCCAGTTCTCTGTTTGGTTCTTTCCTCGGTTCTTCATTTAATCCTTCATTCTTCTTTTGATCCTTTCCTTTTACCTCTTTTCTCGATTTTTCTCTCGAGTGTCCGCAGGTATTTTCTCGCCTATCTTCCAGTTCTCTCTTTGATCTTTTCCTCGGCGCTTTTCTCGATTCTTCCTTTAATTCTCGATTCTTCTTTCGATCCTTTCTTTTTACCTCTTCTCTCGGTTTTTCTCTCGAGTATCAGTAGGCCTTTTCTCGGTTTATGCTCCAGTTCTTTCTTTGGTCGTTTCCTCGGTGCTTTTTTCGATTTTTCCTTTAATCCTTGATTCATCCTTCGATCTTTCTTTTTATCTCTTCTCTTAGTTTTTCTCTCGAGTGCCCATAGGCTTTTTCTCGGTTTATGCACCAGTTCTCTTTTTGCTCATTTCTTTGGCTCTTTTCTCGAGTCTTCCTTTAATCCTTGATTTTTCTTTTGATCCTTTCCTTTTACCTCTTTTCTCGATTTTTCTCTCAAGTGTCCGCAGGTATTTTCTCGCCTATCCTCCAGTTCCCTCTTTGATTCTTTCTTCGGTTCTTTTCTCGTTTCTTCCTTTAATCCTTGATTTTTCTTTCGATCCTTTCTTTTTACCTCTTCTCTCAGTTTTTCTCTCGAGTGTCCTTAGACCTTTTCTCGGTTTATGCTCCAGTTCTTTCTTTGGTCGTTTCCTCGGCGCTTTTTCCGAGTCTTCCTGTAATCCTTGATTCTTCTTACAATCCTTTCCTTACTTCTTTCCTCGGTTTTTCTCTCGAGTGTCCGTAGGTCTTTTCTCAATCTATCCTGCAGTTCTTCTCTCGATCCTTTGCTCAACTCTAATCTCGGCACCTTCGCTTAATCCCCTCTCGCTTCTTTCCGTGTTAGACGAACGCTGTAACACATGTACGAATTACGCGATCGATCGGTCGAAACGGAAGCGGGATCAGCGCAGGATAGTTAGCATTCCCAGCGTACATCCGCCACGCGATTCGGTCCCCGGCGATTAATTATACCGGTAATTGATCGGTATCGTCGACCTTGATCGCGTTAGGTCTCACTTTCGCCGGCGTTGTAAATCAAATCACGCGTGAATCGAGCGGCGTGTAACACGACCGATCGAGGCAAAAGTCCCGACGCAGAGAACGGCGACGCGAGGCCAGCCAAGGAACGATTAATCGATGGCTACTGTCCTCGCGATTCTGCAACGACTGTTAATAACGATCATCGAATATGCCGTGCGATCCCCACTGACAATCGCAGTCGTCCTCGCGATCGTATCTCCACTCCGGATTACAGGATGACGAGTGTTACATCGATCCTGTGACGCACGCTGGTCTCAGTCTTCCTAGATTCTCCTTCTCAGCACGTGAAACCGTGTGTCAGCCTCCTAGACTCACACTCAACATTCCAATTACGTTACATTCCCAGAATCTCAGCAGCTTACGTTGAAAAAAGGGAAAAATCACGCGGATTTTATTGAAATATTCGATACAAAAACAAGCTTTCTTTCGTAAGCTTTGTAAAAGGCGTTGGCCTTGTGTCTATTCGTTATCTTCTGATTATGTATCGACGCATTCCTCGTGTCCAGATGTCGTTTATGCACGCGGAAAGTAAAGCAAAATTAGCTACGCGCTTAACGTGTTAATTCTTCGGTCTCTATACGTTTCAAGCGTGTGTTTCACGTTGGATCTTTAACCTTTCGCGGTTAATGGTATTCAAAGTGTAGATCAGGCGCTAGTTTGTTGCGCTTAAATGTATATTAGCGTGTATATATAAAATTACGAAAGATTGATGACGCTGTTAGAACCCCGGCAGTTTGAACATACAGGATGAGCACACGGCTCGGTGAAACGAAATCGTTATCTAGTTAGACTGGTTGTCTAGGGGCGTTAGACTAGGGATATTCTGGGATTAACTCGACGTCTCTTGCGCGAGACACGGCATCGTAAAGGATCAAAGAATTCTGCGTGCCTTTGAGCATGTATCATCCATGAAAGATGTATTCGCGAAGAAAGAATAGGGAGAAGGTTAAATCGTTACGCAAGACGGAATACTCATGCGTCGAACGTCTTTTGTCTTGGCCTTAGAACAGCGGCAAAGTGGGCAGCACGTGTCCTCAGCATTCGATTACAGAAATACAAATATAATTGTCTCGGACGATTCTATTTTTCGATCACTTCGATGATCTACTTTGGATTACGGTAGTCTGCGGTAATATTCACGCGATTTCGTATTTTCTAGGGGTGTGTCGAGTATTTTGAGATTCTTAGGTCTCTTCGAATCGGGTCAGGAATTTTTTTGCATTCGAGTTAGGAATTTTAGATTTTTGAGTACTTTCAGGCCGAGTTGGGAAATTTTCTCTGGTTTGGGTTAGGTATCTAAGATTTTCGGGTACTTTCGAGTCGGTCCAGGAATTTTTCTGGATTCGTATCAGGAACTTGAGATTTTTGGATACTTTCGGGCCGAGTCGGGAAATTTTTTATGATTCGGGTTAGATATCTAAGATTTTCGGATACTTTCGAGTCGGGCCAGGAATTTTTTTGGATTCGAGTCAGGAATTTGAGATTTTTGGGTACTTGCAGGCCGAGTCGGGAAATTTTCTCTGGTTCGGGTTAAGTACCTAAGATTTTCGGATACTTTCTAGCAAAATCGGGAAATTTTTTCACGTTCGGGTCGGATGATATTCCTAAGAGTTTTTACCATTTCCTGGTTAAGTTGGGAAATTTTTTTAGATTCGAATCGGGAAATTTTGTCGCGTTGAGTTCGGGTTAGGTTCGTGAGGCACGAAGACAAATTGCTGGAATTCGTCAAAAATTCGTCCGAATGAATAGAATTCTCTATCCGCGATCGCGAAAGTTGGCAGAACCACGGAAGTGTCGGTCCAACCTACTTGTTATTGCGAATTTGCCGATAACTCGGTTACGTGGAAATTCTAGGCCAGCGCGAGGAGAGAAGAAAAAAAAAACGAAATTGCCGGTTGCGCGAGTTCTCGGTTGCGCAACTGCTTGGAAGTTTTACTCTGCCTTATGGTAATGATTAGGTGCACCGTGTGATTTGTAGGAAAATCTGGATAGAATTGGATTAAACGCGCGGCGATGGCCGGCATCCCGATGTATCCTCCAGCCGCGAACGATTCGCTCGAAGCCGTTCAATTATCGCCACTTGAGCCAACTCCGAAGCGACTAGCAAACTTTTTACTCTCTCGTGGCGCCCATTAAGGGATCATTGCCGAGCTTTCAGCGGCGTGTAAAACGCGGCCGTAATTTATTCCGCGTGACAACGCATCGTGCAGTCTGCCGCATATAAATTAAGCTCGCTGACAAAAAGTTAGCAACCGTGTGCCATCGGGTATCACGATTCGTTGCGAAAACTGTTATTTCGTCGGACATATCCGCGGTTTCCCCGTTTTGCGTCACAATTAATTGATCACGGGACACTCGCGCCGATCCATTCTACATGCGATCGCCCGACTTTCGATATTCCCCTGACTAATCGTTTGATTTACGTCCACTGTATCCTGATCTGCTCCACTCGTCGATGCACCGAGGAAAAATTCAAGAAAATATCGGAAAATTCATCGTACGAGTATCCGAAAACAGAATCGCGACACGAGGCGACCAAAACGGTATCGCAAAGTTCGGAATTTTTAATCGAAAGTTTGAAAATGGTCGCGTAGATCGAAGTAGGTTTTAGCGTAACATCTCTGTTGCCATGTCGCGGTGAAAGGTAAAAATAAATTGCAGATTTCACATCGATAAATACGGGAATGGATGAAATGATAATTTTTCCTGTTTCCTGGAATTCGTTGCAAAAGATGGGAAATACTAGCACGTGAAATGATAAGATTTACCAACACTGGTTGGTAAAGGTTCGCGAATAAACGACGAGTAATTCGCGAGATTGCAACAGAGAATCGTCTACTCGCTTCAGTTTATTCCACGCCATGAGATTCTTACCGAAAATAGGAAGTTTCTCAAAATTTTCATCGGCTATAAGATTCAAATTAATTTATTACCGTGTAATTTCCTTTTCTATCGAAGTAAATCGCTTGAAAGTCTCTGGAGTAGCACTGTAAATCGTAAAGCGTGCTACCATTTTGTCCCGAACTGTACAACTTGTGGTACACGAAGAGGTCTGCGACTCTTGGGATCAGATGCACTCCGGTTTGAACTCGTCGAATATAATACGCGAGTTCTCAAGCTCGTATGGAATTAATACACGTAATTCTGAATTAATTAAACTGAATTAAGGAAGCGTATAAGTGGATCAGGAAGCGTTAGATTGCGATGCGTTCGTTCGGAAGGCAAAGGGGTGGGCCGTGGGTTCTAAATTGTGTGAATTTCGGTGATCCTCGATGCGATGGGATACCGAGACGTTCCGAAGTTTCAACATTTTAAGAATCTCAGAGATTTTCAGTAAGATTCCATAGGTCCAGGTGTTGGTGGATCATGAAGCCTGTGGACGTGCTAAAGGTGCAGGTGATTTTCAAAAGCCTGCTGGCCTTAAAGACTCCTTATCTCGGTGATCCGAGTAACCTCGAGGGTCCGACTTACCTCGAGAATGCTAATAATTTGGAGGTTTCCTTACGGCTTCCAGTAATCTCTAATGTCTCAATGACCTCGAGGGCCCCGAGAACCTCGAGGGCCTGGCGACCACGAGAGTCTTTACCTCTGGCGCCACCCTTCGCGTCCTATAATATGTATAACCCTCAGTTTCTCCATAGTTCCTTTGGTTTTCCGTGTCGGTTTAGGACCAAGTAAACCTAGCCTAATCGCTTCTGAAATTCCTTCCACGAAGTCTCGCTGGATCGTCGACTACATCACGTAGTTAACCATCTATGTCAATTACCAATTGCAAACTGTTCCACCGTTTCTCGATGATAAATTTCAGCACCCTGGATGGTCGTTGTTTTTCGAATAACTAAAAATCGAGTACACGGTAGTTCTTTATGTTTTCGTGATTTCTCACCGATCCATCGTTAGCTCCGAACGATCGATCGTTTTTTTTTATAATTAGTGCGTCTATTTCCAGCCAGCTTTTTCCATCGGAATCGCGAGGAAGCCAAGGAAGGAGAAGGTTTAAACGAACGGCATTGTTCTAAGGAATTTTACCGCGTACAGTTATTTTTTCCGCGTTAGACTGCTAACTGCTAGCCTTCGTCTGCATTCTAATTAAGTCTAATTGCGTTTTATCTCTGTTCCTTGGCCGATAAGTTCACCGTAGCACCGTGGTCGTGCTTGAGCGTGTGGCACACGAGGATGGCCTTTTCGAAAATTCCAGCAAACGAAGAAATCGGACGGACCTGTGTCCTCGTCGGTGACTAATCAGCCTTCGTTGTCCCAGTGGTATCGTCATCTAATCCGTGATCGTGTTCCGCAATTAGTAGGTGTGTCCCGCGAGTAACCATCGCGCCTTTGCTCAACTTTCTTACCGCTTTGCGACTCGACATTCGCGAAACGGCACACGCAGACACGCGCGAGGTTCTACGCTGTTTTGCATTACGATTGCGCAATTACCCGTAGAATCCGTGGTACCTGTGTGTACACCAGCCCCGAGCTCAGCCTGGTCGACTGTTCGCGGTGAAAGAGGCGGACTCGTCGCTAAACCCGTCGCACGTGTTTCACGTAGGTGGAATCTCATCGCGACGCGGGCCTATCGCTGCCTTGGGATCAAGGAAACCCGTTGACTCAACGATCGAAATCTGGAACGCAAGGGTACACCTTGTACTTGAATCCACTCGGGTACCACCGGCTGGCGGTATCACCGGGTACCAGGAATCCTCTTTCAACGGCCTCGTAAAACTCTCCGCGTCTCTCCGCCAAAGCGTCTTATCGATGACTTCATATTTGCTCTCTGAATCTTGTTGTTCTACGTCAACAGCTGGGGCACTGTTGTAACCTGGTCTTAAGATCGCGAACCAGATACGAGAACGTTTTATCGCGGATATCCGTTGCGAACAAAGGAATTTTCGGTTATATTTCGGTTTAAGTAGAGTTTTATAATAGCATACTTTTCAAGGTTTTACGAATTTACTTGGGATGCTGTGTACGCGTATGCTCGGAATCTATACGGAACCTGAAAAATACCAGCTGTGGAATTTATATGGAAGCCGAGGAACTCCGAGTTAGCCCTTCGCACCGGAGAAGCGACTCCTGGTTGCTAGTTAGCGAGATTATAAAGGTTAGCGATCGATGTTCAGTTCATAACGGTGGAACAGGACAGGATAATTTACGCGTGACTTCGTTTATGCCAACAACTTTGTAATAGAAAAGTTTCTTCTAGTCGATGGAAAAAATATCCAGGGAGTTAGTCCGAATTTTATTCGATACTTCAAAATTTAGAAAAAGCTTTTTATAGCTGTTTCAACCAGAACCTTCCACTTTCCAAACTTTTTTATAATAATTATAGCCGATTATAATAATAAAATTTCACATTTCCCGTCATAACGATAGTATTCTAGATCTGAAGACAAATCTAGACCCATCTAATCTAACCTATTCGAAATAAAACTTCTTCAGACCTGTTTCACTCGGCTTCTTTCATTCTCGCAACCTCCGCAACCTCCATTCGCATCCCGCCTACCCAAAATTCCATCGCAGAGTCTGAAATCCGTCATCGACCTCAGTTAAGAAGCCTAAATTTCAAATCTGCCGCCGTAACGCTGTTCTCGTTCGGCCGAAGAAGATGATCCGCTAGATTAAGAAATGGCAGGAGTTATTATGCCGCATTAAGGCCAATACCGTAGCACACGGTTCACGGTGGTGGCCTCTTCTGGCCTAGTCCAGATTGTCTATTAACGCAACGCGTACGCGAGTACAAATAACAGCGAGCCGGCTCCTTTTTCCTCGCGGGTAATTCAATCGTGATTTCCAAAGGCGGCGGGGAGAGATGGCGGGGGCCGAGTGGGGCGGGGACAGAGAGCGCAATGCGACGCCGGCGAAACCAGTTCTCGGGATAAAAGCGAACCGAGAGAGAAGTCTGACCCCGGCAGAGCACCCGCGTCTACAGGGTGTCCAGTAACCTATCGCTGGTGCTACGTTCCCCGTCGAACGAACGTGCTGAAGCTTCGCCGCGATATTCAATATCCCCTTGCGCGCCCTTCGCGACCTTTTCCTACCTATCTTCGCGCGAAATCGCCGCCGCTCCCTTTGCCATCGCTGGAAATTAGAGACGCGCGGGTACTCGCGGCAGCAACCATCTCCGGGAGGTTGAACCCTCTTCGACCTCGCTTTCGCCAGCTTTTCCCCAGCTTTTCGCGTCGCTTTGGATCGTTTAATGACCAGCTCCCCGTTTGGAATTTTTTCATTCTAATCCTGCGAAGATTCGGAAATACTTGCATTTTGCCACGAAATATTCGTAAATTTTCAATTCCTTGTCGGAGATTTTTTAATTTTACGTCGACGATCAAAAATCTTTTTAATCTTGGTTCTTCGATCGAGGATTCCGAGTGAAAATCCTGAGCCCTCTACGACGTCGATTTCGCCAGCTTTTCCCCAGCTTTTCGTGTCGCTCTCGATCGTTCAACAAAGAACTCTCCATTTGGAACTTTTTCATTCCAATCCCGCGAAGATTCGGAAATAGTTGCATTTTGCCACGAAATATTCGTAAATTTTCAATTCCTTGTTAGAGATTTTTTAATTTTACGTCGACGATCAAAAATCTTTTTAATCTTGGTTCTTCGATCGAGGATTCCGAGTTGAAATCTTGACCCCTCTTCGACTTCGCTTTCGTTAGCTTTTCGCCAGCTTTTCGCCAGATTTTCCCAGCTTTTCGCGTCCCTTTGAATCGTTCAACGACCAGCTCTCCATTCGGAATTTTTTCATTCTATCTCCAGCGAAATATCGGAAATAATTTCATTTCGCGACGAAATATTCGTAAATTTTCAATTTCCCGTCGGAGATTTTTAATTTTACGTCGACGATTGGAAATCTTTTTAATCTTGGGTCTTAGATCGGAGATTCCGAGTGGAAATCCTGATCCCTCTTCGACCTAGCTTTCGCCAGCTTTTCCCCAGCTTTTCGCGACGCTTTGGATCGTTTAATGACCAGCTCCCCGTTCGCAATTTTTTCATTCTAATCCTGCGAAGATTCGGAAATACTTGCATTTTGCCACGAAATATTCGTAAATTTTCAATTCCTTGTCGGAGATTTTTTAATTTTACGTCGACGATTTAAAGTCTTTTTGATCTTGGTTCTTCGATCGAGGATTCCGAATGAAAATCCTGAGCCCTCTTCGACCTCGCTTTCGCCAGCTTTTCCCCAGCTTTTCGCGTCGCTTTGGATCGTTTAATGACCAGCTCCCCGTTTGGAATTTTTTCATTCTAATCCTGCGAAGATTCGGAAATACTTGCATTTTGCCACGAAATATTCGTAAATTTTCAATTCCTTGTCGGAGATTTTTTAATTTTACGTCGACGATTTAAAGTCTTTTTGATCTTGGTTCTTCGATCGAGGATTCCGACTGAAAATCCTGAGCCCTCTTCGACCTCGCTTTCGCCAGCTTTTCCCCAGCTTTTCGCGTCGCTTTGGATCGTTTAATGACCAGCTCCCCGTTTGGAATTTTTTCATTCTAATCCTGCGAAGATTCGGAAATACTTGCATTTTGCCACGAAATATTCGTAAATTTTCAATTCCTTGTCGGAGATTTTTTAATTTTACGTCGACGATTTAAAGTCTTTTTGATCTTGGTTCTTCGATCGAGGATTCCGACTGAAAATCCTGAGCCCTCTTCGACCTCGCTTTCGCCAGCTTTTCCCCAGCTTTTCGCGTCGCTTTGGATCGTTTAATGACCAGCTCCCCGTTTGGAATTTTTTCATTCTAATCCTGCGAAGATTCGGAAATACTTGCATTTTGCCACGAAATATTCGTAAATTTTCAATTCCTTGTCGGAGATTTTTTAATTTTACGTCGACGATTTAAAGTCTTTTTGATCTTGGTTCTTCGATCGAGGATTCCGACTGAAAATCCTGAGCCCTCTTCGACCTCGCTTTCGCCAGCTTTTCCCCAGCTTTTCGCGTCGCTTTGGATCGTTTAATGACCAGCTCCCCGTTTGGAATTTTTTCATTCTAATCCTGCGAAGATTCGGAAATACTTGCATTTTGCCACGAAATATTCGTAAATTTTCAATTCCTTGTCGGAGATTTTTTAATTTTACGTCGACGATTTAAAGTCTTTTTGATCTTGGTTCTTCGATCGAGGATTCCGACTGAAAATCCTGAGCCCTCTTCGACCTCGCTTTCGCCAGCTTTTCCCCAGCTTTTCGCGTCGCTTTGGATCGTTTAATGACCAGCTCCCCGTTTGGAATTTTTTCATTCTAATCCTGCGAAGATTCGGAAATACTTGCATTTTGCCACGAAATATTCGTAAATTTTCAATTCCTTGTCGGAGATTTTTTAATTTTACGTCGACGATTTAAAGTCTTTTTGATCTTGGTTCTTCGATCGAGGATTCCGACTGAAAATCCTGAGCCCTCTTCGACCTCGCTTTCGCCAGCTTTTCCCCAGCTTTTCGCGTCGCTTTGGATCGTTTAATGACCAGCTCCCCGTTTGGAATTTTTTCATTCTAATCCTGCGAAGATTCGGAAATACTTGCATTTTGCCACGAAATATTCGTAAATTTTCAATTCCTTGTCGGAGATTTTTTAATTTTACGTCGACGATTTAAAGTCTTTTTGATCTTGGTTCTTCGATCGAGGATTCCGACTGAAAATCCTGAGCCCTCTTCGACCTCGCTTTCGCCAGCTTTTCCCCAGCTTTTCGCGTCGCTTTGGATCGTTTAATGACCAGCTCCCCGTTTGGAATTTTTTCATTCTAATCCTGCGAAGATTCGGAAATACTTGCATTTTGCCACGAAATATTCGTAAATTTTCAATTCCTTGTCGGAGATTTTTTAATTTTACGTCGACGATTTAAAGTCTTTTTGATCTTGGTTCTTCGATCGAGGATTCCGACTGAAAATCCTGAGCCCTCTTCGACCTCGCTTTCGCCAGCTTTTCCCCAGCTTTTCGCGTCGCTTTGGATCGTTTAATGACCAGCTCCCCGTTTGGAATTTTTTCATTCTAATCCTGCGAAGATTCGGAAATACTTGCATTTTGCCACGAAATATTCGTAAATTTTCAATTCCTTGTCGGAGATTTTTTAATTTTACGTCGACGATTTAAAGTCTTTTTGATCTTGGTTCTTCGATCGAGGATTCCGACTGAAAATCCTGAGCCCTCTTCGACCTCGCTTTCGCCAGCTTTTCCCCAGCTTTTCGCGTCGCTTTGGATCGTTTAATGACCAGCTCCCCGTTTGGAATTTTTTCATTCTAATCCTGCGAAGATTCGGAAATACTTGCATTTTGCCACGAAATATTCGTAAATTTTCAATTCCTTGTCGGAGATTTTTTAATTTTACGTCGACGATTTAAAGTCTTTTTGATCTTGGTTCTTCGATCGAGGATTCCGACTGAAAATCCTGAGCCCTCTTCGACCTCGCTTTCGCCAGCTTTTCCCCAGCTTTTCGCGTCGCTTTGGATCGTTTAATGACCAGCTCCCCGTTTGGAATTTTTTCATTCTAATCCTGCGAAGATTCGGAAATACTTGCATTTTGCCACGAAATATTCGTAAATTTTCAATTCCTTGTCGGAGATTTTTTAATTTTACGTCGACGATTTAAAGTCTTTTTGATCTTGGTTCTTCGATCGAGGATTCCGACTGAAAATCCTGAGCCCTCTTCGACCTCGCTTTCGCCAGCTTTTCCCCAGCTTTTCGCGTCGCTTTGGATCGTTTAATGACCAGCTCCCCGTTTGGAATTTTTTCATTCTAATCCTGCGAAGATTCGGAAATACTTGCATTTTGCCACGAAATATTCGTAAATTTTCAATTCCTTGTCGGAGATTTTTTAATTTTACGTCGACGATTTAAAGTCTTTTTGATCTTGGTTCTTCGATCGAGGATTCCGACTGAAAATCCTGAGCCCTCTTCGACCTCGCTTTCGCCAGCTTTTCCCCAGCTTTTCGCGTCGCTTTGGATCGTTTAATGACCAGCTCCCCGTTTGGAATTTTTTCATTCTAATCCTGCGAAGATTCGGAAATACTTGCATTTTGCCACGAAATATTCGTAAATTTTCAATTCCTTGTCGGAGATTTTTTAATTTTACGTCGACGATTTAAAGTCTTTTTGATCTTGGTTCTTCGATCGAGGATTCCGACTGAAAATCCTGAGCNATTGGAAATGTTTTTAATCTTGGATCTTAGATCGGAGATTCCTAAAGGAAATCCTGCGTGCAGGATTAACGCTTTCATCGCTTTACTTGCCGATCTTCTTTTTTAGCTACTACGCGAATCAATATTCTGGTAGCTGTTTGTATGAAATTGGCTATTACTTGCATGCAATTGCAAAAAATACGGCTTTTAATTAAGGACTGGTGGTTGGACCGGTTTGATAGGAATAAGCGTGCGTAAAATATCGGTAGGTATATCGAGTTGATCGACGAGTGTTTATCTTATTAAACGAACTCGCACATCCTAAATAGGTAATGTTATTTCAATGAACGATGCTTTCTTAATCTCTGATTAATATCGCTTAGTCTCGCTCGTAGATTACCTAATTTTAAAGTATTCGGCTTTCGATCGGCAATTTACGATTACGATAAAGTCGATCAATGGAGTTTTCCTTATCGATAATGCGATACTAATCGGCGATCTAGGGAATGTGAGTAATCGTAACGATATTTCAAATCGAATTTTACGATTCATACTCGCTCGCCAACGGCGGAAACTTGCCGCAACTAGTTTCTAATGTAGGTACTTACCATCCAGGCGACTTTCAGTTTCAGGAAGTAGACATTGCCGGTTGCGAAAGTGTAAATCACAGGAATTTGAATGAAAAGCTGCCATTTGCCGGCGTTTCCGCGGGCTGAATTACGAATTGCGAGAAAATTGGGAGTCAGTCTGCTGGATAAAATCGTTTCCTCGAACCGCCGTTGGACCGAGGTATAGAGAAAGCTAAACGGTGCCACGTGCAGCTTAAATTTCCGCGTCTTTTTAAGCGTCGCCATTGCGAATCGAGAGATTCGAATCTCGGGTAGGTTGCACTCGCTTGCACCGGGTACAATAATATCTTACCTTTGTAATTCCAGGCGTATGAGATCACGGGACGGGCAACGAAAAACTCGAGAAAGTCATTACACAGCGCGGTGTTTCAAGCTTTTTGCGCTCATTACTCCGAAACGCCGCGTAGCGGCCACAATGCGAAACGCAATCGAGCTCCTGTTACCGGTGCGAATATGAATTAGCTATTTGCCAAACGGACCCGTAACACCGTGATTCGCGGACGAATTTCGCTGTCAGGCATATTCAGAAATCCCGTTGGCGAACGGTCGCAAAAATCGCGTTTCCAGAACGAGGGTAAATTAATGGAAAACTAAACGATGAATCGCTGTAATACAAAGCGCTGACAGCTCGTAACGAGATACGTTTACGGTATAACGCGATGGAAGAACGGTTTTTCTTCGGCAATTTCTCCTTGTTGTTATTATCGTTATTATCGTGGGAACCAGGTACGAATATTTACAACCGGTACCTGAATTTCGAGTGTCAGAGACGCGAGTACTCGAGATAAGGTTGTGTATAATTCAATACAAAGATGTACTTTAATGAAACAAGCACACGCTCGGATTTAATTTCGCGGTTATTACAGTCACGCGGGGTTCAGTCTCGGTGTTTTAAATATTTAAATATTCATATCCTCGCAGGGATTCGTACAAGAGATGACAGAGGGGTTGCATAATGCACTCAGCCTGGTTGATTTTATAATTTTGATTTACCTGGTAATTAGAATGGAATATTTTAGTGTTAATCCAACGTACTCGTGTCTTTTTCAAGCTTTTGGTCAGAATCCGACAATTTCGCGGCGAGGGTCGGTATTTTCGGAAGCTCTGAAAGCGCAAACCCGGAGCTTTAATCTCGCGAACGAAAAAAAAAAAAAAGGAAGCACGCTTTTCTCGCGAAACTTACGTTCCTCCCTGTCGTTCACGCTTCGAGCCGTCTGCGTCCGCCCTGAGAAACGAAATTCCGATATTTTTGCTCGGGCACCGTTAAAGGAAAAGAGAGATCCAGGGTTCCCGATGCGAAACATTCCCGAGCATTCTCGCGCAATCGATTCTGTACGTTACGAACGTACCTTCCGGATGCCGGGGAACGCTGATGCGTTTCGTATGCAAAAATATGTTTGGAGAAGGATGCGCCGGTGATCGCGGCGCGGCGCTCGCGTCGCGAATCGCGGCCGATCGTCGCAGTCCATAGAATCCGAGAAAGCGAAGAACTTGGCCGAGCGACCGGTAGGCGTGCGCCGTTTCAGGCTTCAGTAAAGCTATAACTCGCGTTGCACAACAAGCCTGCCGCTCTGTAATATTGTTTTCCGTTTGCTTTCCGCTCGCTGTCCTCGCGCCGCCACGACGTGGGTTTCTCGCGACCTGTCACTGTCGCGAGACAACCTCTTTGAGGTTATGTTAGGCCTCGGTCGGTTAGGTTTGCTTGCTCGAAATCGATCGTTTAATGACAGAGGATCGAGTAATGACAGAGAGAATCTTTTGGGGCGGACGAAATGTTTTCGGTAATGATAGAAGTGATATTAATTATTTTGTCGTTTGGAAAGTTATTTTTTTTCTTCTTTTTTTCATGCGGTTGAAGTGTGAAGCTGGCTGTGAAAGAATTCAATTAGGTCCTCTGTTGCGAAAAACATGAAATGACTTTCCGCGCGACCTAATACAGTCATTATAGCGAATTAAAATGCAACGTATTTTGACGTAAAGCAGTTTATCGTAAATTTTTAATCCTTTGGAGACGAATGTCGCAATATACGTGGAAATTTTTTTATTTCTTAGAGTGGAAGCTGCTTGGAATATAGCGAGAAACAATTTTCGCATCGTCATCAATGTTATATGTATTTTTTAATTTAGAAAATTTCTCTCGATTCGTTATCCTCGTTATTCGTTCGCAAACGGTTAATACAATCTCGCGTCTAATTTTTTGATTTTATTACTATAAACACGTGTCTCTATAGATTGATAACGCAGTGGATATCGCTCGATAACAATCTACTTTACCGACCTGGTTTATTCTTGCCTTTCCGATAACGTCCAACTAGTGGCAGCAATGATCGCAACTAATTAATCGTTTCGCGTAGCGAAATTCGTGGGAAATAATTCTGTTTTGTCGTGTTAAGTACGCATCAAGATGTAGAGTGGCGTGGATTTTATTACTTTCAACCCTCCGGCTAAGGAACGAAGATGAAATGGTTTATATACGCGACCACATTCATTCTCTATACCTACAGCGCATTCAGTAACCACCCACGTCCTTTTTCTCCCTTTTTCTCCGCCTTTTTCCCCACCTTTTTTCGTCCTCCACGACCCTTAAGCAATTAACTACCCTTTCGCAATTTCTACCTTCTACCGTTTCCTTCATTCCAAACCCATTTCCTTCTACTCTCTCGCAATTTTCCACTAAGTGCTTCAGTGCCCTAAATTCCGCTTCGCCCAGCTCGCGTTCAACTCGCGTTTTCCATTTTTCTTCCCCCTCAGCCGATGTTGTATTTCCTTACGAGGTCACGTTCCTTCGCGTTATCGCGTGCGAACCGTTTTTCTCCTAATCGGTCCACGTCGCTCTTTATATCGCTCGGAAGTCATGCGAAGCCGCGAAAAACGTGAAAACAGAACGAAACGTAGCTTATCAAAAGCCGGTAATAATTTTGTAAAAAATCAATCGTGTATCTTCACCGAAAATCTTCACAGAAAATTAGAAACCAGGAATTTTCACGAGTTGGGTAGTCTAGGATTAATCGCGAGTCGTAAACTTACGTATCTACTGTTATGCTCTAACGTTCTTATCCTATCATATCGCGCTTATATCAATTGCATTGCACAAAAGGCGTTATGCAAAAGATATCGCAACTGTATTACCTAAACGAGTCCGCGTAATTTCATATCGTCGTCCGCGTGGCTGGATCAAAAAAGGGGTTGCTCTAACGAGGAACATTACGGACTGATACTGTCCGGCCTGGCGTGCACGGTGAAAAACGAGACAGCTATCGATACCTGGGCTGCGATACAGAATGGCAGGCGGGAAGGTACGTTTACGTTGACCCGGTTACAAATTACCCACGATCGAAGTGCTTCCATTTTGCCGGGTCAACGCGCTCCGTCTCGCTTCTTGGTACTCGCGGCGCAACGCCGCGGGATTAAGTCATCCTCGCGTTGCATCCGTGACGTTTAATCGGGAACAAGAGCTGCCATTGTCCGACCTGCGCGAAATTCCACGGAGATCCAGAGATTTTTTACCATCGTTCGCGTAACTCGGGATTTTCGCGAGAATTCGCGAGAAATCGCGGGATTTACCGAAGTCTCGACGAATCGATCGACGTGTTGGAAGATTAGGATACTTTGTGAGGTTGGATCGTTGGTTATTCGATCATTCGATGACTCGACAGGTGCAATACATTTTTATCTGCAAGAATCGCGAAGATTCGCGAATTAATTCGTCGCAAAACGTGCTCCTTTGAACAATTCTATTCGACTTAATAATGGCACTTCATAATTCTTCGCCATTGTACAAAATGTTTACGCGTACGCGGCATTTTTCAGATAGAGAATCGTTATCGTTCTATTAGGGTTCGCCACGTGAGGCAATTATTCAAGCGATTAATCTCCGTGTTTTGAAACGATAAAACCAGGAAACCGCGTTAATCTGCTTGTTGCGCTTTCGGTGTGTCAATAACACCGCGCTAGCGTTCGTTTTACGGCGTTTCACTATAATTTCGATTCGCGGATTCGGCTCCCACCTCTCGTTCTCCCATTCTTTTAACTAACGAACAGAAAGAGAAGAAAACAAGAAAAGGAGAAGAGAACCGCGCAACAAATTGGAGATAAGATTGAAGATAAAAGCTGGCGAACAAATAGCCGAGTCTGCAAAGGCTCACGATGACTTCCTGCGTGTGTAACCCATCTCCCGAATGTCTCACGCGACCAGCTGACCCAGAGACGTGCGAACCAGGTGCCGAGCAAACAGAAAATCGGTCATCCGAGATTAATACCTCGGTATTATATCACCGCGTCGATAAGGTGCGAAGCTATCGTGCGATTTTCTTTTCTTCATCGTTCCCTTTTATCGAACATCCGATAACGATGATAACAACCGTGTCTGAATATAACGTTCAGTCTCTCGTTGCATCGTTGCTGGGCCTGATCACTTTCGTCCAAGCGTTTCCCTCTTTCGCTCCCGTCCGACATGGAGATCCATAGGATGAAAAAGTGGGACATTATAGACGAGTACATGAGCGATTTCACGGATTTTTGCAGACTAGTAAGTAGCCACGATTTCCATTGGCTCCCCGGCGGCGCTCGTTACGCCTTTTACGTAAGCCACTTGATTCTCGCGAGTCGAATCGATTAATCGTTTGGGCGTGAAAGGTATGGCGGGCCGATCGAAAGCTCTTGTCCGTTCGGAACCGGACGCCCGAGAGATCGACTCGGTGTCCTGATTTCCACCCAGGATTCGATTTTTCGCCACTTCAGTGGCAACTGTCCAAGTGCTGCAGCCGGACGAGCTATCGACGTTCCATTCTTTGAGCCTCGCAATCGATTCGAGACTCTCTCTCTCTCTGTTATAGCTGTCACTGCGAACTGATAGCCTCAGCGAATGTCGGATGCGATCGGTTTCAGACGCGATTTATTCCCTTGTAATTTCAACGATATCGCAGGGTAGATCAGCAGGTTGACTCATCGAATCGTGTGTAACTTTATCGACAAATTGAATTACGAAACCGGCGTCGTGTCACTGGTCGCCGCTCGTTGCGGAGGCCTCGATGACGAGGGTCGCTCCGCGAGGACGCAACGGAAACGGTTATCGGCGCGAGTTACCAACGGTTCAGTGGCAGGAGTAAGATGTTAATTAGTCAACACGGTTTCCAGGGAACGTGCATAAAGAACTGTCGATTAACCCCGATGCGATGTTTTCCGAGAAGCCGCGTCCACCACGGCTCTGTCCCGCGTCGTCGGCAATTGTTCTCCGCGGGAATTGCACCGTCTATAATCACGGGTGCATTCTTGAAAACCAGCGAGCAGACTTTTATTGCGGACAACCTAGATATCGTTGTTTGAAAGAGGCGCGAGTCCGTCGCGATAAAACATTTCCCCGCGTTCACACGTGCGATACGCGCGCGATTAAGCGCCGCTGACTCGCTGAGCATGTGTCAAACCGTTTCTTCGTACTACTTTTATCTCTCCCATGCAATCGTTTTTCACGATTTCCATTCTACTATCTGATACACGTAATCCGCTCGATTGAAAAATCGAAACGATATCGCGTTAAGAAATTCGATCCAGTAGTTATTGCATACCGATGCGTTAGTAATTACTATAAATAAGTTAACAATTTTCTAGACACCTCGAAGGGTTTCTTTCGAGTATTCGAAGTTTTTCTTGTCCATTTCAGAGGGTCGAAGAGCTTTTTCGAACCTCGAAAAGTTGAATCGATCCTCGCATCTTGGAATTTCAAGAAGTTTAAAAAAGATATTTTCTGGAACCTGCGAGTCACGAATTAATTTCTCGCCTACAGGTATTCCAAGAATTCGATCATCTAAGAATTAAGATCTAATTGTTTCTCCGAATCTCGTGAAACTCTCGAGCAAGTATCCATCTCTGGAGGTTCCAAGAATTTCGCTGTAAATCTGTAAATCTGCGGAGACCCGCGATCGCGAGAAACAAAGCCATCTTCCACGGTGCTTTGAAATTAATTCCTCGCGTTCGAGTATTCCGAGAATTCGATCATAAATCTATGAATAATAGATTCCCTTCGGAACGATAAGAGACTCTCGGATTCTCGGTGAATTTCTCCTCGAATCTGCATGCAAATACACCGATCAAGAACACGAGAAGCATCCTCTCGCGGTTGTCCTCGACGATGAAGAACCCGCGATAAGCGTGGAATTTAAGATAACCGATTTGTTTTTCATTTGTCAGATCGATGCAAACGGGGATGGCTTCATCAACCTGACGGAGCTTCGTAGCGCCTTGGACATTTGCGGCTTCAAGATGCCCGGCTACAAGGTGCGTCAGATGATCGAGGAGTACGACGACAAGCAAAGGTCAGAGCACAAGGGACGGTTATCCTTCGAGGAGTTCGAGAAACTTTGCAAAGAACTGAAGGCCAACGAATTGGGATCCACGTTCAAGCAGGTCGTATCTAAAAAGGAGAACTTGGAGACGTTGGGCGGGATCTCCGAGGCGTCCAGCGAAGGGACCACTCATTCCGTTAGGTTAGAGGAACAACTCGCCTTCAGTGACTGGATCAACACGAATTTGTCACACGATCCCGACCTGAAACACCTGCTGCCCATCGACGCGGAAGGCAAGGCCTTGTACGACAAGGTTAAAGATGGAATTCTCCTTTGGTGCGTATTTACTACGTATATAATATTCCTCGAGCTTGACATCGAATCCTGGATATTGTTAAATATCTGATAGTAAAATATCTAATAGTAATACATCGTTAACACGAGGTTTACGGAACCCGTCAATTTGACGGGTGAGTTGCTCCAATTATAAGATATTAACAGATTTAATTAACCTATATGAAATCTGTTAATATCGCGAGTGTTTTCGAATTAAACTCATCGTTTGTTTTTTAAGGAAAATACGTAGTTTCCTTTGCCGGCAAATTTATTGGATGTCCGTAAAAATAAGTATACAAAAAAACGTCAGTAAACCTAGTGTTAAAAATCTTAATCGCGACACCATCGGTAACATCCTTTCCCTTATTTCAGCAAAATAATCAATCACTCTTGCCCGGACACGATCGACGAGCGAACGATCAACAAGAAGAACTTAACTCTGTACAAGAAGCACGAGAATCTAACCCTGGCTCTGTCATCTGCTCAATCGATCGGTTGCAATATCGTAAACATCGACGCTCACGATTTGATAAAAGGCTCTCCTCATCTGGTCCTCGGTCTCCTCTGGCAGATCATTCGAATCGGTTTGTTCAACCAGATCACTCTGGAGAATTGTCCAGGCTTGACCACGCTGTTGCAAGACGAAGAACGCATCGAGGATCTGCTCAAGCTATCCCCCGAGTCCATCCTGCTCAGATGGGTGAACCATCACTTGGAGAACGCAGGTATCGCCAGACGATGCGACAATTTCCAATCGGATATCACCGACTCGGAGGTTTACACGTACCTCATCAAGCAAATCGCGCCGAACACCGCTGGTGTCACTCTAGAAGCTCTAATGGAACCGAACCACACCTCCAGGGCGGAGATTATGCTGCAACAGGCGGCTAAATTAGGCTGCCGCAGCTTCGTAACACCTAGCGACGTGGTTAATGGCATATACAAGCTGAATCTCGCCTTTGTCGCGAATATGTTCAATAATTATCCCGGGCTGGACAAGCCAGAGAGCAATATCGAGGGCCTGGAATCGCTGGAGGAGACCAGAGAGGAGAAGACCTATCGAAATTGGATGAACTCGATGGGCGTGGTACCCCATGTGAACTGGCTGTACTCCGACCTGGCAGACGGTCTGGTGATCTTCCAGCTTTACGACATCATCAAGCCCGGCACGGTGAACTGGAACCGGGTGCAAAAAAAGTTCACCAAGCTGCGGAAGTACATGGAGAAGTTGGAGAACTGCAATTACGCGGTGGAGCTTGGAAAAACGATGAACTTCTCGCTGGTCGGGATCGGCGGCCGTGATATAAACCGCGGGAACGCGACGCTCACTCTTGCTTTGATCTGGCAGCTGATGAGGTCGTACACGTTGTCGATCCTCACATCCCTGGCGGGCAAACAAGGCGGCACTCTGGTCGAGAAAGAGATCGTGCAGTGGGTGAACTCGAAGCTGCAAGCGGCAGGGAAGACCAGCGGTATCAAGGGATTCCAGGACACGTCGATATCCGATGGAAAGGTGGTGATAGATCTCATCGACGCCATCAAACCGGGCTCGGTGAATTACGACCTCGTGAAAGAAGGAGGCACCGAGGAGGTGAGACGGGGCAAATCGCTTTTTCGTCAAGGTTCCGCAAAAATGGGCCGATTTGTTGATTTTCAAGCTTGCAGGCTGAACTAGTCGAGTCGTTTTCCCTTTTAATAGTCCCATTGTGCGTTTTCTGAGTTACGGCCTCGTAAATGTCACGCTTGCGAGGCTTTTCGTTTGTTCGTGGAAAATCGGTCTTTTATAGACGTATAAAGATACGAGTATTTGATGTATTACTGTTATTATATGGTGCATAGTGATGCAACAAGGTGTTTAGAGATTCAGACGCTTGTATTGCTTTTGCGAGAAAAGAGGAAAATTATCGATTTTCTAAAAATCAACATCGGCAGATCAATTTGTAGAAAATTATTTCTTCTGTTTTATCAATCGGTACACGCGACTAATCGTCTTCGTCTTTTGCAGGACAACTTGGACAACGCGAAGTATGCGATATCCTTGGCCCGAAAATGCGGCGCGCGCGTGTACGCGCTACCAGAGGATATAACCGAGGTGAATCAGGACATGGTGATGACGGTGTTCGCCTGCCTGATGGCGATGGACTACATCCCCAATATGGATTCCGTGAAGCAGCAGAACAACGTGCTGAACAACAGTCAATAATGTCGCGCCGCGTGCGATTCGTCCGCGTGCAGTGCCCGCGCTGTACACGGGAGGAACTGTATCGACTGAGTCGCGGTCTGCGTCGCACACCGTGTCTCTTTTACGAGCGTAATAATTGTATATACACCTAGGTTAGGGTAGCTTGTTTTCCAAAACGAAAGGAACAGAAACGGCGATGAAAGAGAAAGTGCGAAACGAGAGAAGGGGAAGAATCGCTTGAGAGAATGGGACGATGATTAACGATAGGGTTTCTTGCGTTGTCCGCTTGCTTGGCAGATATTCTTTAAGAGATACTAGTACACCGCAAGATTTGATCTAGAGTACGGCGGAAGAACGGAGATTTTTCGAATAGCAATTTTGAAATTCTTGGGTAGGTAATGTGGAATGTAGAGGACAAATTTCCGCGTAGACGTTGCGAGCGAGTTTCGATTGAAAATCGTCTGAGAACTAGTGAAGGGTGATCAGATGAACCGAGCGATGCTTTAGATAGCACATTTTTCTTGTTCGTTGCGAAAGGAAAGAGATCTTGAAGAGAAGTATCCTGCTTATCGATCGCCAATCGTCCGCCGAGTATTATGTATCGCGTGTGATACAGGATTCTCCTTCTCCGATGTTTTCACAACCATATCCTTGTCTCACTCTGCATACTCGTAACCGTGGTCTTTTTAGATTTGTATAAATCGATTTTGTAACGATCTATTTCTGTCTGTCAATGGTATCGATGATGTAAAATGAAGGAAGAGTCGATATGAAAATTGCGACGATCCGAAATATCCGAACACTGAAAGGTCTCGGGACTCGAAAGAACGAAAGAATTCGCGTATACCGGATATACGTGGCTTTCAGATTGTCGATTATATATATATATACATATATACTATATTTACATTCTTAAATCATATATATACATTTGAGATGTGTACACGTATTTGATACTGTGAGCGTGAAATTGTCATAACTTTACAATGACAATGTCTTCGACCAATCAGTCAATCAATCGATCAATTCAATTGAAACGAAACCATTAGATCGCTAAGAATCATGAATGCATTAAATTACAAAAAGAAAAATAAAAAAAAAAACAGAATTCGCTTTACGAAGCTTTCGCAACACATACCATTTTCTAATGTTCGTCTTTAAATAGACTTTCGTTACCGTTTCTGGACGAACATTTTTGAATATTTAATTTTAATCGATATATACATGCGTTTTAAGTAGCATTATGCCCAATATTTGGATGCGTTTTAAAGAAAGTATTACAATCGAAGACAATGTATAGGAAAACAAAGAATATTTGTAATAATTGGAATTTTCTTTTGTTTATCAAACTGTGACTTGTCAAGCTTTTTGTTTTCGTATTGTACCCAGACGTTTGCGATGATTTAACACGGTGAGAGAACCGCTGCAACATGTGAACGTTTCCATATGACGTTTCCTTGATAAACGAAACAAACGCACAAGGATCATTGTAATCGTGCCATTATAAATATCGAAATCGTAATCGTGATTGGACGCTTGTTGCAATATTTAACGATCGATTCGAACAGAACGTACTTATGTATTTAAAAATAATGATGGAGCGCAAACGAACGCGTTGCCGATCGCTCTTCCTTTAACATATATTATACAACGAGCGACGAAATAACGCTAGTTCCTCTTGATAGTACGCGTTTTTTATATCTGTGGCGCGCATGCGCCGACGCGAGGAGCGCACCTTACAGCTGAAAGTGTAAGTTATTCGACGAATCATTTCGTAGTTCGAAACTGGCAAGCAAAGCGGAAAGGCGATCGACTGAATCTACTTTATACTTGTAATTTCTTTTTTTTTTTTTTTTTTTTTTTTTTTAGAAAAACTTGCATGTTACATGCAATTAAATATGTACGTCGCGGTCGCGGTAAACGATATATCGAGGTTAGGAGAAACTTTATAGAAGTTCAGCTTTTAGACAAGTTTTAGGGATCATGTATTACTACGTTTCGAAAATGAATTTATAGTGCATTTCTTTTTTTACTACGACTATGTATACGTTTGTTACGTCTCTCCTAAATTAAGGTTAAAAATCGTAAGGTAATCGACACGAATCTATATGGAAAGCTAGGTAAATCGATCGTAGTTCAGAAAAATTAAACGAAAGTGCAATCTATCGATACTTGTGGCATTCCTACGTGGAAAGAAAAAGGAAAGACACGTTTCTCGAACAACGGGGACACCATTGAGCATTTCGTCTTTAATTAAGGGTCTATGATTTTTAGATGAAATCGCACGTTATTGCTTTATGTTATCCATTCCACAGATAACACTCGTACCAGGCTGCATTTTTTCTCATGTCAGGATGCGAAATTACATTCCGTGTGTGTCCTGAACCGAGATGAACGAATTTGAGAGATAGAAAAGAGATGTAAGGATATTCGAAACGCCGAATAAATGTTTCATTTTCCCTTTTTTTTTTTTTGTAATTTTAGCGAGTATCGCGACGTAAATCTCTTAAGAGGGCCGTTTGCAATCTGCGCACCTAGATTTAAGATTTAGTCAGGAGAGGAAGAGAGTTTCTGCTTTGTTCCGTAAAAATGGGGTTATGATAGGTGAAATAGAAAGACGGAAATACGTGTGAATGCGAGAGGAAGATCATCAATTAAGCTAAGAATTTTTTTCGTGTATTTTTGTTTTAATCGATTCGTCAATGAATTTCAACTTACAATGATCGCTGAATTAAATAAAAAAAAAAGAAAAAAAAAAATTACATAGAAATATTTTTAATTCCAAAATTTAGCTTTCTTACGATATACTCAATTACGTATTCTATTTTCCACTGTATTATCTTCTCAATTTTTATTCGAGAATTTAGCGTCGACGGATTGTTTCATTGCTCGATGTAATTTTTCTCAAAGTACTTTGAATATTCTTTAGCTGGTCGGAAATATTCTGTTCACCATTGAATTTGCCATGATCGTAGTCGTCGATGCTGCTGGAATTTCAGCCAGTTCTCGTTTGGCGGCGCGAACGTCTCGAAAAGACAGACTTACGTATTGCGATATAGCCGTTAGGTTTTTCTTTTCCTCTGATCCCATGGTGCCCATCCTTGTCATCGATGAGACGAACTGATAATCGCTCACGAAGATACGACTAGTCGAGCTTTCCTAAAATAAAAAAGACAGAAAATAAAAATAAAAATAGAAGAATCATTCGAATTATAGAACGCAATTTTTTCCTTATATAAATAGTTTTCGATATTTGCAAAAAATTAGAAAGGATGATATAATAATATTAAATTATATCTTCGATATAGTAGTATTAAAAAATATTTTCCCAGTCTGTTGCTTACTAAATGCGATTTGAGATCAGGTTCGACGACGATGTTGGAGCCGTAAGATCCAAAGTAGAAGGGGGCGTAGTGACTGCAATTATTCAAATTGGTCGTTTTCTGGATCACTATAGTCTCGCTCGGGACTTTGTTCAATTGTGGCAGAGATTCCAGCTCGTATCGATTGTTCTTTATTTTATTCATCATCCTCTTCGATGGATAGTGATTTATCGCAACCATGACGTCGCACTGTCCGATCGTCGTGTTTTCGAAAATTTCGAACGTCCCATCCGGTACACCATTCAAATCGGCACCGATATTGAATCTTTCCGCGATCAATTTAATGTCGTTCAAATGGTCGACTTTCAATTGATTGTTCACTATCAAATAATCGACACCGAACTCGTTGAATTTGATTTCAAACGGTTCCTCCGAACACAATTGTTTCAGTTCTTCCTCCGGTATGTCGATTTTATTGTCGTTCGTAATGTCCACAGTTTGTCGTCTCACGTTCCCTAAGTGACAGTTCAATCCATCCGAGCCAGTTGGTCTGCAGAAAAGGTTCATCACTGTGAAGTTAGACTTTTGTACCCCATCGTGGTTCATGGGGCTCGAGGTGATGTTCATTTCCACGTCGAACACGTATTCGGGTCCATGTTTCCAGACACTCTCATCGACTGTCACTTGAGCGACTAAAAGAAGAATAGTTTTTATTAATTAATCGTCGTTTCTCGGTTAAAAGTGTCTTTATTAAAGTAATTGTATTAATTAAATTTTTTATTAATGTCTTTCATCTTCGTGATTTTACAAATATTCGTGTATGTACGTTTTATAAGATATTTTCGTTGACGATATTTTCAGAAATTTTTCGTGAACACTGACCTAGTCTAAGCAACACTTGCTCCATCTGACATAATCGGTTCGATGTAAGCAGAATTTTAAGTTTAATTGAAAGCTTTATCGTAAAAAGACAAGCGAAGCAAACAAGTTATTAATAGTTATTCATTTAGTGCATTGTTATAGAATGACGAATGTTTCCGATCGTTTACTCTTTATATCAACGGAAGTTATGATTTGCAATTAGTTATGAATTATCGTTCGCATAAGCAGTTCCTGGCCCGATTCAGACAGATTGATGATAAAGACGGTTAAATGGAAAATTGGCTTACCGACCTAAGAAGAACGGAATTAATGAGGCAAGCATGTCGTAGCACTGCTCTCAACTGGTTTAACACTCTTCTTCGGCTTGAAGGTCCTTTTATATCGCCGATATACACTGACGACCTCGTCGTGTAATTTAATTAAACCGTCCCACCATCAGCGATGTAGTCATTAAGCTACTTCGATATGAAACACTCGTAATTTGCAAGAAGTTGAATGAAATTCCGCGTGTTTTAATCCATAGATCGGTAAACAATTACATCTTGTCTTTCAGAATTACATAAACAAGATACGATATTTGTATCGGTAACATTTTTATACAATAAGTACAGTATTCGAGAAGTATGTAACTAATTACTAATTACTCTATCTGCGATAAACGTACATTAGAATAAGTACAAAATTATTCTTGTTAATTAATCGCTTTCTTTCTAAATTCGATATTAAAAACGAGTGTCAGTTTTGACAACTATCTTGATAAGGAATGCAACAATATCTACTATACCGATCGTTGCTAATTCTACGTTATCATAACATTAAAAATTACATCCCATGATAACAGGAAACTTATCGACAGAGATTTTCGTATTATATTTCAAATTATCAGCACTAAAACTTCTAACAATGGATAATATTCAAATTACTTTATTTGTCTGTCGGAAATTATTAAAGTTTGAGATTAAAATTTGAGATGTAAGATTCATCCCTTTAAGCATAGTCTTCATCGATTAGTGAGGTCTTTTGAAACCACTAATAACTTAATACTGATTAAGATTAATTGGCTTACTGACCTGGAAAGAATGGGACTAACACGAAGTTCATGTTGTTGCAGTGTGTTTAACTACGGAATTGTCCTTCTTGAACTTGAAAGCTCTTTTACAATACTGATCACGGTGAAAAGATTACCGAGTCTGTCTGTCTACGACCGCGTTTGCGTCTGTTAATTCGATGTATTCCTTGCCAGTAGCGTAACTAGAGATTTTGTCGCCCTGGTGGTTCCTTCGATTTATAATACACTTCTTACAACGCGCAAAACATATTATAAGTATCGAAAACGTGAAAAAACAAGTTCGGAACAATTGTAGACGATTGTTTCGTCGCCAATTATTGACGACAATTATATGAACCGCAACCGTAACCGCAGCCGCAACCGCAAGCGCAACCAAAACCTAAAAAAAAATCAGGGCGGTAAAATTACAATAATTACATGAACAATTAATGGAATTGGTAAGGTTCGGAAATTTTCGTGGATATTTGGCCGATAAGTGTGGGTCTCGATGCGTAGCCACCTCCACGTGGTGAGACCTGATTATTGGTATCGTTTCCCAAACAAAAATCAAGAAGGATAATCGTCAGAAAATTGATTTTTCATTGGAAAACGATACCAAGCTAAGAGCTACGCACAAAGTTTAAGGTATTTCCCATCTCTTGTAATTTTCAATGTTCCCTTGGAACTTTGAAAATAAAGAGTGGGCAATATGTATCAAAGTTATACGTTAATTAAGAAGAATGAAGAAAAATAAGGCAGAGAAGGTAAGTAAAGAAGAGAAGGAAGTAAGGTAAGTAAAGAAAAGAAGGTAAGTAAGGTAAGTAGAACAAAGAAAATTTACTGAAGGAGATAGGAAAAGTATTGTCTAAGAGAATTCCTGGAAATGACGTCATTTCTACGAACTTGCGACCTCCTGTCATGTTATGTTCTCCTGATACAAAGTTGCAAAATCGGTCAAAAATTTATTGTCGAGGCCACATAAGTGTCGTCTAAGAGAATTCCTGGAAATGACGTCATTTCTACGAACTAGCGACTTCCTGTCATGTTATGTTCTCCTGATACAAAGTTGCAAAATCAGTCAAAAATTTATTGTCGAGGCCGCATAAGTATCGTCTAAGAGAATTCCTGGAAATGACGTCATTTCTACGAATAGCGACCTCCTGTCATGTTATGTTCTCCTGATACAAAGTTGCCAAATCGGTCAAAAATTTATTGTCGAGGCCGCATAAGTATCGTCTAAGAGGATTCCTGGAAATGACGTCATTTCTACGAACTAGCGACTTCCTGTCATGTTATGTTATCTTCAAATTAATACTAGCGCCATCTATCATTTTGTGCCGGAAGCTTGTTCCCCACTGGATAATAGCGCCATCTATCAGTTTATGCCAGAAGCTTGTGCTCCACTTAACACTAACACCATCTATGATTTTGGAACAGAAGCTTGTAAAGCTTTTACTTGCCGGTAAAAATCATAGATGGCGATAGCGGAGCACAAGCTTGGAGCCTAAAATCACAGATGGCGCTGACTATTATTTCTAATTATTCATTAGACAGTGAAAAATTAACTAATTATTAAATTTTTTCTATTAATTTGTGATTTTTTTTAATTACATCGTAAAGTAGCATCCTTTAGAAATTTTCTAATATAATTAGATACTTAAATAACATGTCTATAGCAGAAATCTAACATAATTTCTGTAGTGAATTTCTTCCGCATTAATTAAGTACAAGTAATTATTCCACGAAATATTTCAACCGATGACGAGGATAATATTGCTTTTTCAAGAATTACTGTCTTTTACGGAATAAATTTATTAATTACACGCATTACTTATACAAAAATATTGATTTATTATTATCAATCAGTATAATACGTGTATATGAACTGCACTGAAGAAAGTAAAAGAAGCGTTCGATACAATAGATAATACAGATCGATGATACTGACCACTATCTTATATGGTAATACAGGTCTTAATTACCGACTAGCGTGTTAATAAACCTCTAATACCAAAATGTTTTCTACCGCAGAAGTCTGCTTGAAATTACTGATCGACCTAGAGAAAAAAAAAAATCTTCAATCGTTTCCATTTCGTAAAATATATTCGATGTGACATAATANTTTATGGAATAAATTTATTAATTACACGCATTACTTATACAAAAATATTGATTTATTATTATCAATCAGTATAATACGTGTATATGAACTGCACTGAAGAAAGTAAAAGAAGCGTTCGATACAATAGATAATACAGATCGATGATACTGACCACTATCTTATATGGTAATACAGGTCTTAATTACCGACTAGCGTGTTAATAAACCTCTAATACCAAAATGTTTTCTACCGCAGAAGTCTGCTTGAAATTACTGATCGACCTAGAGAAAAAAAGAAATCTTCAATCGTTTCCATTTCGTAAAATATATTCGATGTGACATAATAACCAAGAACCTAACCTTACAATTAGTTCTTATATCCCATCGTAACGTATTCATCGGACGAGTTCAACTGAAAGTACATTGTAGAAACACATACACCCGAAAGAATCGTTTCGAAATATTATATCGAATATTTATCGCAGTAACGAAATTTTAAACTGTTGGACGAACAACACATCCATCGATAATTGTTCATCGAGTATGGAACGCAGGGCACAAACGCTATACCCCCTCGACAGCGGATTTCGCCGCACTCAATGTTATGAAGTGGCTTAATCCCTGGCACAGCGCAAGTTATGCGCCAACTTCAAAGTGCAAGCATGTGCATTTGGCAGTCGAACGCAACGGATCTCAAGGCGCGAACGGGTCATGTTTAACTAGTTGATGTTGTCGCACCTTTGGTAAACGTGTTGTTACTGACACTCGATCGATTCCTCTGTTCCGCTCATAACCTCTTTGTCTTGGCTTTCCGAGCCAAGGGGCGAGAGCGAGACGGAGAAAGAAAAATCAATTTTCACGGTTAACTTGATATTCTAAACTGATATCTAACCTCTTTTTGGAACTTTACTCTATTTTCCTAGTCAATTAAAAATTAATTACACGTATATCGCAAGACGAATTATCAAGTCTAATGACGAGAAAAAATGATTAAACACGAAAGTCAAACACGAGATGAGTGAGGGTGGGAGGGAGAGAGAGAGAGACAGAGACAGAGAAAGGAAAGTGAATTTTTACGGTTAACCTGATATTCTAAACTGAAACTGCATTTTAATATCTAACCTCTTTTAGGAATTTTTACTCTAATTTCCTGGTCGATTAACAATTAATTACACGTATATCGGAAGACGAATTATCAAGACGAATGACGAAAAGGAACGATTAAATACTAAAGTCAAATATGAGATGAGAGAGAAAGAGAGAATTAGAGAAAGGAAAGTGAATTTTTACGGTTAACTTGATATTCTAAACTGAAACTGCATTTTAATACCTAATCTCTTTTAGGAATTTTCACTCCAATTTCCTAGTCGATTAAAAATTAATTACACGTATATCGAAAGACGAATTATCAAGTCGAATGACGAGAAAGGATGTTTAAACACGAAAGTCAAATACGACATTTTTAATAAAGAATTTATTATTCATTTCCCAATAGAAAAATATTCGATCGATGCGAGGTATAATATGTTTACTGTTTGCGGATGGAACTATTTTGCTCATAAAAATTCGCCCGAATAAAAAGTTTTCTATATTTTCAGAAGTATAATCGATGTCTATAAATGAAATTGATATCGAGTGAGTTCAGAAATAATCGACACCTTTATGAGACATAAATTTATAATAAAAATTTCGATGAAAATTCCCACGAGATGACTAATTTCTATTTTCCTCTAATTTTCGATTAGTCTCTGCATAACTTTCCACGAAGAGAAAAGAAAAAGGCGAGAACGAGTCGGAAGATTAAGAATATCGAAAGAAGCACCTCAAATTGTGATTATTTTTCCCAATTTTCTGCCAGTTCGCTCCAGGCGGCTGAAACGTGTAAACTTTCAGCTCCCGTTTCATTTTACGATCTCGACACATCGCACAATATACGTGCATCTACTTCGATGTGTGTTTCTGTAAATATTTGCCAATGAGGCTGGTGAAAAGTGAAATATCCGTGATTTCCCGCCGCGAACATTTCCTCCAGCGTTTGCTCTTTGAAGGGGAAACAGATGGTGTAGTAGTTCGCTGGTTAAAGAGAGCATTGATCCATTTGTTGCTTCGTTTCCCACAGAATGCGCGTTTCGCTCGAATTTTCCGATATAACCGGAAAAGCACGGAATCGAGGACATTTATTTGCTCGATTTACGAATGATTCGCGTCGTTAGTTTTCCAAGAAAAAAAGAGAGAAATGGCGAACAACGAGGTTGAGTTCACATAGATTACATTTATTCGACGAAACTTTCATATGTGTAACATTTATACTAACATTTATAATATTCGTTGATCGATACTTCGAATTTCGTTGGATCGACCGTTTGCATTGTTCGAACGAAGAAATAAAAGAAATAAAATTCTTTTTCCATGTAATATTAAGATCGATATCTGGGATTCGATACAGATAAGCATGAAAGTGCCTGAGAAATTCATGGCGCTTTTCGGCACATTATTTAGCCAAGGATAAACCTCTATCCGCACGAATTCGCGGATTGAAAAACGTAAAGGAAGACGCTACAGCTATTTAATACTAATTCATCGACATTTAACATTCAGAAGATTGGTGGTAATATTTTTCTTTGGATATCGATCCGATATAAGCGATTTCTTTTCCTTTTTTACCTTCGCGAGAATTCGCGAAAGTGTTTCTTTAACGTCTAAGTTAAATCAAAATGAAACGTTAAGTTAATTTAATTCCTCTAAGTTAACAGGAAAATAGTAACATTTCGCGGCTTAATTTACTACCTTTCTTGTATTACTGCTATGAATCCAGCTTATCTGCTATTCCATCTTAATCGGCTTTCGAACGAGGTAGTCGCTTTTGTCTTATAGAATCTAGTCGCATACGGGATGGGAAAATATTCAGAAAAATATAGTTTCTCTGTTGAGGTAATCGAAGCGTCATACGGTTGTTCAGGTATCTCGTTGTTCCTAAACCTTCTTAACCTAACGATTCTCATAAAGTTCGCGCATTCGTAAAGTGAACGCTTACGTTTCGAAGTTCACGCGAGTTTCACCGATCAATTTCGGTCCTTGTTCGATCCTTAAATCGAGACTATCGCTAATTGACTCATCCGGTTCCATCACAGAGCGAATTCGCTTTCCCAGGGGATCCTCGGATTTCTTAACATCAGAATTACCGATCCCAATGAGCTTTTAATACTTAAAAACTGACCCGAATACAATAGTAATAATTAAAGCGTCGTGTCGCAAATAATGAAATATAAAGCAAGCTTGTATCAAGTTTCATAAGGTTATTTTTAAATTAAGAAATTATTTAAATAATTAAAGAAGCAAGAATTTCGAATCCATTTGGTAATTCTTGTAATACTAAATACCATTTGATACTAAAACATCTGACTCGAATCCGATAACAATAATTAAAGCGTCGTGTCGGAAATAATGAAGTATAAAGCAAGCTTGTATCAAGTTTCATAAGGGAAATGAAGAAATTATTTAAATAATTAAAAAAGCAAGAATTTCGAATCTGTTTGGTAGTTCTGGTAATACTAAATACCGTTTGATACTAAAACAACTGACCCGATTTGATAACAATAATTAAAGCAGTTCTGGTAATACTAAATACTGTTTGATACTAAAACAACTGACCCGATCTGATAACAATAATTAAAGCAGTTCTGGTAATACTAAATACTGTTTGATACTAAAACATTTGACCCGAATCCGATAGTAATAATTAAAGCGTCGTATCGCAAATAATAAAGTATAAAGCAAGCTTGTACCAAGTTTCATAAAGGAAATGAAGAAATTATTTAAATAATTAAAAAAGCAAGAATTTCGAATCTATTCGGTAGTTCTTGTAATACTAAATACCGTTTAATACTGAAACAACTGACCCAAATCCGATAACAATAATTAAATTGTCGTGTTGGAAATAATGAAGTATAAAGCAAGCTTGTACCAAGTTTCGTAATGGAAGCTAAAAAATTATTCTTCCAAAAGCAATAAAGTACTATCAGTAATTAAAAAAGCAAGAATTTCGAATCCATTGATCGATTGTTCGATTCAGTAGTTCCGGTATTAAGAAAATCCTTCGAATTATGTATAGCAATGCTTCATCGCGATATACTAACACATAGATCGCGTAATAGACAAAATTTTTCGAGTCAACGATACAACACACGCTACTTCGAATTTAAATCACGACCGATGGATTCGCCACGGGCATTTATACTCATTCACAGCTGAGATTTGGATCAAGGACCTCTATTCTACGCGACATTTAGATCAGGCACGATTCTTAGGTACACATATCGTCATAGATCGCATACAATTATCGTCGATTTGTAATTCGACCAACAGAGAAATTTACCTAGCGAAAATATCCTTCGAATTATACCTAAACGTCTAGGCTCGACTCTAAGAGACCTTGTAGGGAGTCCATTTACACGAAATCTATTTTTTCTTAAACAAAAGATAGAGACCTACATAATCATCTCGTTAAATCCAAACCCAAATCGATTGTTACATCTAAAACCTTATTTTACCATTAAAAATCATCATTTTAGATCGTAGACTTACTCTTAATCGTAATTCTCGATCTCCGATCGTTCTTAATCCATTCGGAAGAAGCTCGATCTGTTAACGAAGCACAGTGGACAGTTTCACCATAATGTTCTGCTCGGAAAATACGTACTTGATCATTTTCAACACCTTGCGTATGTTAAGAGAGGCGCAACTCTGTATCACGACGCAATCGATCTCCATTTTTCGCAGGGTGTCCCGCAGAATGGTTAACAAGTTATAAAAATTCTTTTTGGTCAGCTTAACGTTATCTATGTACACCATATGGAACACGTATTTCGCTGTTCTGGGATTGTAGCTTTGAATTATGAAAGGGAACGGTCGTTTGATCGGCATGAAGGGGTTTTTCAGCAGAGTCACGATGTTTTTATCTTCGAGCTGACATTTCTGACGAGTGTTATAGTCATTGCCGGTGAAATGACGGAATACGTGAACCACGTGGTACTCCAACGTGTAATCGTTCTTGCCATTCAGCACCGTGAAGTTCTTTTGCTCCTTATTCTTCGTTTTCTTCATCTTCCGGTACATCAAATAGGTGTCCTGGCCTAGAGAGCCGTTGATGCCCAGGAAGTACCACATCACCACCGTCCTGGTCGCTTGATCGAACACGTGGACGTAATTGAAGTAATCGTTGGCCAGGTTGTCCAACTGATTAGTCCTGGGGATCGGTATCATGTACCCCTGGTCGATCCAGTCGAACCAGCTCCCGTACCCCAGATTATTCCTGGCCGGACCTCTTGGTTGCCAGAACATCTTCATTATGATGTCCTTGATGGCACAGTCGCGTTTTCGCGACAGCTGTACCAATTTTCGTAGATTAAAATCCACCACCGCGTCGCACGACGAGCTGAAGATGTTCTCCATGCTCTGACCGATGGAACGGACGTCGATGTTCAAGTATTCGGAGAAACGTCGGATGAAAGGAACGAGGATCTCGTTTCGTTGCTCGGTAGTCGGTCACGCTTTCCCCTCGATCGAACGATCGAATAATTGCGACAATTCGTGCCTATCGCGACTTATCTTGTGGAAATTGTCGTTCGTCGCTGACTTGATGGTCACGTTGCCATTTTCTATGTGTAAATGAACTAGCAACAAAGATAACTGTCCCATGAAGATTAATCGTAAGATCTCTTTGTTCGAGATCTTGCGAATGTTTGGGGATTTTTCTTTGGGAACAGGTACATCCCTGCGATAAATGTTCACGGACTCGTCGTCGGAGGAACTCGTGGAAGGCTCAGGAGTAGATCTCATTGTTCTGGAAGAATTATTAGCTTGCTTTAAGATTCAGAGAAATTTTCAACTTTTTAAATGACAATTTCGCGAATGAAACTTCTTACTTACCATTAAATCGAATTCGAAACTCGATTTAATTCCTCAGGAGTGTGTTCAAATTCTCCGATGTTCGAAGCGTATCATCTGTGAAAAGAAGAATCATTTTTATTGCATAAAAATGTTCATCGACTCTAGGAAAATTCTTACACCTATTACATAAATTAAAAGTTCCGGAACGAAAATCGGCGAACTTAATAATCCAACGACATCCAGGATAGTTACGATACACGTATGAACATAAACGATGATGGCGCTAGTGTATCTAATAGAACATGATCTTAATCATCTCCTAATCCATCGAATTATTTCCAAATTCCACCGACTTAACTTCGACCCTTCTCTCTGGCTACACCCTCTCGTTACCGTTGCAAACATTTCGATTCACCGGGGATAAAACACTCGTTAAAGCGTTTCGATGCACGCCACATCCTGTCGATCCACGAACCCACCTGTTGACGAAGACGAAACCAAATGGAACACGTTCCTGGACAACGCCTGTCTGTTCTCGCTTGCAAACACGCGTAACTATCGCGTTGCAAGTAGCATTCGCACGGAACACGACCAGGAAGAGGGTGCAGAGGAACGAGAGGGTAGGTTTCTATGGAGCAAATGGTTCGAGTGAGAACCGGACCGATTTCTGATTTTGGCGGCAAGCGGTGGATGTGCTATATAAACGTTCGCCAGAGGTACCGCAGGCGCAGAGGCACCGGTTGCTCACCCTCTAGGCCACAGGTGGGGGGTTCTACCTATGGTGTGCAAGGCGCTGCTTCATGCCACATCCCCGCGTTGCATTGGTGTACGAGGGAGCAACCGGTGGTAGGGGCACAAGCACCTGTCGTAAGGCAGAAGATGCGCGCGACCGGAAGCGGCCGGCTTCCACCCGGCTAAAGCAACAGCTAACTCCCGATGGAAGGGGTGTTTGCGCGTGTTGTATCAAGGTCGACCTTGTCCCGTCAGTTCCTCGCTGTTTTTTCCCGCCGCTGTCCATCCGTTTCGATCTTTCCACGTTTTTCCTCCGTTTTTATGTTTGTTAGTCGGTTTTCGGTTTTCGTGGACCTCGTAAACGTAATACCTTGTTCCGTTAGTTTCTCGCTGTTTTTAACCGCCGCTGTCTATCCGTTTCTCTCTTTACACGTTTTTCCTTCGTTTTAATCTTTCTTAGTCGGTTTCGGGTTTTCGCGGACCTCGCGAAAGTAATATCTTGTTCCGTTAGTTTCTCGCTGTTTTTTACAACCGATGTCGAACTGTTCCTCCTTTTCCTTCGTTTTTATGTTTGTTAGTCGGTTTTCGGTTTTCGTGGACCTCGCGAAAGTGAGACCTTGTTCCGCCAGATCCTCGTGAAAGTAATACCTTGTTCCGTCAGTTCCTCGCTGTTTTTTACCGTCGCTGTCGAACCGTTTCTTCTTTTCCTTCGTTTCTATCTTTCTTAGTCGGTTTTCGGTTTTCGTGGACCTCGCGAAGGTAATACCTTGTTCTGTCAGTTCCTCGCGAAAGTAATATCTTGTTCCGTCAGTTCCTCGTGAAAGTAATACCTTGTTCCGTCAGTTCCTCGTGAAAGTAATACCTTGTTCCGTCAGTTCCTCGTGAAAGTAATACCTTGTTCCGTTAGTTCCTCGCGAAAGTAATACCTTGTCCTATCAGTTCCTCGCCGTTTTTTCCCGCCGCTGACGATCCGTTTCTCTCTTTCCACGTTTTTCCTTCGTTTTTATCTTTCCTAGTCAGTTTCGTGTTTTCGTGAACCTCGCAGGAGTAATACCTTGTCCCATCCGTTCCTCGCCGTCTTTACCCCGCCGCTGTCGAACCATTTCTCCTTTTCCTTCCTCCCTTTCCACGTTTTTCCTTCGTTTTTATCTTTGTTACCCGGTTTTCGGTTTTCACGAACCTCGCGAGAGTAATATCGAATGGTAATTTATTCGGTTCGTGTGTGTTTGTGTTGGTTCTTAGCCGTTTACTTCGGTAAAGTAACAACGTGTTACGTGTTATATATTCTATGATAAGAAAAACGTAAATTCGAATCCTTTATTAAAGAAAATCTCGATGGAAGTAATGTACCTATTTGGCTGGTTAACAAACGAAATAAAAGCGACGCGATAACTCGGGAAACTTAATAATTAAAATTACACCATTCGAAATAACGAACTGAGGATGTAATGAAAGAGTATTTGACTTCGCGTATTTCGTATGCAATTTTATACAAAGTCGAGGAATTTTTGAGCAATTGGAGTAACTCTTAAGCATTATCCCGTATGACCTTGGCCTCCAAGAGTATTGACACAACTAGCCGGAATGGCGGCAACGTTTGATATACATAGCTGGCTGGCTCGTTTAGCCTGGATAACCTTGGCAAGTCCCAGGACGCACATCGATCGAGCGGAAACTGCACGTGGAGAGAAGGCGAAGGAGCAAGAGAGGAAATTGCAACGAAGCGCATGTCGAAACAGTGCAACGTGTTTGCCGTTAGACGAACAAACAAACCAAGGTCACGTGCTAATAGTTTAACACGATAAGCATCGTAACGTAATGTGAAAATCGCACGTTTCAAATTTTTGATTTTCATATTATCGCACTCTTCGCTGGATTTTACGACTTTCCTTATAACACACCTGTAATTAATTCGACGATATATGTTTTCCTTCTTTTATTCCATTTCTATCCGAATTTCTATTTGAATTTTAAGACTCTTTTAGAATTACTCTGAGATCCATCCGAAGTTGAAGACTTATCCGCTTTATCTATCACAACCGGTCATCTGACCCTATTTTTTCGTTATTTCGTGGAGAAGCGTGGTTAGAGTGGAGGAAACGAGTAATGGAAATTCGAGTTCGCACTTTTGTCGGTTTATTCGATTACTCGAGAGTCGGAACCCGGAGACGTGTTTCTAACTGAAAGCTCGTTACGCAGAGGACCGCGAGAGCTCATTAGAAACTAGCGTTGGAGCGTGCACGACGTTGTCGTAAGTAGAAAAGTTTGGTAAACTAGGCAAAGAGTGTAAAATGACCCATATGAAGCGAAACGCGATTAAATTGCGCTTATCAGTTCCACAAAATACCCAATTTTGTTTCAAACCTATTTTTCCGACAATTTATCGATGTTCTTCTTTGATATCCTGCGTTTCGTTTAATCAATAAATTTCTTAAATAATTCACCTTTATGTCTTCGTAATATTCCCATAGGAAATTAAAAAAACTTCGCAAATTTCGCTGCGTTTTAATTTTTCATACGCGTGTGATTTATTAAAGAAGAGAAAAGTTTCTGAGGATTATTCGCAAATCCGGTTTCCACATTTAGGGGAATCTAGGGATTTACCTTTAACCTTGAGATGCTGAACAGCGATTGGTATTCGAGGACTCGACAACGAGGAATCCATTTTCACGAAGGACTGTGTCCACTTCGAAACATAAGCAAATACCGCGCGATGAAGCCTTGTCTCGAGAATCGAAATCACCTTCGCGAATTCGCGATCAAAGCTTCGATGATCGACGTTTTTTCCCCAAGTTCCCGAATATCCGAATAAAATGCACGATAATTTGCTTCGTTCTATTCGGTATTCGAGCCGCTGCATTAATTGGGGCTATTTCATTTCGCTGACGCTTCAACGAATGGGGTTGATCGCTAAATTTGCACAATAATCCTCTTTTAAAACTGATTGCTTTTTCCCTGTAGCAAAATGAATAAAACGGGTGAAGGACGAGGTAAAAGAAAAACAGAGAAACATAGGGTGTGCAAAAGATCGGGGAAAAAAGAGAAAGTGTTTGATTCAAGAACTGAAATTAAGAATTCAAGAAGATGAAATTACGTTTCGAATCAGTAATAACGCAAGAGAAACTTCACGAAGAGGGTAAATAAAATATTTTATTGGAATTTTATTGGTTTAATAAATTGTTTATTAGCTAACGAAGTCTGTGGAAAGACTTTTTTACCAGGTGAAATACACCTTTTCGAAATGCAACTCTTTGGTTTCCTCTTCTCAGCTGCGAGGATTAGGCTAATCCGATTCATTCCCTGTCAAAGTACTTATTTGTACTCTGGAATTCGATCTAGATTAGTATACGCGTACAAACTGGTTGACGCAGGGTCCATGATTTCTGGCAATGGATTCCGAACATGGTCTATACTTTTCAGGGACAAGCTTATCTGCTGATGAAGCCGCATCGTTCTTGGTTTATTCAACGTTCTCATCACGCCTGTGGACTCCGTGAACGAATACATCTCTTTGTTCGACACGTACATGTGGCTGATAGACGTGGTCTGCGAAAAGATTCACGGAATTAAACAGTTTCCATGAAAAAGTGAAATTAATTTAGATAACGATACTTCTATTCCAACCATTCCGTGCCGTTCCATATCGTACACGTTGAAATTAAAAACGCTAAATTATGTAGGTCAAATAACTGGGTCAAACTTATGACGTCTACAATCGCGAAAAATATGGAAATGCTTTCGAAAAAATTGATATTAACGTTTTTAAAGGCAGGAAACACAATTGTAAAACCTCATTTACATATCATAATAGAGTCCTATCGTTATAATTAGTTAAGTAACCTGACGATTCGACACCATGCAAATTTAACAGTTAAACAGATGAAATTAGGTCAAAGAACCGGGTCAAATTTTCGACATTTATGGAAATAAACGTGGAAAATATTGGACTATTTTTGGAAAGCTTAATATCAAGGTCTATAAAGACAGAGACCTGTAGCGTTCTATCGTTAACGTAGTAACACGTTAACACCATCGACTCACCATATCCATGAAAGTGTTCCTATTGCCAAAGCTAAAGTCTTCTTGATTACCGAAGAAGTATATCTTCCTGTTCGGGCAGCTCTTCGGCTGCCTGACCTTCTCTATCCTGAGACTGGCGGAGTCCAAGGGCGCGACGCCAGGTCGCTCAGGATTAAGCACGATATCGAATAGCTCGTGCCTTGGTCCTCCGTCCTCTCTCTCGTATCCTGCCCTTGACACTTTGACCTCCACTTCGCAGTAGCCGATATTAGAATTCTCCATGGTAACGAACCGGTCGTGGGCATTTTCCAGCTCGAAGCCGATGTTCAGCTGTCCAACGATGGCTCTTATCATGTCCAGCCTCCATCTAGGGATGCCTCGGGACACGACCAAGTTCTCGATCCCTTTCGAATTGAACCTGATCTCGAAAGGGTCCTCGTTCACGAATCTGTCGTCGATCGGAACGAAGTTTCTCGCGTTGGTGCACCTGGTGTCATCCGGGCTGGGCCTGACCACTCTTCTGTCGGTGAAACGGCAGCCGAGGGTGTCGCTGCCTTGCGGCCGGCATTTCAGCTCGGACGCGACCATCGAGCAGAAATTGTCCCTCTCGTGGAGGATATTGGCCAAAGACATGTTCACCAGGACGTCGTAAGTGCATTCCGGAACGTATCGGCCGAGGCCGGACCTGTGGACGGCTTCGTAGGCGTTGCGGACGTGTGCGGCTGGAACGACAAGGAGCCTATTAAACCGGACGGTCGGAATAGATCACACGTGCCGACAAATGCGTAGCAGGATGCCTTTGACTCTGTCTGTCTGTATCACGCGGCAGTTTACGGTCATTATACCGCGTACGGAATCGATGCCCACCGGTTGCGGCGAGAACCGAGTCGCGATTATTAATCGCTGGCTCGATCATAGACGCGACGCTATTGCGTCGCAATTTCCTCCTCCCCTGGGTTCCGCGGTATTATTTTCCGATGTCGGGGCTTAAAATCACCGGAAAATTCAGCTGAGTGGAGATCAGTAAAATATTTTCAATCGGATCGAATCGAAGGGACGGCGGGATGGTTGCGTTATGAATGATCGTGACGAAACGATAGCGTTTCTCGAGTAATTTCAGCTATAAAAGGAAAATTGTGCATCGCAATTTCCTCCCCCTGGGTTTTGAGATATTATCTCCCGATGTCGGGGTTTAAAATCACCGGAAAATTCGGCTGAGTGGAGATCAGTAAAATATTTTCAATCGGATCGAATCGAAGGGACGTGAGATACTATGAATGATCGTGACGAAACGATAGCGTTTCTCGAGTAATTTCAGCTTTAAGAAGAAAATCGTGCATTGCAATTTCCTCCCCCCTGGGTTCCGCGGTATTATTTCCCGATGTCGGGTTTTAAAATCGCCGGGAAATTCGGCTGAGTAATCAGTGAAATATTTTCAATCGGATCGAATCGAAGGGACACGAAATGGTTACGTTATGACATCGTGACGAAACGATAGCGTTTCTCGGCTTTAAGAAGAAAATCGTGCATCGCAATTTCTTCCTCCTGGGTTCCGCGGTATTATCTCCCGATATCGGGTTTTAAAATCACCAGGAAATTCGGCTGAGTGGAGATCAGTGGAGTATTTCCAATCGGATCGCATCGATGGGACGCGAGATGGTTACGTTATGAATGATCGTAACGAAACGATAGCGTTTCTCGAGTAATCTCGGCTTTAAGATGAAAATCTATCCAATGGCGGATTAAGTTTGATTTTACATCGAAAAATCGGTAATAGGTGACAAAGCAGATGACGAAGATATTGGACAAAAGTTTACGAAATAATGAAACGAATTCTATAACTTATTGTTAGTAGTTTAGAAAAATAGTTGGTTTAATTAATTTCGAATTTTAACTATTTCGTTTATACGTATAAGGTAGAATTAATTTTTTAATTTCTATCTGAAGGGGATGTAAATATGGTAAATGCGTTCGCGTATAAACAATGCGTAAGAGAGACGACGAGAGCTGAATTTTTGGAGTGCGTACTCCTGACAGTAAATCTCATTTTCGTTTAAAACATTTCGGAATATCCGTTTAAAAAATGCAAGCGTATGGAAACTTCGAAATTTTTAACAGTAATAAATCGAGTGGAAATTAAGAGCTCTCGGCAACCATTTCCATTTTATAAATAGTCTTCAACGACAGACCGATTGGAAATACGTATCTAAATATAACGTGCATCGACAATAACAACGAATTAAAATAACAGGACAAACACGAAAAATTCGGTCAATACAAATACAAACATCCGGAGCCAATTATTCTTACCAGTTCCATCATTCCACTATTGACACTGAATCTTCTATAACCGCTGTAAAAACCAGCGAAACGAAAGGAAAAGATGTTGAAGAGAAGAACGAAATGAGAGAAAACATTGAAAAACTAACCAGGAGATAATTACGAACGCAGAGAATTTCCGAATAAAAATGAAAAGGAACGATTTCGCTAAGCTCACGAGTCACGATCCGATCTACATTGTCAATTCGCAACGGTCAGGGCCATCGAGATAATAATTTCTATCCCGGTCACTTTATTCCCAACATATCTACCCTCGATAATCGATTAAAAAAATATTTCACCCGAAACGTTTAATGCGTTTTAATGAGAAAGATTAACGGTCGATTTCCGTCGATTTTCGTGCGGAGTCCTTTCCATTTTCTCGTTTACCGTTCAAACCAAACGAAATCCGGTTGTGAAAATTCATAATTCATACGATGATAATCTTGTATATGATTACAATCAAAGGACGCAGAGGTGAGACGGTCAGAGATTCGTTTTTCACGTAGAAGAACACGATCGTACGCGAAACAGATCAAAGAAACGGAACGAGGACTGGATGGCTAATTAATTCCGGGGAAGCCGGTGCTGGCTCGTTATAAAAGCGAAAGAAATCTGTTCCGCAAAAGCGTTCGTAAACACGTGTCGGAATTACAGTCCAGTGTTCCAACGAGGGCCGGGAAAATCCTTCGCGACGCGAAGGAAAATACAGCTAACCGGTAAAAAATATCGCTGCCTTTGATATCCTGCTTGGTCGTTCAAACATCCTCTTTTCCAGTTTATCGACGAGCGAATCCTCTCACGTGCGAGACCGCCCTTCGGCGTGCGCGATGATACGGGCCAGCTTTCAAAGCTCGCGGTGGCTGAAACCGCGACTGTTTTATCGGAAAAGCGTGTCCGAGCCTTATAACAACCACGAGGACCCGGCGAGTGCAATAATGGAACGAGAGGGTAAATAAATTCGCGAGATAGTCGGGAGAGGATGGTAAGTCCGTGACGTTGGTCAGATAATGCGATAATGTTAGTCAGAGAAACGTTGGGTCAAAGGTTGATTGAGAGAAAATACGAATACGGTTCGTTTGAAATGTGTAACAGCGTTGTAAATTATCGTATGCGATTGTATCGATTAATAATGTTGAAATAGCACCGTGGATACTAATATTAAATTATCTGTCTAGAGTTCGTAAGTGTTATAGATGGTAATTTGAAAAAAAATTCCTCAAATTGGGATAATAGTTGGGTTGAAGGTTAATTATTAAAAGGAGATTGGAAAATTATTTTACGCAACAATGGTATTGATTAAAAATGAGAAACTGACACCGTTGATGTTATTGACTTTGAATCGAATACCAGAATGCCTTTAAATCGAGTGTTAGTTATTTAACAAAGATATTGACTTTGAATCGAATACCAGAATGCCTTTAAATCGAGCGTTAGTTATCTAACAAAGATATTAACTTTCAATTTCATCCTGACGCATTGACTATCATCCACTACCAACTCACTATCCCTTAAAACGATCCTTAATTATTGGAAAATTTGAAACCACTCGTTGTCAAACACTGATTGTCCCTTCTAACTCGCCTATTTTTCCAAAACATCCTAATTCAGTGTCCCAGGAGTCGAAAAATTTGTCTATCTCACTCGATTGACTTTACACATCCTTGCTATATCGTTCGAACCAACTACGCGAGTGTGTATAGCGAAATTCTGTCTAGAAGATGGAGCGATGTGTCATTCATAGATGTGCCATTGAGAAAAGGAAGCCGCGTGCGTACGTACCCAGCAAAAATGGTAGAATTATTACCAACATGTCGGACAGCTTCTGCTAAGGCGACTGATGCCACCGCGTTCTATCTGTCTCCTCTTTATACGACAGATAACTTGATTCATTACTGTCTCCTTGAAAACAATTTCATTAACGACCGCTTCCGTGCGGATCGCCGTTTCTGCACACATCTTCCGTATCTCTTCGCACGCTCAGTATCATTTTCCATAGTTCCCGGATCGTTCGAGTCCGAGACACGCCTTTGAGATTCTAATAGACCCGGCGATCCTCGTTCCCGGAGGCGTTTAAAGCTCGCAACGAATCGGAAGAACGAGTCGAGACACCACGTTTCATCCTCGCGCGTGTCATCTTCTTTGTTACGACTCTTCGAACGCTATAAGTTGCTTGACCTCACTCGGATCAACGGAAGATCAAAGGAAGTTTACGATTTTATCGAGATCCTAACTCCTTTCAAGTTTCAACCTCAACTAGGATCATTTAAGGTCGATTTTGGTTACTCTAAGATCATCTCGAGATCGTCCTAATCTCCATAGAGGTAACTTCAACGGTGGAAGTCTAAATTCGAAGTCTAAATTCTTCACAAGGCTCGTTTAATATCAAACTGGGTCGTTTGATGGCCACTTCATGGTCATTTCTAACTTTATAACAGTAATTTGAATTTTTAAAGTCGAAATTCGAGTCTTGGAGCCGGTTAAGGTTAAAACGGTTAGGTCGTTTAAAGATCGTTTCAGAGTCATCCGTAGAAGGTTCGTAGAAGCGGTAACTTCAATTTCGAAAGTCAACGAACGTCATTTGAGACCTGGCATTTGGTTAGTGGCGAATTATTTCAAGGTCACGTCGAGATTGGCACGAATCATCTAAAGGTCCGGTGAGTCGCGAGGTCATTCGAAGGTCGGATCACGCGGTCTCAAGATCGCTCGAAGGTCTGACACGCTGACATTAGAATAATTGAAAGTTCTGTCGAGGTTGTGCGAAGATCCCGGCGAAATTATTCGACAGCGTAATCCCTCCTTTGAAATTTGCGAGTGGGAACAAATAACGTTGGTCTCGTGACTTCCACGAGTACGAAAATAAATAACAGCAGGACTGGACGTGGCCAATTTTCTCAGAAGCGAAACGCGTTATTCTCCGTTCGTATTCGGCACCTTGAGCTGTCCTACCCGTGGGTTTTTTTCCGTTCGAATTAACGTCTCACCGGTCCCACGCATTAAAAGGCCAAAACTGAATTGACTCGTCACACGACTCGACGCACAATTTTCGACCACGACCTCGCTCCTTCTCGTTCAATACAGCCTTGGATCCTCTTTCACTCGTCGTCGAACTTTTCCTCCTTCGTATTCTCAGCCATCGTTAAATCGTCGAAGTTTTGGATTAATAAAAAAGAATGAATCGATCCAATCGAAAGATTAGGCATCAAAATTTGTAAAAATTCGGAAATCTGTCGAAAATGGAGATCAATAGTCGAACGATACGTCGAAACGATATTTTTACCAAATCGAAACTACGAGTCTCGAATATTTCTCTATGAGATTTAATCTAAAGATCCTAAATCTTTTAAATATGGCGAAACGATATTTTCACCAATCGAAACTCTCGAATATTTCTCTACGAGATTTAATCTAAAGATCCTAAATCTTTTAAATATGGCGAAACGATATTTTCACCAATCAAAACTCTCGAATATTTCTCTACGAGATTTAATCTAAAGATCCTAAATCTTTTAAATATGGCGCCAGTTTGAAAACTAACTCCTTAATTCCTTAAACTTCAAGATACNATCGAAACTCTCGAATATTTCTCTACGAGATTTAATCTAAAGATTCTAAATTTATTAAATATGGCGCCAGTTTGAAAACTAACTCCTTAATTCCTTAAACTTCAAGATACTTCGTTTTCGAAGAAATTAGTCGACTAAACGATGGATATACAGTCTCCTAAACCACACCAGACCTAGATGCAGACTTTCAGACAGGGTGGCGTTAATTGTTTTCCACGCTGCGAAGGTCTTCGAGGACCCCTGCGACGCTAGGCGTTCGGTGATCGAATTAAAGGCGGTGTACGCATCGTTGCGGTGTAGATTCACTGTACGAACGGATCGCAGATGCGATAGGGTCCTGCTTCCTTCGCACCAATCGAATCGTTTAAAGCAGTCGGCCGCAATTAAAGTGGAACGAGCTTTTAGCTCCTGTCGTTTCCGCTTTCTCCGCGCAGCGTCGTTAATTCACGCGATTATCGAAAGCAAAGACGTTCAGACGGTTTCCAATTAAACGATCGTCTCGTTTGCCCCGAGACAAATTTGATAAACCACGAAAGATATTATAAAAGATCTTTCCTACGGATATTCGAACCATTCGGATAATAAACGAGCATAAACGATGAAGCATAGTATCGAGAAAATTTTCCTCGACGCGTCGTTCTAACCTCGACTAGAAACGCACGCGAAGAAGGCAAGATTGGAGTATATACGAACAATAGCATTACTTTATTATTTACAGAGTCGAAAGATACAATTACAACACTATTTACAACAATAGTGAATTTCATCGCCATGGGCCGTGCCGACGAGAGCAACCGTGAACACCGATTGAAATCGCTCGGTTAGCTCGATCAGATCTTCAACATGTCCTCCATCGAGCTGTCCATCCGCCATCTTCCGACAAATATGCTAACCGGCTCGGGATCCTTCACCTCCGGCGGTTGGCTCGCAGCTGGTGAGATCGACTCTAACCTCAAGCTTATATTCTCGTACAGAGTGGTCACCATTTCCTCCGACACCTTGTTCCTCACCATGTTCGTTATCACGTTCGTGGTACCAGAGATGAACTCGGTGGAGGTGATCGCGATGTGAGTCTCCGAGGAAATCTGCAACGAACGATCGATGATAAAAGAACGACAGGCTAGATTGGAATTTTCACGAATATTCCGATTGGAATACTCACGACGGTGGACACCATGTCAGTCACATGGCTCACGGTCTCCGAGCTGCCGAACAGATACGGCATCTTGTGAGTGCACATATTAAGGTTCCTGATCTTCCTGATCTGTACCAGCAGGTCCTCCTCTAACCCGAACACCGTCTCGAGGACGTAGCCACGGTTCGCGCGGAAAGGATGCCTGACCAGGCCCCTCTGCACGGTGAAAATGGTCACGCACTCGCCCTGCGTGAAGTTCTCCACCAGCTCGTACGTCTGGTCGTACACGTTGACGAGCACACCGATGTTCAACTGTTCCACTATCACCCGGATCATGTCCAGCTCTCGTGGCTGTATGTTCTCGTTCACCACGAGACTCTCCAGGCCCTGCTCGTTGAACTTGATCTCGAATTGGTCCTGGTTGATCTCGTAAGCCTTCTGCCTGGACACCTGGCTGATAGGTACCGCGGGCACCTCGGGATCCAGGCTATCGGTCGCGTAACTGTCAGCTTTCGAATCACGAAAATGGCAGCTGAACACGTGGTAGTCCTTCGGCTGGCACACCAGCTTCGAGGCGACGTTCAGCCTGATGCTCGTGTAGCTGTCCTTCTCCGGGATCTCCGTCGAATTCACCTGCACCTGGAAGGTGTACACCGGCCCGCAGCACCATGACGAGTCGATGGAGACACGTGCAGCTGAAAAACCGGCCCACGTGAGAGGCTAGTCGCGGGGCGATATTTTTCGGCTGAATACCGCGCGAGCGGAGAATAGAGAGATCCATTCCGAAGCCGAGCTGCCCACGAGCACACGTGAACGCGAATTGAATGATTGGACCCGGCTTGAATGGCACCGATTAGAGGAGACTGGTCCCGCGCTATCTTTCGATCCGTATCACGCGGATGTGCCTCATCCCGGCCACTCTCTTTATAATTTCGAGTTTCCGCCCGATCAGCGAGAGATCGAGGTACAACCACGTTCGCCAGCCGGTTCTCGCTTCGTGGATCGGGATTCGAACACGGTGCAGAAGGAAGCGAAGAAAGAAGATGGAGACGAATAATGGCGGCTCGATGGCCGGCAGGAGGCTCGAGAGAGAAAAGGAGAGGAGGCACATCGCGTTGTCTCTGGCATGGCTTACCTATGAAAAATGGCACTACGTTCAGCAATACGTTCATGGTGACACCGTGCAACGTTCGACTACTTTGGTGGAGTAACCGATGTTGGGGCCGCTCTTATACCGTGGCTAAACTGCACTACTGACCTCTTCTTACGATTAGCAAGCTCCAATTTACCGAAGCCGACTCTCTCTTTCCAGTTGGAAAATAAAGCGTGTGTGCACAGGCGGTGATAGGTTTAGAGAATTGATACAGTAGTTCCAATCGGGGTCATGAAGGGACCCTCCGCGACCCGTTAACACACCATTTCGAAACTGGCCGGCAATTACCTCGCGTGTCAACGACCCTCGTTCCTCTGCTTCTCTCTGACAGTACCTCTGCAGAAATTCTTTCACGCTTTTCGCTACTTTTCGGTTTTCCCGCAAACGGAGTTCATCGTCTCTACTCATCGTACTTTAATTTTACAAAGTACTTTTATAGTTCCCTATGATGCTGCGTGGTTTCTCAAATTTTTATCAGGTTACATCGATTTCTATCGTCTCGTACCTGTAACTTAATTTCTTGGCCACAGATTCGAATGTAAGACTTCTGTTTCCTTTTTTCATGCAATTCTTTTCGTTTCGCATGATTTTTATATGGTTTTTAAATGGTTTCGAACATTGCACAGACTAGGAATTTATTTTCGTTTCAGATTTTCAGTCGATGAACCAACGGGAACGAGATACGCATCGAATTGTGCGAGTATCGAGTGGAAGAAGCGTCTAATTGGACACAACGACGCGTGTTGCTCGTACACGCGTCGAATCTCGTGTTATTAGTCTCGGAATCGATAAATTTCACGATACACTGCAGCTTTAAGGGAAACGTGCTATCAGTTCGAGCTTGCGCTGCTATTAATTACCGACAGTTGATCTATGTATTCGTCTCGCGGGATTCTCCGACTTTATTTCATACGCAACTGCGGGAATCGCTTCGGATAAGTGATTCGAGGATTTATTTTATCTTCGCGGTGCCATCCGCGAGACAGAGGAAAGGTAAGGAAAAGAAGCTTTCCAGACGCAACAATTTTACTTCGCAACGAAATTAGTCGTTTCTCCGGGTCGTAGCTGAACGACCATTCAATTTCGACAATTACTGTTCGTCATATCGGCACACCGAGCAGGATCAACAGAGATTAAAGACAAATGAACTAAATCGAACCACATTTTGCTCAAGTGTCCTTTCGAGTCGTACACGTCGACCCTGTTGGTGCTGTCCGATTCGAAGCTACGCTTGGAAATACGCGTCTCGCTGGTGAAATGTCCCTGAAAACACGGCGAGAATTAATCAGTTACCAGATAATTAACCATGGATAATTAACCAGAAATTAACGGCGTACCATTTTCTCCACGAATTCCTTCGGAGACACGTCACGGTGTCTGTCGACCCTGTTTTCCAACGAATAAACCGGATAAGGGAAGCAAGACTCCAGCTGCACCTTCCTCGTCACTCTCATCTTCTGTCCAGCTTGCATCGGCTCGTTGATCAACCAAACCAGCTGATATTCTCTCTCCGTAGTCTCGTTATCCGCTTTCTCGTACGAAACTTCGTAGTCCACCTCGCACTTGCCAACCACCGTGTTCTCCAACCTGGTCGTTTGCTTCGCGATTCTTACCTTCGACCAAACGCTCAACTGATTCGCCATCAGTCGGTACAAGTTAGTGACAGTTTCGTTCACCGGTCCATCGTTTTCCTGGAACACGTACTTTTCGATCCCGTCCTCGTTGAACTTCATCTCGAAGATCTCGTTTCCGAAATCTAGCTTCGAGTAGAACACGTTCTGCTCCCCTTCGGACGGTGGATCGTACGATTTCGCGTATGCGCCGTTTTTAAAACGGCATCGCAGACTATCCGGTTCCTCGGGCCGACATTTCATTACGGTGAACACCCTCGATTCCACGTATCTGTGGTCTACGTGAACGTTCACTACGCTCACGTTGAACGTATACTCCGGTCCGTATCGCCATAGATAGTCGTCGCTTTTCAGACGAACCGCTGAAAGTGAAGAAAAATATTAGTTACGCAGGGTCAGGTTCTGTTGGTTGTGTTTTCTCATCTACGTTTAGCTAGGAGAAGTTAGGTTCGTCTACGTCTGGCTATGAGAAGTTAGGTTCATGTACGTCTGGCTATGAAAATTTAGGTTCATCTACGTCTGGCTATGAAAAGTTAGGTTCATGTACGTTTGGCTATGAAAAGTTAGGTTCATGTACGTCTGGCTACGAAAAGTTAGGTTCATCTACGTCTGGTTACGAAAAGTTGTTTCACTAGGTACACCTAAGTTTAGCTACGAAAAGTAAAGTTTCGCTGGGTTCATCTAGGATTATCTACCTTCATCTAAGATACCATAGGGAATAAAAAAGGAGCATCGAATCGAAAGAAGGGGACGGAGACGATGGTTGATAGAAATTGATAAAGATTGATAGAAATTGATGGAAATTGGGTCAGACGAATGGTCCTCGAGACGCGAATTTTTACATAATCGACGAATCGAACAGGGAGGGCCTCGGCGCGAATGGTAATGGCGTGTGGCAGTGACTAGGAATTAGGTCACACGAATGATCCTCGAGACGCGAATTTTTACATAATCGATGAATCGAACGGGGAGAGCCTCGGTGTGAACGGTGTTAGCGTGTGGTTGCGACTAGCTGACCTGTCCTTCGTGAATCATTGACGATACCAACGATAACCGGACACGAGTATACTAATAACGAGCAATCGGGGGACCTAACTGACCTAGGAGAAACGGCACTAGAATAAAGTTCATGCTAAAAATGAAACGAAGTTTTCTTCCTCGGATGGAGAGGCTGGCTTTTATACGTCGTCCCCGGTACCGTCTCTGCAATCAAGCTGGTAGGGGGCAATTTATGCAATACACTCCCACAGCTAGGCAACAGCTCGGTCGTGTCACGTGTATGAAAATTTCCTCCAACAGATTTATCGGTAAAGGTACGCAAAATGTGAAAAAAAGTACAATTATTGGTTCAATAGCTTCACTACATTGTGAGTCGATCTGTTGGTTCTCGGTGATTAGATCGAAAGGATTCACTCGATATAATATTAATATCGGGTCCTTTACGATATTTCTTATTTATTATTACCAAAGATAATTACTAAATTCGCGGTTCAAAATAGTAGATAGCGTTATAAAAACTTTAGTCCTCTACACGATGGGTATTTCATCTCGTAAGACACGACATTTCATAATTCTAACATTCTAATAATAAATACATAGCCGAAATCAAAGAAAGGAAGATATCTTTGCAATTCTAAAAACCTACTCATGAAGATGTACATATCAACATGGTGGAAACACGTTTAATATATGGGTAACTCATTTGCCAAATCGATTAACTTCGTTAGAAACAGAAAAGAAACAAAAAGAGATTTGTATTTGATCGAGTACATTGATGCTAAAATTTTTAAAAATTTGAGAAATGGAGATTATAATCTCGTTTTGTGAATGATTGGTATGTCGCGTATTTTGAACAGACAATGAGAGAATAAAATTACAATTTACGCGTAGAACCGACAGAGTAGATCGATGTTCAGTTATGATCGAGTATATTAAGCTAAATGTTTGGGTATCGATTGTAGGATGAACGTGCACCGGACCGAGTAATTAACAAGCATATTAATGGCGTCTTCGAAGTTCGTAAGTTCTCGCGGTTCGATCGTGGCTTGGAACAAGTTCGCGACACTCTGATAGGTTTATTTGCCGAGTTCTGGTTTGAGTGATTTCACGCGATACGAGCTCACGCGTGCCAAATTGTCGAGATGATAAATTTCGTTTCCTATATTCCAGCGTGATTTAAATTTCGCGCGTAACTTTCCCTTAACTGCACCTTTTAATTGCTAAATAACGAAATATTTTCACAGCAAAAGAAGGAAGGTAAGAGTTGAGTAAAAAAAAATTTGCAATTCAAATTTTAAATTATAAAGTGAGGTATGGGTTTTATATTTTCTTTCTTTCTTTTTCTTTTTGCGCGATGGTGAGAGGAGAGCGTTCGAAAGAAAAATGAGTAAGGAAGTAAAAAATATTTAGGTTGAGAAAAATCGTGAGATACGGTTGGTAAAGACCTTGAAAGTGACATTTATCTCGTAGAATAAAGAGAGTAATTTTGTCATTATCGCGTTGACCAGCAGCAATGATCTCGTTTGTAACACTAAATTAGATGACGTCGACAACTAGCCCGATAATAGGCGAAACAATGATAGCTTTTTATAAATACCAAGAAAACTGATCCGTGGTTTAAGCGACTCAATTTTTTAAGTTTGCTTAAATAGTTGCAATGTATTTGAGATTAATTCATTTTTTTAATCGATTTGAGTTAACTTAAATCACCTAATTTTTAATACGATAAAATTTCTGCACGTGCATCATACGGTAGATAATTAGTCGAATTTTTGGAAATCATTGTTACTTTTGGTTTGCATTGAAATATTTACGAAATAGAAAATTAACATTGTTTTTATAAAAAATTACTTCTATAAGATTTATTAATTTTCTATATTTGATACAATTTGTATCATAATTAACTTTTTATTATTTTTAAATATGATATTTTGGGATAATTTTCGTTGGAAGGAAGATTCTTTGAAATTTCTCTAAGGATCCTACAATGCTTTATAGAAGGTGTCATGAGTTACAACAGATGGCGACACTATACGTAAAGTAGAATTATTATGTTAATATAAAAATAGCATTTAAAAAACATTATTCGAAACTTACAAATATCGTCTTCTGTATTTAATTTAAAAATTAACTAGTTTTCTTGTAGAAAAATGTAAAAAATCAACGTGTATTTCGTTGCACATTTTTATATGTTGAAAAATTAACTTTTAGCATATATAAATCTTTCTTCGTTCTATCTTCTTTATTTTCTTTGTATAACCCTGAGGTTATTTCAAGATACGAATATCTTAATCGACTATGCAGAAATTTATAATAATGTTCGGATTATATCGATGTTTATTTTCGAATAACATTAAGACAATACCATATATTTCGATTATATTTCCAGTCTGCACTAACTCAGAAATTAGGTGACAAAAATACACAAATAAATCGAGAAAATGATAGAATCTCGTGTATGAATGATAAATTTTCCTAGACAGAAGTCGCTACAGCCATCTTGTGATCCGGAACGAAAACTAAAAGTTGTCGGTCAAGATGGTCGTCGGTCAATGCACAATCAATAATGCACTTTTATTATCATTACACAGATAGCGACTCTAGAAACTTAGGACTAATTTACATAATGATTTCCATTTTTGAATTATAAATTATATACGTTTGCAATATAAACAGATTCGTACAATGTTTCACAAATTGTTACGAGGCCACGGTAAATTACAAAATAATCTGTTATAATTTATATCGAGATACGAAAATATCACTTCAGTATTATCATAATTAACATTATATGCTGATAATACCAGTCCTACAGATTATTAAGAATATTGCCTGTAAAATTATTGCAAATTAATTTTACAGAAGATATAAAGTATAAAATATTTTTTTTATTGAAATGTAACTGAACGCGATATTTACAAGGTCAATAATTATTATGCAATATCTCTTAATTCGTATATTCTTATCTAGTGCATATAAATTAATTATGATATTAATATAATTTAACATATCGAAGAATTTTCGTGATTTAACAAACCGAATTTAACCTAAATAATGACTTAAAGAACAATGAAACATTATCATATAATTTATAACATTTACTTGCTTACGTTTTAAACATGCACCATAAATCTGATTAATCGTAAACGATATAACAATGCATGTGTTATATAGAACAAGGTACGATATAATAAATTAAATCATTAAAAAATAACATTAATTCGTTGCATTTTGTTATAAGATTTCGTATAATAAAAAAATAATTTCTTATGTCTAACGATATTTTACTTAAAAAAGAAATTGCACGCATTAATCACTATTTCATGAAATTGGAAAATATTGAAAAAAATATTGACATTGGACTAAATCTTTGTTCATACGGTCCTGGCCGTGATTTCTGGTTCTTATCTGTTCGCATTTCAGCTGATTCATTTGTCTCGATATCGAAATATGGCTACTTTCAGTCATAACTGATTTGGACATATAGATTGCACTATATTACTATAGTACATTGTATCTTTTAAGAAATATCGATTCATCAATCGCCATGCAAGTTGCAAGCTTCGTCATAACCTGTTTATTTGCCGAACAACGTTGGATACTTTTTGTTTACATGTACGCAAGTTGAGAACTGATGGGAACTGAGACATCGTACGCATAAATGTAAATGTCAAAGTTCATAGGAAAATGCATTTAAACTAATAAAACGTATAGTTCCGATGACGTAAGTTGTATACCGAATTAAGACAAGTTTGTTATCGTGCACTTCGACCGCCTCGATTGAAACTTAACCAGTGTAAGAGTAATCAGAATCTTCGTCTGTTAATTATAAACTGGATCGAAAGAATTTTATAGCACGGGTCAAACGGTTTGTCGCCTCGATGAAAGCAAATACTAAAAATAATAATTAAAGGACAAACTCTATTGTGCTTGTGTTTGTAGGTGATGAGGAAAACCCAAGCAACTGGCTGTCGCGAAATTCCAGTGATCCTTGTTTCTTCCTCACTGGACAAATAAGACGTAGATGTGACCCTGGCAACAAAAATCATTACCCCTACCATCTTCTCGGTATAAGTCAGAAATACACCATCAAGAGAACAGAAAATCAAAGACGTTTGACGAAGCATATAAATACGCAAAGGATACATAACTGCACTCCTGGTATTCCCATGGCTCTCGTGAACATTTTATTGCACTCGGACGATAACGGTGATTTCTTTATCGATTGGAAAGTTTTATGAAGACGAATAAAAAAAATTGGGTCGTGAACAGCGTGAAGTTTCATACATAATTTCTTTTTTATCTCGCTTATATTCTATATAGTTTTGTTTGTTTGCATTCTAAGATGAAATTCTTCGTATTAATTTCTCAAGATAATTTCTTTATCGAGAAGGAAAGCACATAGTCATGTAATTTTATCGACGCGCGCTGCGTACTACGAAGCACTGAAAAACATGGTTTGTTTTTGTAAATACGCATGTATACTTGAGTTTTACAACGGCAGACAGTTTTGTTCAGTGAAATGTCAACTGTATTCAAGCGTTAAAACTTCAGAAAAGATCTATGGTTTATTTGTGACTAAATAACACTTAATTGAATGGCTTATTTTCTTCGCGTGTACTATATTTACGCGGGATAACCCAGACACATTTTTGCTTCCTTTGTGTATCATTGTTAAATAAAAATGGAAACGGAAAATCGTGTACAGAATGATGTATGATGTCAAATTGAAATCGCAACGGAACACGAATATAGTGACAAAAGTTAACATGCTGTCATACGTAGAATACGACGATTAATCAAAAACAAAAGGTGTATAGTTTCGCAGAGAGTATGAATCAGAAACTAAATGCACGTTTATTATAACCGATCTTACAATATCCCACAATTGTGACATCATCCATTTCCTTACACTGTAATTAGCAGAGGCAAGACAAACATTTTTTTTCCTGTTTAAAACATTATTTAAATAAACATGGAAATACTTAAAAATAAAGCATGAAATTAAAACCATTAAGGTGTTGAATAAATTTAATCGTTAAATTCTTAATTATAAGACTTTTAACTGGAGCAAGATTGCTTGAAATTAAGGAGCTTCTGTTATGTTTCCTTATACACTTATTTATTCGGTGAAAACATTTTTGTCTTTGCCCATTTTGAGGTCAGGATATTTTCGACAAACTCGCTCGTTATTTCGGTGTGCGTGCCGAGAAAGATTTCGCGAGAATCTAGTTCATCGTCGAAAAGAGAAATTAGTGTTCCAAAAAGAAGATGCCAGTAATGATGTAGCGTCCATTTTCCCCGACGTGAATTTCTTGTTTCCAAAGATGCGTACATATACATGCGTATGCGGAACCGGTCACGGGAAGTTGTGGCGATTTCCCATCGACGTATGACTCCACCGGTTCTGTGGTGGGGAATCCAGTATCTGCGGATTTATATACAAGAGGCACCATCGCTTTGAATAGATTAGTTCGAACCGGTGTAATCGAATGGTTAGCCTGTAGTTCTTAGGCTAAAACCCCGTACGTGCAAAATCGTGTATCTTATCGAGAACCTTGAAATTAAATAAAACGAAATCATGGTAAGTAAAAATTGCTATTTCATAAAACAAGATTAATGAAAATGATTCATAATAAAAATACCAATCGCTATTTCGTCATCTTGTACATCGTTATATCGATTCGTTTACATTTCCTCATCTGTAACAAATATCGCAATATTATTTCTTATATCGAGAGTAAAAATAAAAAGTTGAAACAGAAAAAAGAAAAAGAAAAAAAATGTGCTTATAAAGTAAATTCGTATCACGAGGCGTAATGCGTTCAGTTTAATAATATCTTTTTCTTTAAATTTGTCTTTACAGATAAAATACGCAGCAGTTTTATTCGCCATGTTCATTTTGGTACAGTCACAGCGGCCGCCTTATGCTAAGAACAACAGAACTTATCCTGGAGTACTTGTACAGTATCTGGATAATCAGACCTCAACACCTGTCTCTGGGACTGAAGCTGTCGGAAGTCGAATCGATTCAAATAGTAATAGTTTACCAGGGTTAGGATCTTCGATGGCCGGTGCTGCAACGACTACGTCAACAATTCCACCAGATTTACCAGTAGATGCGATGGGAGATGTTAACTTAATAAATCGAATCAAAACCTGGCCAAGGGAAAAGCAGCCGTTCTGGTTTATCAACTGGCAACAGATTCAAGAACATCGCGGTGATACGAGAAATAGGTCACAACCGACTCTAACAGAAACCAGATCGTTTTTCGCGGGTTAAGAAAGAATGTGTTCTGAATGCCATTACTTTATGTTTAATTCGAGACGACAATGCACTGTCGTCGCTGTTTTGCTAGTCAAATTGAACATCTTTGTTTTGTAAAACTTACTCGACCGATAATGCAGGTACTTTATCGACACAGGATTTAATATCCAATGAATTGTGATAATTAAATTAAAAAATCTGCGTATTTCGAATGAGTATCGCTTAATATCCGTACGAACGAAAAATCCTTATCTTATGTAAGGCGAAAGGAAAACGTTTAAACGTTGTTTTCGAGCTGTGCCTCTGTCACGACGAATAAAGAGATATTAATTAAACGAGGTAAGTTGGAGTGTACTTGAAAAACTTTAAATTTCCAATCCACCTGCTGAGCAAGCCACAATCGCCAATAAGATATCACGACGAGGCGAGACAGGGCAGAAATCCAAGGATCCTATTGGACCGCGCAAGTTGCGCACGAGTAGCTGACTATACGTCGATGACGTCACGGCAGTCCATCCAATGCAAGCGCTTGAATCTCAGTAATAACCCTACGTGCGTGCCGTACGCCGAAGCGTGTTACTCGTATTCGGGCGTACAAACGCGAGAGAAGTGGTACAATTTCGGTCCGTGAAAGATGTTACCCGACAGAAACATGCCAGTCAAAATTTCCGTTCGATAGGTTGTTTTTCATTTGTTAAAGAACACGTATACTCTGCGAGCAAATGTATTCGAAGAATTGGCGTGTTAAGAAAAAGGCAGACTGTACGCGACCCGCCGTACCTGACAGTCCACGCGGCCCGGCCCCAAAACACTTTCGCCTCGCTATATACACGAGAAATCGCATCGTGTTTCATTCACAACGCGAGCGCCACTGGCAATGTCGGGAAGTGACAGCCCAACATTCTTTCACGGCCAGCCCTGGTCCAGCTGGATCGAAAGAATCGGACGAGACAAGCCGTTGAGTAAGTGCGCTGAATCTCATCGAAATGTTCGTTCGTTTGCTGTCGCTGCTTTAAAACCGCGACAATGACGAGCGTCTAGCTCGTGTACCTAACCTCAACTTCGATGCTCCTTTGTCCGTCGACTTGACGCAGGGCATCATTAGGGCCCATCGCACGCATTTATTTAAAACGGTTGTCAACAATTGTCCAGCGCGCATCACGGTTGACATTTTCTCGCAACATTGCGCGCATTTTATCGGCCTTTTCCACTGACAATTATGTAATTCATAGCGAAACCGACTGTGAAATACGGAGCGTCGAAACATTAGCTTTAGAGCAAATAGTATATTGGCATGGATCACTGAATTTTGCGAAACGATCTCGACCGAACCGCGCTGTTCGATAGGCCTTGCTCGAACATTATATGTATACTTGTATTTTTATATTTGTGCCCTGTCTCTCTTATAAGATTTTTTGTTGAAAAAATTATGCATGTACGAAATGTAAACATAATAAAAGTTGTTTATCCAGAAGTTTGTGTTTTTTATTTCACATTTCTGCTTGGAAATTGATGGTTATGAATGAAAAAATATCTTTTAAGGACAAAATTCAATAGACATGAAGCTAAAAGTATCTTACAATCAGCTGTAATCTTATCATGATAATTGCAATTGTAATACAATGAACTTGAATTTTATATTTAAGCATAAGATAAATAGTAATCAAATTCTTACATTTTTTTCATTAACTTTCAGAACATATGTTACTCGTACATTCTATAAACACGATATATTAGTAAATGGTTTGCTATTGAAATGTCCTTGTAGTAAGCGTTGATTATTTTATCATATGTTCCATAAGAGAATTTGGTTTGTTTCAGGCGATGAAGAAACAGATGCTCAACTTTCTAGCTCAGTTACACGGCTTGCATCAGAAGGTACATAATATTTTAGTATTTACATTCTATACAAGAGATACAATCTTAACTTTCAGACTTTCTATCCTGATTTTATCTAACGCAAGAATTTTTGTTCCAGATATTGATTTATATGGATTTTGTCCCGAAAGAGATACTTTTTACACGGTAGTGTGCGAAACCTGCCATGCTATAGTCAAACCACAAGCTCTCATTCAACATATGGGTATGTTATTTTACAATTCTATACTTATTGTTCGTATTAGACTGTTACACGTGTTAAATAAACCTACGCTATTTACTTTTAAGAGTTACTTTTAATTGTAAATGTACAAGAAACATAAGTATCTTCTCGATAATTTATTTTTTTCTCATATAATATTCAAATATCATCTGCCTCTCGAGTCAACAGAGAAATAAAAGAACAAAATGAAAAGAATTAAGTCAACTAGAGCTAGGTAAACAGTAATCAAGTCAAAATATGTATTTTGTATTTCTATTCTTTAACACAGGACTGATAGTTTACATTGTATAAACACTATTGATATTTTGCCACAGAAAGTCGCCATCCTTCAGGCACGGTTAATTTTCCACCTCCTTCCACTCCGATCGTAAAAACTCCTCTGAAGACGCCCTATTGCAAGGTATCGAAATTGAAAAAGACTCAGTCGTCGCCGCAGATTTCAAGCAGCGGGAGCAACAAGATCAATCACACAAACGTGAAAAGGAGTACAGAGCAGCCAAATATCTCCACGAGTTTACCGCCTGCGTCAATACCAATCTCTTCGTCGCCTCGTTCGCCTCTTGAGTCATTACCGTCGTCCGTTCAGACGTCGAACTCTGCTTCGGGATCTGTGATCAGCTCGAGTCCGGTGAAAAGTCCCGGTACAGCGACAGGACAACCTCGTCGGAAGAGGCTGAAAACCGACCGATCGTTACTGAAGGATCGTGAATACGACCCAGACCGACATTGTGGAGTGTGGATCGAGGAGACCGGGAAACCTTGCACAAGGTCGCTCACATGCAAAGCGCACACGGTCTCGTTACGCCGGACGGTGATCGGTCGGAGTAAAACTTTTGACAAACTTCTCGCGGAGCATCGTGCCTCGAAAGAGATTCCAAACAGGCCGACGAAAGTCACCGTAACCGGTACAGTGACCGTGTCCTCTGCAACCTCGAGTCTGAACCCATTAACACCCACCACCCCCGCCTTGACCATCGAAACGGAAGCGCCCAGCTCGCCGCCCGTTCTATCGCTGCCAGACACGTACCCACTGCCAAAGGTAAGGAACTACCGTATCGATATTCTCTTTGTTTTTTATTCTTCGACTTCCCTTCTGTGGTATATCCTTGGTAAGAGTGTACGGTCCTGTATGATCCTTCGTATTGCGATATCCTGTTGTTGTGTTATTATCACTATGTTCTTTTTTTCTATTTTATTTTTCTTTTTTTTTTTTTTTAACATACATAAGTATATGGAGTTAGTACCGCTGTATTTTTCATGATATCTTGTAGATGGTTTTTGGGAGAGGATTATTGAGTGAGAAATTTAATGTAATTTTTTTGGGTTGGTTGACTGGAAATGAAAGTTGTTTCGTCGAGTTCGAATGAAATTAATTCCGCTGTTGATATCGAGAGATTGTTATTTCGGCTATTCGTATTTCCATTGTCGATATTTTGTTATTGTATTCGCAGTATTTTCGTAGGAATATCGTTTATTTCGTGTCGTTGAATAATGTAAGATTTTGAAGGAAATTTGCTCCAGTTGGTAAAGAATCCTTTCTTTTTTTTTCGCGATACGATGTACTCTTGCGATTCTATTTTCGCGAATATGCATGATCTGGTAATATCATTATCTCTCGTGATATTTATATATGGAAACTTTCATTTCTCGGTGCCCTGTGGTAAATTGCGGTGAAGTTAAGCGTGTAGTGGAGTAATTTGCATCTGTTTTGTTTTTTTTCACCTTGTTCAGATTCATATTCAACTTCTTTTACCTGAGACACGTTTTTTCTTTCTTTTTTTTTCTCCGATTTCAAGAGTGAAGCAAAAATTCGTCGCGGAGCGGACAATTTACAACGTAATAGCTTAGAATCGGCTTAATTGTCACACGTGTGTTAGCGTTGAGAATTTTTAGACTAGTTGCGAATTTCCAGCAGCTTTGGACGCTTGAATCGAGGAGACGAGTCTGCGAATTAAAGCTAAAGTCTATAGATTTCGAATCGTATTCACAGATTCGAACGTGAAACATTTCGGCTGGCATAGAATTCCGTAGCGTCTTTAAGAAATGTACGAATCTTTCTAGGGCCTTGACCACCGATCATCTTTGGCGATCTATTATACATTGCTTTAAAAGACACGCAGGTGATGCGATATATCGAATCGATCGCTTGGAAGTAGTTCGAATAGAGAGAGAGTAGATTGAAAAGAACAGCAGGTGACACGATAATCTGGATTCGGATGGAGAAAAATTTTCAGTTGTACCATCGAGCTCGAGAAGGCGTTAGGGCGTCAGGTATCAGTCGATACCCGAAAAGGTTGTCCGCTTTCGTATATCTCTTAAGAACGCAGTTAGACGGAACATAGCGCGGCCGAGGGAGAGAAAGATCGTTTAAAGAAAAAAGAGAAAAGAGAAAGAAGCAAAGAAAAAGAATTAGTAATGTAGCTGACAAACATGGATCGATCGACGACCCAGTCGAGTCAGCTGCGACAGTAGCAAGCAGGGTGTCGGTTGATACCTGTTTTCTGTTTTTGTTATTGCAGGCTGTTGATTTGCTTTATCGGTGTCTGGCCCCGCATGGCTCCACTAAACCTGTAAGGCATGGTTTCTTTTGGGCACTTAAACGCCAACACCTCGTACGGGCCCTACGATTCTTATTGCGAGTCGCCAACGCTTCTCTTTTTTAGACCAAGCTCGAAGAGGACTTCGCCAACGAGGAACTGAGGAGCCTGGAGTCATCGCTAGTGAACTCGACCGGGTCGTCGCAGTCAAGCTCGATGATGGCGCCGATATCCGTGGTGTTGCCGTCTCTGTCACCGTTGCCGGCGAACAACGAGGACTCGTCGTCGGTCAGCACGTTGCTACCGAACACAGCATCCCCAGGTATACCGGTACCAGCAGCACTGCCAGCCACGTGTACGCAGTCGTCGTTGGTCACGACGGTCCTCGAGGCTGAGACACCGATGGACATCGATCCGGAAGCAGCAATGACCATCTATTCCCCCGTTTACAAGGATAAGTCGAAGTTGTTGGTGGAGCTACCACGCTCGAACAATATCGCCCATTCTCCTATATCGTCTATGCCGAGCTTGCTGTTCGAACCTATGGACCAGCTCGAGCAGCTGGAACAACTTGAACAACAGCACGCGACACAGATCAACGGAAAGAGACTGAATCACGCGACTCGTTCGAGTCCCGTTACGCAACGACAGTCGAAGAGGACCAAACACGAGTATCATCAGCAGGACTTGTCCACGGCGATACAGGTTGAGGCTACGACCACGTCCTCGCCTTATCCTCATTTCGGGGATATATCTTGGTCGAACTGTCACCCGGAGCCACTGGCTGTCAGCCGGTGGCTTCGTATTTCGTCCAGCCGTAAGCAGTACAACTTTAATATTCACTGACATAAGACCCCACCCACTCCAGGCTGAGGACCGTGCGCCATGGGCGTTTGTCTACCTCCTCTTTTTTTCGAGATCCTTTTTTTCATGGTCGTCCTCGTTGCCGTCGTTGATGGTCTAGGTCTGAAGCCTGTCGAGAAGGGGACAAGTCTTGATGTGCGGTGAACTCGATGTGATGAGCATGCGCACGGTGAAAAGGAACACGTGAGCAATGTCGTACGTGAAATTGAGCTGATGACGATGTTTGCATGCTTATTCTGTCTGCCGAAACGAAAATCTCGAGCAAGAACACGATAACGACAACAACGGTTCTTCTTTTTTTTTTTTTTCTCTCTACCACATGTCGTCTCTATTCTGTCAGGCGATGATCGTTTCCCTTGAAACTACAACAACCACCACCACCACACCACCATCACCACCACCACCATCACCATCACCACCACCACCACCATCAAAGGTTCGTAGGCAGGCTAATCGCATTATTGGATCGCTCATTTAGGGGATATACGCGTAGAACTGGAAAAAGCGGGGTTTCACCAACGGAAACAGAAGCACGTTCCAGATTACGTTTCCATCTTTTCCCCTGGGTATTTATTTCGCAAAACTTTTCTACAATAGCATATTACCGATAAAGAAAGAACATAAATATCGCGAACGCGATTCTTTGAATTCACTGATATCGCTGATTGAACATTCCCGGAATATTATCGTTTTTCTCCTTGAACCGTTCTTTCAAGAGGCCAGTGGAGAAAAAAAAAAAGAGAAGCATGGCCTCTCTCGTATCTCGCAACGATGCTTCTGTTCCGATATTATATTTTTCACGGAAAAGCCGAGTACGGATCACCGAGTGATACAAACCAATAGTTAAACGCTAGGCCCCATTTTCAAGTATTATATTGGCAGTAGGTAGGTATTAGGACATCGACTGAGATATACATAATTGCTTTTTCCACGAAGTGAATTTTTTTACCGAAAATCGTTGCGAGTCTCTCTCGGTGCGGATCGGTAAATATAGGACATTTATAGGCTACGATCGTCGCGTTTGAAGGAAAGGAAGAAAAACGAAAATTAACAGAGAGAGAGAGAAGAGAGGAAAGGAAAGAGAGAGTGAGAACAGGGGGATAAAAGGAACACGCGTTCGATACGAGTGGAGGAAGAGAGAAGCGACGATAATAAGTGAAACGACATCGAATTTTAGACATTTATCCCGTGTGTATGCGTGCTTGTGGAAAGGATAAAGGATCACGTGACCAGCCGACAAAAACAAACCGAAATTTTCCGTTGTACAGCACGTTCAACGACGTTTTTAGTAGAGGAAGTAGCCGAAGGATCGAGTTAGCGTTTGTTTGTTGTTTTTTTTCTTTTTCCTTCATATTTTTTTTTCTTTTTTTTTTCTCCTTTATTTCTTCTTTCTTTTCGGAGACGCCGCTGAGTGACACGCATCTTTGTGCGAGAACGTGAGAAAAACACCAGCCAGGAAACTTTTTGTAAATACATACCGATTTACCAGAGAACCAATACGACGTTGTCCTCTTGTAAATACGTTTAATAAGAATGTAAATGTAGTTAGTCGTGACACGGAGCGGCCGATCATCGAACAGTCTTGCGCGTAGAAACTTCGACTTATTTTCCAATTAAATTCGGTCCGCGTACAGAGGGTCTCATCTTGTACATACATAGATCATAGTATACATATACATATATATATATTTTTTTTATCGATCACGATCTCTTCAACGTTTTTACGTATATATACATATATACATAACCCACGACCTCAGCACGTACCGTCGTCGATGTTTCATCTTCCATATATATTTTTTCCCTCGTTTCTTTATCTTTTTTTCCGTTTGGTTGTTCTTCTTTCCCCTCTTTCTTTCTCTTTCTTTCTTCTTCTTATTTTTTTTCTCATTTTCTTCAATTCCCTTCGCTTCTTTGTTCCATTGTACGCGATCGTGTACCACGCGCTACGTCGCGTGCCGATGTAACACGTTTCAGCGACTCGTTGGTTGCCACCGCGATTTCTATAGTTTCGCTTTGGCAGAAAGACGGAGAAATTCGAATTCTGCTCTGTGTTCTGTTCAAATCGGTGGGAAAATTTCGCCGGATCGTAGCAGCAACGGCAGTTAACGCGCCTGGCGGGAGTTTTCGTTTTTAGACAAATTGGCTTCCCGCGCGAGGAGTTAAAAAAAAAAAATAAAAATCCGATGAATTTCTTCGAGTAGAGAAAAGAGAGAGAGAGAGAGTTAGGACGGTGAAGTTTTAGCAAGCCGTACACATTGTCCCGAGTATAGTAGGTACCATTCACCACCAACCACCACCAACCACCAACCATCACCATTCACCCAGCCCGAGACAATTTATTTTTGTAAAACTGTGTCGGTTCTAATTTACGTGTCGTGGCGCTGTGACAGTTTTTTCCAGCACGGCGCGACAGGTGGCATATATCTATGCGTATATTTACGGACTTCTTATCATAGATTGTGATATTTAACTAATTAACGATTAGTCAAGGTTATTCTAAATCGTGTGTATGCGTTAGCGAGAGAAAGAGAAAAGCAGACGATAGGCGGCCAAAGTAGAAACGGAGCAGAGGGTAAAAAAAAACAGGGACGGGGATCCAGCGATGATCGATCTTTAACGATCGTTCGATTATTCATCGCCGTCGATCGCCGGCCGAGGGAAGATTAGGAAACGAAAGCGAGACACGTTCGCGCTTAGCACGTTTTTTAGGAGAAATAAATTCGTTTCGGAGGTGTTCTGTTCGAGCTGAGTTTCCGCTTTGCCGCGCGTGTGCGTCGATTCGTAAATTATTTCGTTCCGTTGACGAGCGTGAGTCGTAAAGAGAGGAAGAGAGACGGCAAGGAAAAGGGTAGGAAATTGGGAATATGCGTAAGGCAGAAGGAAAGATTGAAATGGGAGTGAATTAGAGAGAAAATTAGCGTAAGGAATAGAGAGAAAGGACGCGGATGTGCGCGTCGAGCCGACGAAGGGACGTTGATTTTTCGTTACCGCGCAGTATAAATAATAATTGCTAGAGCGACGTTATTATTGTCGCTGTTACTCGAGGACAGGAACGCGGCAAGTCATGTCGGTCCCGCCATTGTTCCGTTCTGCCGGGAATAGATCGAACTTGGACGACGATCGATCGACGGACGCTCGGTTCTGTGCAAGCCACGCCGCGTTCTCTCATCGACCGTATAAACGACTACATCGCCTTACGATTATAGCCATAAATTTCGCCTTAAGGATTCATTAGCGACCATAGTAGCGACTAGCGTGAGTTTCTGGTAAAAAGAAAGGGAAAAAAGAACGAGCCCTCGAGCGTGATCCATCGATCGAGCATCGGATAGTTGCGAGACGAGGTGGAACGAGACCGATGGAGGATCGAAGGGACGTGAAAACGAAGGGAAAAGGGCGGAAAGGGACAGGAAGGAGGGAGTGGGAAGAAAAAGAAACTGGTAGCAATAAATTATCGTTCGATCGGAGGAGATAGAGGGGAGATGAAAAAGAGGAAACTCGTTAACGGACCGACATGACCGTGTCGTTTCTGATCGTCGATTACTGATCTTCTCGGCTACCTGAAACCGTGATAATTTGTACATAAATCGCGTAAGCAATTACCCACGTACCTATGGTATCGATGAAATCTATATAGGTATATATTATATATATACATATATGAATCTATATATAAAAATAATTCTATTGAGAAGTTGATGAAAAGAGTATAGCGAAATTGCAGGCGTCGAATGCTGTTAGCCGCTCGTTTCCGAGTGTACCTTAAACGCTGTATATTCGAGAAGAACCTTACATAGGCCGTATATTTAACGATACACGTGTACCTATAGCGTGTGAATATCTCCTGTACATAACAAGTGCCCTGTGCATGCTTGTGGCGCACGAAATGCTGCGTGCATGCGCGAAATATGTATGATCTTTTTTAGACTATTACTACTACTACTACCAACTACGTACCACACGTTAGTGTTCATCGATCGATGTTATTTCGCGCGAGCTTCGAGCAAGTTTCGAGCTGAGGTTGTACATACCGGCTCGAGCAAACGGCAACAAAACGGTAATTAACCATTAACGAATATAACATCCCTCGAATGCTGTACGTCGAACGGATCAGAAACAGAATGAGAGAGGAAGGAAAAGAGGAAAAGAGAGAAAAGGAGAAAAAGGAGAAACGCTGTTACCATCGCAGTCGATCGATAGGCAGCCGCGATCCGGAAGTGACGATCACGATCGTTCGAGAGCACGACTCGTGGTCGTGAAATGATTAAAACGGGAGAGAAGAGAACTCGCGAAGCAATAATACGTGCTCCACGATTAAGGGAATACACAGCAATAATTCCAATTCCATTATTATCGTAAAGTAAACGTTAAGGGACGCGTTGCGCACGTTCAAGAGGGACACTTCCGGTCCCCATTCGGGACCGGCGAGTTCGAATTTCTATCGGTGTTGCACTCTCTGGCTATCCCTCGACTTCTCGTTCGCGGTTTGCAAGTGTCAACGAGATAAATTTCAAATCAGGGTAGGGAAGGGAAAAAAGAGTTCGTCCTTTTGTCATCTTTTTCTTCTTCTTCTCTTTCTTTCTTTCTTTCTCCTTCCACGGCACAGGAGCGCCATCTTCCTACGTTCGATCGATGGTTCGACGATTCGGTCAAGTTCTCTTTCCTTGTTCTTTCCTTTCTTTTTTTTCATCCCGGTCGAATAAATAAAACGGCGCCCGATCAGCTCGAAACACGCGCCAGTATTTTCGTTTCTCTCGTCGAGTTCCCGATACTAATTTAACGAATCCGCGCGAATATGTGGTGCACCAGACATTTCGTGGCTCGCATTAAGACTGAGTACGCTTAAAACGAGGGTGAAGAGAGTTTGTACGTTTGCGACTTGTTGGAAGACCGAGCGGTTTCGTCGAGGAAAGGAAAAAGAGAGAAGGAGAGAGGAAAGATAGTTTCTCGTCGGCTTTAGGATATCGTTGCGGAGTTTCCTCTTTTTATTTGAAACTTTAGGAGAAGAGAAGAGAGTATATATATAGAGAAAGAGAGAGAGATAGATAGAGTGCGAGAGTGAGAGAATGGGAAAGAGAGAAAGAGTTAAACGAGTCGACTCGAGCCGTTTCGCATGAACTGTCCGCTTCCGGTTCCGAATCGCGCGGCACGCGTTCGAAGCGACAGAATTCTGTTTTCTTCCCGTGGTTCCCGCGTACAAAATGGCGCGTGCGTCACGTCCGCTCGTCGTCTCGGACCGCTGTAATTTCACGGGTTACGAGAGGAAACGGGAACGAGACGCGGTGAAGGAGCACGAGGTGGAAATTAGAACGGCTCTGACTTCGTTCACGACGCAAGAGCATACGACAAGATACTTTGTGGCATTTAATTTAAATATACGTTTTATATTTATTTGTACACTTGATTTTGTTCATTCAGTCCGTCACACCCTCCAGCCATTTCTGCTCGCGTGTCTTTCGCCACTTCTTTTGTTTTTTTCTTTTTCTTCGCCACACGTGCGTTCCGAATCGTTATCATGGAGAGGTTGGACGACGTTAAAGACACGTGAACGTTGGTACAAAGAAATTCGTGCTCGTTGCTTGTATTCGTCACATATCATTGATCAAAGGCAGGGAAAACTCGAAGAAAAAAAGAAAAATGCGAAAGAAAAGTAAAAAAAAGAAAACACGATAGGAATATACGGTAACGTGAAGGGAGAAATGAAAGGAGGAAGATCATCGAGCGCCATTACGCTTCGATTTCATGTTCACTCGTTAACACCGGTGTCTGCAGTAGAGCCTCGATTATGCGAATCTTTGTTACGCGTGCGATTAATCGAATGTTAATTGGAAAATCGAAATTAATCGGCAGTTGGGAAATCTCGTGGATGGGTACACCTGTATTCACAGGCTGTCGTGATAGCCGTGGATAAACGTAGATAAAATAGTTCGAGAGATAAAACTACGATTCAGGATTAAAAAGCTACGAGTGATAATGTTATTTCGTAAGTGCTTGACACGAATGATAACGCAGATGAAATTATTCCAGGATGTAGCGATAATCCGTGTGTAAAATTTCAGTGTATAGACGTTGAAAATCGTTAGACATTAGATCGGAATATAAAAAAAAAAGAACATCGTAGACGTCGCGGAAATGTAAATTTGGCGAATGAGAAATCGCGTCGTTTACCGTCTGTTCTTCTTACGTTTAAAAACTGATTAAATTAAATACGCGGTACAAGTATCTTTCGGATCGATTACACGAGTATCTGATAATTCGATCGGATTTGTCCGAATTAAATCTGATAATCGGAGTTCTACTGTATCCTATCTATTGTTCGCTGTTGTTTTGTGCTTTCCTTATCGCGACGCGCCGGTGATACTCGTCTAATAGCATCTCCTCGCAGGAACACACGTAGGAACACGTGCTCGAACGTACACAGGCCTGACTCTATCCGCGGGCACCCCACTGCGTTTTCCCTGCATGCGTGAAAATCGAATTCCGAGCGCGGAATTAAGCCGGCTGATTGAAAAGCCTGCTCGCGACAAGGGCTCCCTAAATGTAATCGCGATTCCGTAACCACGTTCAATTCGCTTTGATTTGCGCGTTCATTAGGCGTAATTCGCCATCCGATCGCGAGCCAGGCGAGAAACATGAATGGCACGTACGTTTATTGTGCGTGCGCCATGCGGTTAAGTGTGTTTAGACTGTTGGATAAAGACAACTGACCCGGTTGCGATCGGGTCGCGACCGAAAGGTGATCAAAACGGGATCAGGACGCGATTGTGCCGGGATGAAAACGCGGTGGAAATGCGATCAAGACGCGTTCGTTGTTTCCGTGTACGAAACGTTGTTCGAGCACGGATCGCGCGTGATTTCGCAGCGTTCTACACTTTCGAACGCAAGAACAATCGTCGCGAGATACGATGCTTTTATCGGAGATTAGAAAGCTTTCGCCGGAAGTCTCTTCTTTTCCGCGCGGTGACCCGTTCGACGGGTTATCTCGATAGCAATTATCCTGCGGTATGCGGCTTTTCCTTCGAGGAGAAGAAAGAAAGAAAGAATCCGGTGGAACGTAAAATTAGAAAGTATACTTAAAATAGTGTATCGGTCGCCTTTTGAAATTGGACAGTGCACACGTTCCGCGACGCGCTTCCACCTCTGGCGTGCGATAGGCGAGACACGGGTGAGAGAGAAAGGAGAGATTACGTTTTAAAGGATACGTGCGAGTATAACGTCTTAACGCGGCATAAATCACCGGTGACATCGTCTTTTACCATTCACCAGCAGCCACTCTGGCACAATGCGATCCGCGTTCGCCTGGCGCGACACTAGCGCCGCGCGCGTCGCTAACTTCGTGGACGCGGCAGGCGGCGCGATGCGGCGCGTCCATTCTTCCGCGATATTTAATAACGATATTTTTTTATTCGAGTAAACCCGAGCCGCGTACGAGCGGACACTTGGCCGACGAGCGAGGGGAAAAGACGATAGGACGATTCGGCGTGTATACTCGGTAGCTTAGAACCGGTATATGTGTTTACCATCCTCTTCGACTGGGCGATTAATCGTGCGTGCGTCAGGCACGGAGTAATGAAGCATTATCGCGTTTAGTTATCTAATCTATTACATTACACGCTCTTAGCACGAAGTAAGCTGTACAATTTACCGACGACGCGTATAAAAGAAAGGGAATGATTGGGCCCGGCGTGGTTCACCTTAGAGTATACGTCATGTACCATAGGTCTGTCGCGGAGTAGATGGATGTTCAGACCTTCCATAGCCTCGTTCCACGGGGAACAGAAACCCAAACACTCGATGTCCCTTTGAGCGTTTACTTTTTTACGATTGCACCGCTCCTATTCCATAAGGATATCATCGAAATTTTCGATACAACATTTCTATCGTGAAAACGTAGCGGATGATCGTCGACCAGCAACGGAACGTTGGCGCCCTGTAACGTTTGTAAAAAAACAAAAATACAGCGGAAGTGACGACAGGCCGGGTCGGCGCGTGCTGGCATACGCTCGTGATCACGTTTCTCTCAGGTATTTAGCGTGTTTGTAATCTAACGACACTTCTATGTAATAATTAATTCAGGCTAGAGCCTCTTCCTCGCGGAGGAGTTTGTACGATGTAAAAAAGGAAGGAAGATGGAAAGAAAGATGCGTTCTCGTCGTTCTCTTAGCGGCTTCCTTCGTAATCGCTCGTCGAATCCGACGCTTCGCTGCATGCTCGAGGAAACCGTAGGTTTTTATAGATCACGCTGTGTCGAGCGATTTGGTCGATCGCACGTATCGTCGTTCCCGTGAGTTTTCGCGAGCCGAAAAGGGACGCTCGCAACGGCGACGTCGTCGTTGCGCGAGACACCGCTTAGAACCGCGAGGATACGTGTAGACTGACGAGAAAACCTCGTGTTTATAATCGCTATCGTTTCCTTCGCTCGTACTCATAGACTCGTATCGTGTTTGTCTTCGAAGTTTTTTACCTCCCGGATTCAATTCCTATACTTATAGCTTGTCGGCTCGTGTACTATACAGCGGAACATTAATTACGATATTTTCGCTCGTCAGTGTATGCGAGACCCTCGGAGAACGCAACGGAGTTTCTTAGATTAAACTTCTTAAGACCCTCGCTCCTAGGGAACGATTTCTTACCTTCTAAAACAGATATTATATCCCCCTTCTACTACGTTTCATCTGTAACTCTGAAAGAAAGAAAGCTCCGCGAGAATTCGCGCTATCGGATCCGAAGGAGACACAACTTCCGTTCGCGTCGTGTTTAAAAGTAAGACAGAGAGTGAGAGAGAGTGAGAGAGAGAGAGGGAGTCAGAGGTAGAAGGGAAGGCTAGGATAAAACGAGAAACTAAAATGCAACAATAAAATTCCACGAGATATTCGCTAAGAATCGTCTCCTTTCTCGACGTCCAGGGAATCCTCTTTGTCCCGACGACGTCGAAGGAGATGTTGAATAACCCGACGCGTGTGCGTTTTGATTTAAAGGCGAAACCGAACAGTATTACGAGCGTTCTCCTCGACCCGTTGGCCGAGCAGAGTAAGAGCAAGCGGCCTCTGCGACGATTTTCATAGCGAGACTTGTTGCTCCATTACGAAATTACGTGTGTAACGATCGGTTGAGCTGATGATTGTGTGCGCGCGCTTCGCGTCGCGCGAGAATTCGGGAGATATTGGCGAAGGAATCGAGGGAACGAGTGTCGCTTCGTCGAAGGTGAAAAAGAGTGAGAAAGAGAGGGAGGAAGAGCGAAAAAGAGGGAGAATGCGTGTGTATATGTGCGAGAGAAAGAGAGAGAGAGAAAGTTCGGGGAAAAGAAGAGTTTTCGAACGCGAGATCAGCAGAGACAGTATTGTTACACCGTTGATCGTTATATGTGCATACAAAGCTTCGGAAATAAAAGAAATCTAAATCATAGAACGACGTGTTTCCCTGTCCGACGAGCGCAAGCGAGAGGATTGTTTGTTGTTTCTAACAGTTTGAACTCTAACGAAGCACGCAAAACGCGTGGAATGCTTTGTTCGATCCGCAGAGGGATAAGTGAATTCGGTTCGAGAAGGTAAATATTATCTGAAAAGGTTTGGAATATTTGCCTTTTGGAACGAGGTAACCTGTAAAAAGTCAACCTGTAACATTCTGTATAATTCGAGATTGTTTCTAAATAACGGTTAAGAAGTAAGACGTAATTTATTATAAAAAGATATGTATGACATTCTGGGAGATTTAATAATTATTGTTATTATTTATACACGTAGTATAATTCGTGTGATTTCTGCATCTGACATTAGACAGATCGATAGGTCGATCGATAAGAGAACGATACGGTTGTACACGTCGCGAGCACGTTCGCGAGGAACGTGAAAGGACGGCACGCCGAGATATCTTCGGGGACGAGGAACTGGTCCACCCACTGGCAATTCCACATTTTTCCCCGCTGGTTATCGAGCTGGGAGAAGCACGGGAAGCGAGCACGAACGTGATCGATTCGCATCAATCTCGATTGAGAACGATCCTTATCGAGAAGGAAGGTACAACGGTAGCGACATCTGCGACGATTCGCCGGCGTTAAGCCTAATGGCCGCAACGAGAAAGAAAAAAACGCAACGTCGATGTTGTCGATACACAGGTGAAAATTGCAAGTTTCGTTTTATCCCGATATACCGCCACGTTCTCGTTCCACGCTCGCCGCTCTATCCTCTTATTCACGCGTATCCTCTATTTACGTTCCACATTTCAGATTCATATTTCTATTCCGGACGTGTGTTTTGTAACAAGTTGTTTTCCTCCTTTGGCATTGGCAACAGTCGTGCCCTTTGGTAAACAGTGCACGTATAACGATAAATTCGAGCATGCAAGCGCACGCAAGGATGCTCTATGACTAACGTGTATTCGCAGACGAAGAGGCCAGAAGCGGAGAAGAAACGGGGAAAGGTTATTCCGTATTATTCGGTGTTTATCCCGCTACGGCTTAATCCCGGCATTAAGCGGGCCGGCTACTCGACCACCGATTCCTATCTCGTCCCAGCGTTCCTGGCCATTAGTCATCCTCAACATCCTAACGCGTAATTATTATCTTCCAACGTTTATTTTCATTCGGCACGCTCGAACAGCGGACCCTTTTGAGGTTATATTTTTCCGCCGCGCTAACGTCGTAACGTTCGTCTCCGAATTACAGGCACGCCAGCTTACATAACCTAAACATCCGAACAAACGATTCATCGGCGACCGCGGTAAGTCTTCCGTTTCTCCTAATCAATTCCGAGCTCACAAGGCGACTTAACGACGTCTACATTTATGATTTCTCTTCTTGGATCCCAAGTCCAGGGTTCAGACATCGGTGTTCCCGTGTACTTGCGACATCGCGGAAAGTCTCGACGAAAGCCGGATTCCACGGACCGAGGAAGGACGAATGTTAGGTAAGGAGAAACAAGGAGAGTCCGTTTTTGATTGGCCACGGCTCGATTCGGGGCCCGTGGAACGCGCGACGGAACGTGTCAGACGGATAAAATTGCGCGACATGGTTAATTCGCTTCTCCTCTCTGTTCTCCGTGTTTCCAGCTGGGACGCCCGCTCGCTCGTAACAAAAGCGCGCGCGTTAACGAAGCGCGAAGAGGGCAACCCGCGCGCAGTCGCCGGCTCTGTCTCGCTACTCCTCTTGTCGAGGTAAAATTAGAGGTGGACCGCCGCGGCAATTATTAAAATAGAAGAGTGACCGGTAGCTTCGAGTGGAGGGCTGACTCATCTCGCTTGGAAATGCATAGAGCGGCCGCGAGGTGGAAAAGCGCGAAATCTATTTGTCGACCGTGCCGGCAGCAGCTGGACCCGATCGAGAGATTCGCACGATGCCCGGGTCATTGCCATCGCTCTCTCCGGCATCGAGCCTCCTCTTCGTTGGCCATTGTTGACTTTGGCCCTGGACTCCAGGGGAACAAATCACCGTAAAGACGCCGCGGTGTACCGGTTATCAGTTTCATCTAATTCCGAACGCAACCGTGTACGACGTGACTGGAATTTACGGATGTCGGTCTACGTATGTCCATTCGAGCGGAGCGTCGCGCTCAAGGCGAGCACGCCTCACTCCTGGTAAGACATTACGTTATTGCGGAGCTTGGCTCGTTAACCCCTCGACTGCTGGGGTGAGTCGTGTGTGACGCAAATAGGGTTTTCAAGGGAAGAAAGAGGAAGAAAGAGAGAGAGAGGGAGAAAGAGAGTGTGGTCGGATCGATTTTACCCTGACTTACAAAAAGTAGCATCTAGCGTGTGTTTTAAAAAGGTTTTTAATCGAGCATTCGTATTTCCGCGATCAACGCGTTTATCGTTAGCTGTTCGAAATGAATTTTCTTGCCACGGTAACGCTATAGGCGTTATCAAGACTTATTAACGCGAATAACTTTAACCCTTTTGCACTTCAACCAGACGAACACCGCAAGTAATCAGATACCACGGTTGGAAGGAACAATACGTGTCGTTTTAACCCCAACCCACCGGTCGAGGCTAAGATTACGTTAAGCATACTGTTACGAGAACGCCCCTTTTCGAACGAACGAGAGGTCGAGAGGAAAAACCGATGCCCCTGTAATCAAGGAATAAGACGTTTCCAGCATTCGCGTTTTTCCATCGTGCTTCCAAACGTATCTGACGGATCTTCTCTACCTGGGGCGAACGTACAAATGTTCGCGGACTAATCTGCGTCTGAACCAGGCCAGGTGGCGTGGTTTAGGACCTGAACGCTTCTATTCAGGGCCGAAGATTTGCGCGCTGAATAGCCGGTTTCTTCGAGGTAGAGCCGCGTGACGTCATTTGTTTCTTCCCTGTCACGTTCTTCCTGCTTTCGGCGCGCGTTCAAAGGAAACGAGGGAGCTAGCTGCTCGAGTTTGTCGCGGAACCCGGCGCAGGTAAAAATACATTTGCCACCGCGGCGCTGGAAAATTATCCACACTTTCTTCGAATCGCTCTTACGATACCGTTCGCGTCGTTCTCCCGACGCTTCCTTTCCCGGCCCGTGTACACCTTCGCTAGCGCGAACAGCCGGTAATAATCGCGAAACGATCGGCACGAAGGCAGACCGGCGATTGCTCCGACTGTCTGATCTCGTTTCGCGTTTATCCGCGGTTACGCAAGGTCAGATGAAAACTCGTTAGCGCGTTAATTGAATAGCGATTGTGCAATCTGCCGACTTCCTCTTCTGCAAAAAGTAGTTCCACTCGTGTAATAACGCCTTGCGCCGAGATTTCTATCGGGACACGCTTAGAGCTTAAAGTGGCGATGCGATGCGATGCATCCGCTGAGGCAGTCGCGTTCGCTGCTATCTCGTAATCATTGAAATATTACCATAACATTACCGTTGGCAGTGGCATTATCGATTTAACATTATGCGACACCTCTTTTTCTCTCTATCGCACGGCAAAAACTGCATGTTACCGCGACACGAGATGATCGAGCATCTGGCGGCCGAGGCAAAAGTTGCGAATGCGTCCCTGACCCTTACCTGATCGACTTCTTTTCACCCGGTGGGGCCTACCGTCCCTCTGCGGTCCCCTCAGCGGTCCCCTCGGAGGTTCCCTTGGAGGTTCCCTCGGAGGTTCCCTTCGAAAGGAGCAACCTGCCGTTGCTGGCGTCTCTCTGGATCTCTCCAGCATCCCAGCTCCCTCCGTCTCTCTCTCGCTCTTCTCTCTTTTTCTATTTCGAACACGCCGCCTATCCGACTCTGTCTAACATATGCGACACGGCTATACGCGTCTCTTTTTCCTTGGTGCTGCAGCCAGCATGGAAGGGGCCAGAGGCCGAAGGAGAAGGAGAAGAACCAGTCGTGAACCAGAACCGTCGGTCCTCAGAATCTCCCAGTCACCTCTTCGAGCCTGTACGGGGACCAGCGCGTGGATTTGTCCCGATCGTGTACAGCTCGACATTTTCCCGCTCCCGGCGCGCAGCCACGATCGCGCCGATCGATCGATCGCAATAAGCCTATCCAGGATGACGACGGGGACACGAGGCGAGGACGCGGAGGATTGACAGGTCGGTGAGTCGATTTCGAGCCGCGCGACGCGCGAAAACCGGTCGTCGAACGCTGTTCGACTGCAGGCTCCTGACATTGTCCCGAAAACCGGTACCGAACCGGTACGAAATTCCGCGATGCAATTGCTCCTATCGACGACGGGATCGTCGGAGCGATAGCCGGTGATAGATGAGATTTGTAATTGCCTCTCTTTCATGTCTCTCTCTTTCTCCCCTCTCGTCTTTCCTTTTCCGATAAGCATAATTTCGCCCGGCGAAGGTACACGCGTTACTTTTTGCAGCGGGACAGCATTCCTTGACCGATTTCCAGCCGCGATCTTCGTTTCTGCACTCGCAACGAGAATAGAGGATCGGGTAGAAAATACGTAGCAGACGTTGGTCGTTGATATTCCGAAAGGAACGCTCGTTGCAGAGGTCTTTTTGCTGGCCACTTTTGTTGTCTATCGTTTCTGCGACCGTGCGCGCCGCTAACCCTGCTCTCTTTGTCCGTTCGTAATGAAAGTCATGAATGAAAATTCGAAGCGTGTCCTGCCGCCGATCGTCCCATAGCGAGATCGCGGCATTGTGGCGCTAATTGCGAGCGAGCAGGCGCCATGGTCGGCTGGATGGAATTGAAAATTCAGCCCGTAGGACGCGTAGGTGACTTTCTAGCCGCGACCCGTGATCGGGGCCCGTGTAAACGCTTCTCGAAGGACAATAACTCGAAGAGGCGTGGGCCGTATTAAATTCATCGTGGCGAAACTGCCGAGTGGACGTCGTAAATTGAACGCGGAGCTAGCCCGACGTTAATGACGAATTAATCGTTAGAGATATAACAACGGAAGGGGGACAGGGTCGAAGGGATGTTCGATGTACGATTAATTGATTCGCCTGGTTATTCAACGTCCACTCGTTACCCATTGATCGTACTCTCGCCAGCGATTCCAAGCGCACAGGGCCGATGATGCATTCATTAGTGCGTCTTCCACGTATAAATTGCGACAATATATAGGTTATTGAGAATAATTATTTCATGCGTGCCGTGTAACCGGCTCGTTTTACGTGCCGCAACAAGAGAAGTCAATAACCTGGACTAGCCGACCAGGCTCGGACTCGTAGATTCCCGATAAAACTCTGCTAACGATGAACTATGACACGAGGATACTCGCCGATAGAGAATAGGACGTACAATCGACGGGTTTAGGATACAAATCGACGCGTTTGAGGAACCTCTCGCGTACCGGTCTTCCATCGAGTCTGGAATACCGATTTCTTCCGAATTTAAAGCGCGATCTAACGAACGGATCGAATACTCGATCGTCTAGCTTTTTTCCCGGTTGCTCAAACTACACACCCACGCCGACGCTGCGATTTGCATATCGCGTTCCGCCATTTCTTCGTGTTTACGGCCGATTCGATCGCTGCTTACATTCCGCACGCGCATAATCTCGTGCCTATGGAAACAAGTGGACTTCGCTTATGTGGAAACGCGACGATAAGACACGTTCCCTTTGTCGCTACCGCCGCGGCCAGACATTATTAAACCTCGAGACTCTAACTCTTCGATCGGGCCCCCTTAATCTCCGTGAAATAATTCGGATACCATCCACGTGACCGAATTTATCCTTTATCGTATCGTATATCAGGAATTTCCAGTTGCAAATCGCGCATTATACATTCGCGACGTTTCTTTCCGCTCTCAAACATGGCCACCCGGCCAATTAGATTAATAGCTCGTATATAAATATTTATTTACGAATGCTGATACGCGCGACGATTAATTTAGAATAGACAGCACGCTGTTCCCGATATACACGAAATTATCTACTCGGATGACGAAATGTTTCGACTAGGTGATCTAGATAACGATTGTATTAGGTCAGACATGACGAATTTTATTTGCTTATTCATCGAAATGGGCTACGTTACGCTAGATAAAATAGACACTCTAACGGAGAACCGTGTTTGCGCGTGCAATCGGCAGATTAGGCACGCCTCCGTTCAAACGCGCTAATTCCTCGGGCAGTTGGCGAATATTTTCGGCTGCACGTCCATCGGATAGACAGTTTTGCGTCGGCGAGACACACGCGATCTTTCCTGCAACCGTTTTCCTCGGCAAGCTTCCCGGTACCGTCATGGCGGCCGTGAGCTCTGACCAACGCAGAGTTCCACGAGCCATCGATTATTTACGATCGCTGCGAGTTCCCGCGAATTGACACGTCGCGGGCCCCTTTGTGCCCGATGACAGACGCGATATTTATAATACGCTCGGTAAAGAGCCGATTCTCATCTCGCGACTTATCAAGATCCGCGGCGTTTCTGTCGATACATATAAGGATAGCTGTTAGCATCGCGACAAACCTCTCCGTTTCTCTCCTCTCATCGCCTCTCCTCTTCTTCTAGCCGCGCGCAATTAACGCGGAGATCCGGAGTTATCTCTGATAATCGGCGAGCGATCATCCGAGCATTAGGCCGCCATTAGTGTTCGCGCAGTGTTGGACGCAGTCGTTCAAGCGTCTCGAGTAAAGAGAGTTATTAACCCGGTGTACGCTCGCGCGATATCGCTCCTCGTTTGACACGACAGAACCTGGAGAACGCTGTTACGTGACTCGGCTTATGTCAGCTCTCTCCTGCACTTCTCCTTCGGATCCCGCCGCGATGAAACGGACTCGGCTTTTTATTCGTCGCAAATCCGGAGCGGAGTCCGAAGCACACGCGCGCGTACGCTCGTCGAGGCTGGCTAACGACCGCGTTGTTTTTCCGTAATTACTCGAAACGCGAAGTAATCGGGGGTTCTCCGCGCGAGGAATTCCTTTGGAAATGTTTATTATTCCGCGGCGACGGTAATTTCCAACGGCGAAGCCAGGAATTTAGGTATCGCTTGTAACGAGCGCGCTTCGATGCCCGCTCGCAATCACAGCCGGCTCGCCGGAGGAATGCAAACGCCTCGGATGCAAACCTGGCTATTAATGTAACCATTATTCCAGTACTGGACTCGATGTTTAGTCTCGGCCGGCGGTGTGTACACGAGCGAATCTTTATCTCAATCCGCCCCGCGGTCCCGGACAGGCCAGAGGACCCTCTTGGTCCCCGGAGGACCAGCACCGTTGCACATCTGCAGCGTTACGTAACTATTTGTAATACCCGTTTTGTTTGACTTGCAACAAAGCCGAGTATTTAGCGCGTGCACGTTCCAGCCGCTTCTATGCTAATCCGCGAGCATTTGATCTGGGACGCCAATTGATGGCGTCGCGTCTCTGTTCCGAGCCACGAGTTCTGATGAAACTCGCAAAGTTGAAGTTAAAGTTGAAACGGTAGCGAGCGAAGTTAAGGGACGTGTAAGGGTAAAACGAGACTGGATATCGGTTGGGTGTTTCTAAAGTACCATAAGATAAGATCTGATTGAGAGATTGCGTAGAATAATGCGTTTTATTCGATGCTTTCTGTCGGGAATACAGTAGCCAAACATCGATAATGTAATCTACCGAGTATTCGCGAATTAAATTGTTATACACAGTGTGTGAATAACTTGGAAAAGCGGTTAGAATGCGATTTGTTATTAGAAAGTAATAGCATAGCGCGAGATAAAATTTTCGACTCGGTTTCCGAGAAAATTCGTGTTTACATTTAAATCACGGTTCGTTGAACGCGGTAAAACGCGTATACTGTTTGTAAACAGCGTTTACACGATATCCGAACGCAATTAGATATGGGGAAAAGTGTTGAGTGAAATGTTCAAAGTTACGTAACCGAATTATCGTTTTCGCCATCGCGTGTATATAATCATCCTGGCGTAATTATCGACATCTGTATAATACAGATATATAAATACGGCTTTCTCGAGGGGCAGGCGTAGGATGAAAAGTTTGCTCGTTGAAAAATCCCGCTGAAAGCCACTTTTACGTTACTCGACCGAGCAGTCTGTTATTTACACCCGGTGCGAGATCGCGCGATTGCTAATTAGCTAGATTAAAAACGAATTCTCCGTTTAGCGATTGTTCGTTAGCGGGTTTAGAGGGAGTTCGCGGAACACACCGTTAACGCTATTATTCTAAAAGCAGGAAGCGCAGGAAGCACGCACCTGCGGGAACAAATTCGCGCAATTAAATCGGAACGGTAGTTTTCGTTATGATCGAGGCCCCGCGCGGAATTAATTGCACAGATAAAGCGATCGAAGTGCAACGATCCTTTCTCTGTCCCGTCCGCGCGATCCCGCCGGGCATATTTCGAATACAGCGAATTTTCCGTTAATTACGCCGTCTGCGAGATTAAACAAATAAATTACCTGGCCGAGACAGCGGCTGCGGAATAGCTTGCGAGCCGCTTTCGAGTGTATCTCAACTTATTCATTACCTTTCATCGACCGTCCGTTCGGGCAAACGGAATCCTTATTTGGCGCAGGCTTCGCTCCGAAGCTCGTTAAAGCGACCGTAGAAAGTTCATCGAAAGCAACGACGATCCGGGGAGAGGTTGCCCGTGTTATCGATAACTCGCCTGCCAATTTTCCATTTCATCCAGCTCGCATTTTTCCAACTCCCAGCGAAATTTTTCTACGATTTCCAACCCCCTTTCCGAGCACACCGGACCAAATAATGGTACACCCTGTAGTTTCCGCTGTTTGTTCAAGCTAAAATGTATTTACAAACTGCATTTCTCAGTGCATGTTTCCACAGGGTATTTTGAAGACAAAAATAAGAGTAAAATGTCTAGTAGTGGCAGTAGTAATTTGTCTTATTTCGAACATTTTTTGAAAATTTAAACGACGACATTTATTACATTTAACACTAGATTTACGAGACCCGTCAATTTGACGGTTGGGTTGCTTCAATTATACGATATTAACAGATTTAATTAACTTATATTAAGTCTGTTAATATTGCGATTGTTTTCAAATTAAACCCATCGTTTGTTTTTTAAAGAAAATATGTGGTTTTCTTTACCCTAAATCTTACGGGTGTCCGTAGAAATAGGTATACAAAAAACCACCGTAAACCTAGTGTTAATATTCTTTGATAATTCATTATGGTGTAGGAAATTTTATTGAACAAATAATTTTAAAAGTACCGGTCAACGTGTGAACCCTTTGCACTTGGTGATTTTTTCGTTACTGAGAAACAGTGTTTTTGTAAAAAGAATTATTTTATTTCGTTTCGACGTTCCACGCATCGTTACGTTACTTTAAATTTGGAATTTGATTAGACAAAAGTTACTAGTTACTAATCTAGTGCTTCTTCTTTGGAAATCTAAATTTGATTTCTTTTTTTATCTCCTTTACCGAGATGTAACGCTTTGGAATCAGTCAGGAAACGTTGGAAACCGTGGAATATGTTACCATTTCGTGGCCATTCGGTGTGACGCGTGCAGACGCAGCTGCAGGACCATTTAACGCGAATAGCAGATTTCTCATCGAACCATAAGCAGTTCCATCTGCCTAATGCGGGGTTAGCGCGAGTGGATTTCGCGGAAAACGCAGGCAGCTTTTCTGGATGGGATCCGGAGAACCGATTCTCTGTCATTGATGGCATTCTATTCGGCGAAAGGCGTGTTTCGCAAGGTATTGTTCGTTAGTGTTTGCCCGAGCTTTGTTTAACGAGGGAGTTTACCGTTTACTGGAACGAACACGTAATTATGCTGGATTTTGCGGAGACTCAGCAGATCGTTTTGTTGCTCCCGGCTTTGTTTACGTGTTTATTATCCACGGGATAATAATTGCTCCGAAACGGAGAAATTAATTGGTTATGTCCTTGTTTAATACGACGGATAATTATTCGACGCGCGTTCTAGGATAATTAACGTTGATGAAATATTTCCAGGCCCGTTTTAAATTTCAAGACAGTAAATAATCAAATTTCGTCCCGGAAAATCGATCTTTCGCCCTTTGCCAATTAAACCCGCAGAAATGCGCGTATCGAAATGGCCGCGGTATTTTTCGCTAATATCACGAGTTCCGACGTGAAACCGTTAATTATCGATAGAACATGGATCCGATTCGCTTATATTTCATCGCGCACACCTAACTGGTTTGTAACGCGATACACCGAAAGCACAGTTTCGACGTTGACGCGCAAAAATTGCAAACCCTTTCGTAACGCGGTTTCTACGAAACTAACGATCCCACTCTCGAGCACTTAGCGAAAATAATTTCTAAAATTAATAATCCAAACAGGTAGAAAATACTTACTGCGATAGAACCATTCCTCTCAGACTTTTCATTTAGACCACTTTCGTAATTACCATTGTACAATGCCGGACAGAAGAAAGTTTAGAAACGATACACAGGAGTATTTGTAACTTTTACACCAATTACAGTGCGATAACAAAGATAATTAGATTTCCATAAAATCCACCGCTGTTATGAAAACATAATTCCCTCTTGTAAAATTATAATTCCCCTTTTGTTCGTACACATGCTGATGGTTATGAAAGTGGCCTAAATAGTGTGCCGCCTGTTTCGAAATCCATGTTAGAAATTTCGCCAGCGAATAAATTAAAAAGAATTAACTTTGACACGGCCAGGTGTTGAATCCTAACCGCTCTATTTTCTGTTACCTCGCGTAAATACGTTTCTCTGCAACAATTACCAGGTATAACGATAATCAAGCGATTAGTATAATTACCGGTACCATATATCGCGAATATTCCCAGCTCTGTTTCGTTTGGCACATGGTTCGGATAGAAAGACGAGTTAATCTTTTACACTCGACGATTTCTTGGTTACAGAAGAGTAGAAATTTATAAGTTTTCTGCAATAAAACTGACGTTGTTTATTTGAGTTAAAGTAAAGGATCGTGTATGTCGTCACTAGGTCGATCTTAATTAACGACGATAAGTGGTGAACGGTTCTTTGAAGAGACGTGTGCGTTAACTTCGATTCGTTAGTGAACTTATCTCTATACTGTCTTATCTCGATACTGTTCAGCATTTATATCGGTCCTTGGTAGAGCTATGTACTTTATGATTGGATAGATCTTCCGAATTCGAGGTGCAAGGGTAGGGATTACCGAAAAATGAACAATAATTATTGCTCTGTACTCCAGGTACTTGACGTATATGACGGTCAAGCGTCTAGGTGCCATCGTGTTTTACCTGAAGTGCAGGATCGGCACTATGGGATTTTCCAAGGAGCAATAAACCACCTAAACGGTATTTCAAGGATTAAAAGATCGTATAGTAATTAACCTGTAAAATTATTTGATTTCGATATCTCGCATATTGTTATACTATCTTAAATTTAATATATCAATTAAATATGGGTCTTGAAAATTTTATGGCGACTGACAAGGATTAATCCTTTAGAAGAATAGGAATTAAAAAATTTTCTAGCACAAAGCCAATGATATTTCTTAGAAAAGTAAATAGAAAATCGTGTAATGATTAACGCATGGAATTATTTAATTCCAATGCATCGCGCGCTATTACATTGTATTAAATTTAGTATATCGGTTAATATCGGTTTCCAAACTTTATTAAATGGCGACTGACGGTCACCTCTCGAGTGCCAAGGATTAACCCTTTACACTCAACGATTTTTTCGAACAGAAGAATAGGAATTTAAAGATTTTCAACCATGATATTTTTTAAAAAAGTAAATAGAAAATCGTGTAATGATTAACGCACGGAATTATTTAATTCCAATGCATCGCACGCTATTACATTATCTTAAATTTACTATATCGATTAATATCGGTTTCCAAACTTTATTAAATGGCGACTGACGGTCGCCTCTCGAGTGCAAACCTTTTTAACCTTGTTACGAGATGGGTCCCGCGTGTAGCTATTTCGTTGTTATTATTTAAGTTCGTTCCACGCGGCGCTCGCTCGATCGACGTATAGTTTTGCGGACACACCTAACGACCTTGACATTATTCCAGTCGCCGGCGCGATGTTAATAATCGGCAGGCACGCCACTGCGTTTCGCTTTTGATAGCTATGGGAATAACTCGCGGCATACGGTGCGTATAACGTCGTCATCGGGCGAACGTAATCGCCTTGAAATACGCTCCGCGAATACGTAATCCGCTCGCGGCTGCATCGTTATTCGCGAGATGCGCGTTCATTCTTAATTAACCGAACGTTACGTTTGCCGCTCGATTACCGGCAAATGCCAGCCGTCACGCTGTCCGATTGAAACGATCGCGGAATTTTTCTTTCCCTCTCCAGGGGAGGACGTGACAGAATTACCTCGGACCAGGTTTCCTTCGTTATATTCAGCTCCGCGATATCGGCACTCGCCAGTTCCCGTCACGACGTTTGATACAGGCAGATAAATTAAAAATTAGGCGACTACGGATATAGATTGGGACCTCGATGCATATGCAAGAGTAGAGAGGGAGAAGTTTGGGAAAGTTTGCAAAAGTACAGGAACGAAGAGAAAAGTTTAAAGTGTTATTTTGTATTTTTATCGTGACATTCGACGAATGAAAAAGTTAGACACGGGAAGGAAATAAGTTGGAAGGTTTAAAAACGTGTATATTTCGGATATGGAGAAATAAAGATATTACTTTGTTACGAACTCTTACTTTGACACTTTGCAATTTTGCGAAATGTTTGCTCAAAGTACGCGTCGAAGTTTCTTCGCTTTACCCCGCTAATGAGGTAAAGTGAAATCTATGCGGGGGTAAAGCGGAAAGTAAGTTACAAGGTAAATAAAGTCTGGAAAAGTCGAGTATTTTTATTGACCACGGGCTTGCGAAATACGTCTTACAGCTCTTGTTTGCGAAAAAGTTGAAAAACCGGAGTCACTCTTTAAATATTCAGAATTGAAATAGAATGAAAACATAATTTAAATTATCGAGTTAGAAAATTAGAAGTTACGAAATTAAGCGCCGAAAACGATGCATAAATAAACGTACAACTGTAATATCATTAATGACTAAAATTCGCGAAGAAGTCCTTTCTCATTTAACAGCTTGCTTGCGAAAAAGTTGAAAACGCCGAGTTAAACTAAATATTCGAAATTGAAATTAAATGAAAACGCAATTTAAATTATCGAATTAAAAAATTAGAAGTTACAAAGTTAAGCGTCGAGAACGATACGACTGAATACAAAATTTGTAATTAAAAGCGAAAAAGTGGACGTACAACCGTAATATCATTAATGACTAAAATTCGCGAAGAAGTCCTTTTGCCAGCTCTTATCTTTCCTGTTACCGCACGAAGCTACCCGGAAGAGACAAAATTTCTCCCGCCTTATTACTTACCTGTTACTTCGTGTCGCAGCATTCTGAAAGGAAACATATACTTTTATTCCGCGAAGTATCCGCGAGGCACGCGACCGCTTTTACTTGTACCATCGGTAAACAGTCGGATGCGTTTCTCGTGTTCGTTTTGCACAACAAAGAGAAGAGAGAGAGAGTAAAAAAGAGAGAAAAAAAAGGGAAAGACGGATCGATGCGTGTACTCACCGTTGCGAAATGGAAAATCGCGAAGTTATCTCGTCGATACACCGTCAATGGAATCACCGTGCCGGTACGTTAAATCGATACTCCATTTTCCAAAACTTCAATCGCTCTACGCTTCCTTCCTCTAAAACGTATCACGCTCGTGTTCAATCGTATTGCGTTATAATATAACCTTCAATTATACCAGCCAAACATCGACTATTCTCACTGTAACACGTCACAGGGAACGAGATATTTAGATATTTCTTTTTTTTCCCCCATTTACACGCACACTCGTTCTTTTCAACGCAGTCGTTCGTCGTCGGCAATATAAAACGAGCTTTTCGTTTATCCGACATTGTCAGCGCGACGTAGTCCGTTGCACGAGAGAGGATACAAGCACACGGTGGAAGGGAGAAAAATCGTTGAATCGAGAACGAAACTTGAACTCACGGTGCGTGATAAGTCAGATGGAATGAATTACAGCCTGCTTAGCCACCTCTTTCGATCGAGTTTTTGTCCCCCGTCGTGCTCGATAATTATTTGAATGACCGATAATCACGGCTCGTGAACCAGCCGGCATGTTAATGCACTCCCGGTATGCGATCTTTTCATTAAATTAGTAACACTCGTGCACGCGTGCCACGTTTCCAGCCGGCCCCGTGTCGCTCTTCCTCTACGCGAATTAACTCGACCAGCGAACACAGCCGAGGAAATAACTGCGATTATGCGCCGAGAAATTGTATATCTGGATAATTAGTGGAGAGAGAGAGCATCGCGCGGCACGCGAAAGACACTAAGAACGGTAGAGTCTGCTCGTTCGGTGTTTACCTAGGGGAAAAAATCATGGTGGAACTTTGATCGAGTGGACTCTAGAGATCGGGACACTCGGTGCGAAAGCCTTCGGGGCAATCGATCGTTCTATCGAACAGCCGAACAATCTCGAGTGGATATTCCGGTTTGATTCGTCGAACGGGTAATTTGATACGAAGGGTTTCATCGCAGCGTGAAATAATTAAATTTAGTAATATCCCGCGCGATTGTCTGTCGAAAGCGAAAAAAGAGAAACTCGCCGTGGCCTATATAGAGAAATAATCTGCGAACGAGGCATATATCTCGAGATATATCGATAAGACGAAGGTACGTGCAAGTGACGCGAACAGTGTCAATATAAATTCTTATCCTTATCCTAAGTTACACCTAACCTCTCCATGGTGTATAGACGAATATGGCAAACGAAGAGTTTAGCCGGCCGCGTGAATCGTCGCGTTTACCTGCGTTAGAGGCGGCTTCTATCGCCAGATGGCTATAACTATTTATACGAGAAGACGAGACCCGTTTATTACCATAAACATTCGCGCGAGCATGACCGGCGAACTCGAACGAGAAACGGTAGAGCTCGCGGGAAGAGCTCGCATAAATCATCCACCGTCTGTGCATCGTGCAACCTAGACGATCGTAATTTATTTCACGTGTCGGATCGACGTGAAAACGATCGATGATCTAGCATGGCACAGTAGCTAACGAATCATCGAATGATCGTTAATATTACTCGGGATTATAAGATCCACGTCGAGGAAGCGGAGATTTATGCCGGTCGTTGATTAATATTATAAATTTCATCTCTATCGATTATCGCTTATAAATAAATTTATAATTTAACAACCCGATACACTTCCGTTCGCGAATAACGAACGATTTCATTAATTACTATTAATATAATTAATGTCACAAATCTCGTTCCACTCGATTCTTGCTTATTCTCCATTTCTGTCGTCTCTGTAATTTTATAAATTTTACTCCTATTAATAGCGCCACGGTGAACTTGATACCCTTCTGTTCCTGAATAATAAAGTCAAGTAATACAATCCAGGCGCTATTAATATCAGGTCATTCTCGGGACTTTGATATTATTTCGTATTATTTCGTATTATTTCATATTCCTTCTTACTCGTTACCGTGGATCCCATAATTCGCTTGGTCCGAATTTATAGAACGGTCGGTCGATTTTATGTTAAAAATTCTCATTGCAAAACAAAACGGGATATACCCGTGAAATGATCCTGCATACACCGGCCCGTTTTCCCATTATGCATAACGGGTGTAATCAAAAGTGTGGCGCGAAGGATGAATAAAAGATGAATAAAAGACGGAGAACAACCGTTAATCCGGGCGGCTTAACGCGATCGATGAACGATCTTCGAGTCGTGGACTTTCCGTTGTTCCCCGACGATTTATAACCCCGATCACACGGGTCCAGGCCGAAAATTTCACCCCGGGCAAGACGAACGGTTGCGAGAAATTATTAACGACCGTCCCTCTCTCGCCGAATCGAGTTTGACATTGGAAATCGGACAACGGCGATTTTACACGTTAATTCGCTGCAGCTCGCTGGACCGTTGCAGAATAATTTAACCGTGCTCGGGGAAAGAAAAAATCGGGCTTCGGATATGAAAGTGCCAGCTTCATCAACGCGGACGAATATTCATTTTACAAATCCTAAATCACGTTCGCTGAACAGCTGCATTCCCCGACGACAAGTCACGAAGCGCGAAAAGAGGACAAAAAGATCTCGGTAAAAACGAATCAGCTAATTTAGTATCCAAATCGGTTTTATCTACGTCTTTCCGATATCGCGAGTCATCCTCGAATTACCCAGACAACGTATGCACGTAGAAAAAAAAAAAATGGTTACGTTGTGTGTAGAATTTATCTTCACGTTTCTGCATACGCGTTGATGTCATCCGCGAATTCGCGCGAATGACAGAATATAATTACAGCGAGGTTTGCAGTGTCGTTACCCGAATCCTCTCGCTGGTCTGACAATTCGATTCGTACGGCTGCGCAAACACAGCGAGAGCTGGTGATTTTTAAATCGGTAACCGAGGGGGGTGAATTTTAAACGAACCCCGTCGATTCGAAAGTCCGCCAACCCGTGAATCGGAGTTAATTCGAAAAACGTGCCCGAAGCGCCTGCGTGCACGCCAGAAAATCATCCTGTTTTCCAGCGAGCCTCCTGACCTCGCAGTGAATCCCGTTTTCTCGTTCAACGACAGAGGGGTATAAATCACCGTTTTAATTGGAGGACCACGGAACGTTCCTCGCGACACAATGCAACTCCGGCCGCATTCAGCGAGCTGAATGCACCTTTTAACGCCTGCTTTGTTATTGTAATTCAGGAACCCGATCTCTGATAAGCGGAACACAAAGGGGGAGAATATGTCAGGAAGAAGGAAAATCTTCCACGGCCTTTGCGAGCCAATTTCTGATCGTTGACTAGCAAAGTAGCGATCTTTCTTTTTTATTCCGCTTTGGCAGAGTGAAATCGTGTCTCGAATAATTTCCAAGGTTTAACCACTCGAATTGGTCGTTTTTCGTTTTATTTTGTTTCATTTCTGGAGACACGTAGTCGTAATTAATTCGGTGTCTAAACCAATCGCGAGAAGTTGTACAAAGGGGGAGAATATATCGGAAAAAAGGAAAGTCTTCATAGCCTTTACGAGTCAATCTCTGATTGTTGACTAGCAAAGTAGCGATCTTTCTTTTTTATTTTACTTTGGCAGAGTGAACTCCTGTCTCGAATAATTTCCAAAATTTAACACTCGAATTGATCATTCTTCGTTTTATTTTGTTTCATTTCTAGAAACACATAATCGAATTTAATTCGATACCTAAACCAATCGTGAAGAGCTTTACAAAGCGGGAGACTATGTTATAAAGAATCTTCGCGGCCTTTGCGAATCAATTTCTAATCGTTAGTTCCCAAGTACCAATCTTTCTTTTTTATTTCGCTTTGGCAGAGTGAAATTGTGTCTCGAATAATTTCCAAAGTTTAA
>NIJG01000001.1:1811660-1828893 GCA_002201625.1 Euglossa dilemma
GAAGAGCTTCGTCCGCGTAGTTGTATCTCTCAGTACCGAGTAGACTGCGCTTTTTAATGCCTGGTTCGGCGTAGCAACCAGGAAACAATCCTGGTTGATCCACGGACGCATTCATGATCCCTCGTGGCGGTGAAAAACGCGCAAAAACTGAGTCCGGGCGCAGCGCAGGATGCCGGGAGCGAGTAAAGAAGAGGGCGCAAGAGATAACGACGCGGTGCAAGAACGTGGAGGTTAGGAAAGAGCCGGAGGATCGGCGAGGTGCAAAAAGGAAGACGGAGGACGTTAAAGTCGGAGATAGAGATAGAATGGGCGGAAAAGGAAGGGTCGAGGAGGAGGAACGGAAGAAGGGAAAGCGGGAGAAGGTGGAGAGGCCGAGAGAGGAGAGCTAAGGAGAGCGAAGCAAATAAAGTTGGCCGTGCAGAGATCCGCGGGCAGAGATCTGGCTTCGAAGAAGCTCGGACGCGAATACCGGATAGATCGAAGGTTGTCGACATCCCCGGCAAAGCCGTGAGGTTCTTTTGCCAGAAAGATGGCCGAGATTCGAACACGGCCCCTCGAGTAGTTCGAGAATTCGTTTACGAGCATCCTCGATATCGCTGACTCGTCACGAGTACTTCGTGCTATCGCGATTACCAACTAAACTTAAAGAATCTCGTCCATTTTCCTCCAATCTTATCGCGGTTACTCCAAATAAAGATTCAACCCTTTGCACTCGGCAGTTTCATAGTTACTTCTTCGTACAAAATTTAACCCTTTGCACTCCGCTGTCCTCCCTCGAGGGACATTAAAGTTTATTAGTGATTAAGAAGGGATAATAACTTATTCCAGCACAACTTTTTGACAAATATATGTTTCCCTGAAGTTTTCTCTGAAAATAGCAGAAGAAATCAAGTCAGGATATAGTAAAATTACTATGATATATTAAGAAATAATTTTCGGGAGCCGAGAACACGTCCATCCACATCTTCGGCGGACATTATTCGAAGTGCAAAGGGTTAAAGTCGATACATGAATATTAAAACGCACGGTATTTGTTAAAGCAGATTTGTTGCGTTTAATACTACTTATAACAAATAAGAATACAAAATTTTAAATCTCTGTAATGTTCTAAAGTCGACTTTTACTATTTAAAAATGTCCCTGTAACGGGGTCATCAACCGCAAAGGATTAACCGAATCAAAAGTTGCGAAAATTAAGGAAAGAAGGAAAGAAACAAATTCGAGGATCCGGAATGGACTCGAAATAACGGATCCAAGTAAAGAACGAGTACAGTTGAGCAAATACAGACTGAGATAAAAATTCTAACAGCGAATTGGAAAATTTGGCATGCAACAAGTATACCTTACACCGTTTCACTAGCACCACTCTCATTCTCGAGATTTTCGAGGTGTCGGGACAGAGGAACGCGGCTTCTCACCTTGAACCGGCGGTTTAGACACGCTGGCAGAAAACGCGCGTGTCGATCGGAATTGCTCGGTTGGCGACCGAGAAAATCGGCTTCAAGGATCATCGCCGCGGTGTCGTGGTGCTCCTGGTGTCAGCGTTATTTATACCCCGCCTTCTCGCCTCGATTTTCATTCCGCGTCTCCTTCGATCCTCTCCTCTGCTTCTCGGCGCGGCTCGGTCGGTCGCATGCTCCGGTATTCCGAGCGGTTTCACGCCTACCGCGCGTTCCATCGCGAAAACGGGTCGTCGATTTCCCATAAACGACCTCGGCGTAAACCCCCTTTCCCTCGTGACCGGCGATGAAATTATTCTTCGCTTGGCCCCTTCCTCTCTGCGCCAAGAATCGTCACGAACGATCTAATGGAATCTGCAAACGATCCGATGGAATCTGCAAACGATCGACCGGCGTATATGGAGAGCGTTGTCCGCGCGAAATGTTCCCGGTTGCCGGTCTTTAAAGCTCTCTTAAAGGAATATGCCTGTATGATCGCGAACCGGGTCGTGCGTTATTCATGTCACACACGCGTGTGCGTAATGTGCATGGGCGAACGAGAAAGGCTGATAGGTGAGCCCACGTGAGCTCTCTTATGTTCCTTTTCACGTACCGGGTGGGACCAAGTGTCCGACAGTAAAACCGTTTCCTAGGTCGTCCAGCTTTTTCCTGGTCATCCTTCGTCTTCTCTAGTCCATTTACCTTCAAACCGTCGATTCAACGATGGAAACGCAGAGCGCGAGTGCCTATGCTCTATCTAGACCTTCCGCTAGCGTGTACCCGGATGACGAAACGAATCAGTCGATATTCGACCCTCTAACCTCGATTACCCGGTCCGGTCTCGCGAATCGATGCGTCCCTGTGATGTATCCGAGTCAAGGAGAAGCTTCCGACTTCGCTATCTCAGCTAAGACCTTGGTTCAGACCTTGCTTCAGACCTGGATAAGAATATTGGATCTTTCGGACCTTGATTGACGAATCGATCGGCGTTCTTCGGGATTCTAACAACACTGTTCACCGACTTCGTCGTCTTAAACACTCGACGAGGAAAAAACTCGGATAAGAATAACGGGTATGATGAAGAATATAGTCTCCTTTGGGACTTACTTTCGCGATAGATCGCTATGATGAGAAGGTACTACGGTTCTACTTTCACTGTCACTGGATATATCATTTGGGACACTCGGACCGAGACTCGGATAAGAATAATGGACTTCTCGGGATTGATGCATCGCTGTGATACGCCGAAAGGAAGGAGAAGCTTGGAGGATTTCAGCTTTATTCGTGTTAAACACTCGGTGGCCGAAAGCCGGAGGAAAATAATGGGCGTGATAAAAAAAATGGGCTGCTCTGGAAGTACTTAGGTCTGTTGCGAGGCTGGTCCGCCATCTCTCACCCTCTTGGCAGCCAGCTTCCTGCCCAGATTGCCGGTCTCTGCTCCAGCTCCTGCGAGTCTATCGATCCGGCGAGGACGCAGCTGAGAACGGGTTCTGATATTGACAGCGGGAAAATTTACGTGGCTCCGGGGCGGCAGTGATTAAACGAGCGGATCCCTTTGCTTCTCGCTGCGCCAAGGACAGAGACGCCCCATGGGCTGCCATGTCAGGTGTACGAATGTTTCCAGGCACCCCTTACATTCGATCACCCACACTGTGCACGCGAGCGCGTACGAGCGGAGAACACGGCGTCGTGCGTACGCCCACGCGGCCTACGCCTTCGCGGCTCGTTGCATCAGGCCCCGGTGTTACAGGCCCAATAAAGGAGCACTCACACACGCGCGCCCGGTGAAACGAGCCGCGATAAAGGAGAAAATAAAGGAACCAACCGAGCCGGGGAACCGACGCTCGCGGGATAATTAATTCACGCGAGAAACCTGGATGAGATGCCGCCCGGAGAAATTCTCTCCCGGATTGTGCAACACTGACCTCTTCGTTTGCGTTCACAGAGTCGTCCGAATGATGAATACCGATCGAGGATATTTCGATTGAAATTTCGAGAAGATCGCGTCTTGTATTCGATCGACACTGGCGTTAATCCCTTGACATACAAATTAAATACACTCGATACGATTTGACAAATACCATTTTATTTCGCTAAGTTGAAATAGAGAATGGAAGGTGAAAAAAGAAATTTCTGAAAAATATTACATTTTTATTGATAAGATCGATTTATAAAATTTTAAAATTTTTTATATGAAATGCAGAGGAATATTTACCAAAGTTAAAAACGGTCCTTGAAATAAACGACGAGTCTAACTAGTCGTTGTATGTTAAGCGGTCAAAGATACTTCGAATCATTGTGCATCGACGTATACTAAAAATTACGAGATTGGTCTATTACTTCTGATAGAACAATCAGAAATTGTTACAAGGAAAGAATATGATCGTCTACTGACCTAACAAGCGAGATACGAACTCTGGAAAATAGGTTTCAATAGCCGAGTGTACAAACGTACTCGTAGAACGTCTCGTAAAACAGAGAAACAATGGACAAACGTCGCGACCTCGAACTACGTGACACACGGCTGCTATATTAATTTATTCTTGCAACAGAAGTGTTAATATATCTGCTCGGAGAAGCGAAACCTAGCAGCTTCGGGATCTATATCGCGAGACACGCGACTTTCCTCTGTTCGTATCGCGTTAGTATCGATATTTATTCGGATAGAAGCGCAATTATACCTGTCTCGTTTTTATCAGACGCAAACTCCTCGATCGATTTATCGTCTACATACCGTACTCGGTAATTAGCCACGCGTCGCAGACGGGTGGTTCGAGCATCGAAAGGATCCTCGAAGAAATCGGCGAGGAATCCCCGTTGCTTCGCCGCGAACGGATAATATCGGGCCCGAGGATCGATTCTGCTTATTTATGTAACGATCCCGTGAAAGCGAAATGTTATTTACCGCGAGTGATGCGATGGAAAGTGGTGGAATAGCCCCGGGAATAGGCAGACCGGGTACGAAACAGACGGGATTAACTCGCGTTTCTAATTTCTCGAACAAGTTGTTAATCACGAATCCAGCTGCGATCGGGAGAAGATACAGGCTGGGATCGGGATTTTTTCGCGGCGATGCATTAACGATAGTCGCTCGACGAGAGACTACGAAGCGACCTTCGCGACTAGATTCCAGCCGACCGAGTAGTTATAAGGTTAATTGAATTTGCTCGTCGCGGTTACGCAAAAGTGTCGACTGTAAATTGATTTCTGCAGAGCGGTGGACGATGGCCGGGAATCGAAGGCAGAAAGCTCCGAACGGTGGCCAGACAGGCGTGACCAATTTGCTTGGAACACGTGCCGACCGCTAACTGCTTATTAACTTTCGTCGTTGCAACTTGTAACGACGCCCCTTTGCCAACGTTAGACAAGCGCTAATATCGTAAACTCGCTGCTTAACAAACTGGAAAGTAAAAGTCCGACTCGCCGTGCCCTCTAATCATCCGCGACGCTTGCTTCCACGTCGACCTCCGCTTCCGTTTTCCAACGCGATTAAGCGATCGGACGAATTAGAAGCACGCTGACAATTTGCGAGATCGTTAATTCTGCGCGTGCAACGCGGATTAATCGCGAGGTTCGATTGTTCGGAGGCTGGCAGGAAGTCGTTGAGAAGAAAGAGCGATCGTTGCTGCGAATTACTCGATTTGATCCGTGTAATCGGTTACGCAATATGCTTCTTCGGTAACCACGATGATCCGTGTACGTTGAATTACATCTCGTTTCTATTTACCTTGTTAATTCGCAGTTAATACTGGCCGGGTAATTAATCGGTATCGCGTGTACAGTCTGTTGCGAAAATATTACCGGTTTGGATTATCGAATCACGAAGGACAGGTGGTATGCGTTTAGGTAACACGAATGGAAAAAATATCTAATTATTTCCGTGCAATTAAGGCCAATTTACCAGTCACAGACGTATAATACATTCGGACAGTTGATTGACTTAAATCGAATTAAATACGGCAGCAATTTCTTCGAATTTCTCCTCCAACTTTACTATATTATTTTAATACAGCGTTATTCAAATTTATTTATTTACGCTTTTTCCTGATCCTCTGTTTAAAATTCTTTAGCTTCATTGGACGATTAAAAGATTAACGAATTATAAATTCATGGGCTATAAATTGGCGATAAAAACGAATGAATTTGAGGTGTATTAATATTTCCGAGAAATCGCGTCTTGTTAATTTCGAATTGCCCATCGGCCAGAGCGTAATTATAGAGTTTAATTAACATACTCGAATTTATCGTAGCGAGGAGAAAAAGAATTTACGTTGGATTGATCGAGCATCTCATCTCAGCGGTATTTCTTATCGAGATGAACAAAGATCATGGGCGATCGTAGGCGCGATTGAGGATCCCGTGTCCGAAGTCCAACCGGCCGGAAGTCGTTCATTTGCCCGACAATATCTATGCAAAATGGAGTCGGGCCCGCGGTTCGGCTCGTGCTATTCGATTTCTTCGTTGGCAGCGAACGGTGGCTAGAAAATGACACTCGATACCGACGCAATTGTACTCGCCGCGTTGTTTTGCTCGTCATCCAGCGCCGGTAATTGCGTCTCGTCATTTTTCATAACTACAATCTCTCGGTGTCGCCTTCTTTGGCACTGCATAATGCACTCCGCGGCAAAACGCTCTTCTCATCGTCGTATAATGTTTTCTCATTAAAGCCGCTGCTCGATCCTTGGACCAACGCCGGTGTATAAATGGCGGCAATTTTCAAACGCATTCCGTTTCCGAACGATCGTGTCGAATTTAAGGAAACCGAGAATACGCTTGGTTTTCTTTCTCTTTTGCAATTAACATCCTCTCACCTGCTGCGAAGCTTCTGTTGCAATTTTAAAATCGATTCCGTTCCCGAGTGATCGCGATGAATTTAAACAGAGTAAAAGAAGGTGTAGCCTTCGTGTAACGTGTTTGATATCAGCTACATTTTTGTGTATCCAAGCTTCTATTTAATCCTTGAACGAGCATAGTATGGTGAGAATTTCAAACCGGATTTAATTTAAAATCACTCGCGATGATTCGAAAGAAGACGAGGAGCAGCCTATCCTTCGTCAAGTGTATTATTTTCTCGTTAAAACTTCGATCTTTGAACGATCATCGGCAACCGTTGAAGTACAAAACAGGCTTCGCTCCTGGAGGAAGTTAAAGGAAGCTTAAAGGAAGCTTAAAGGAAGCAACGACAGGGAAGCGCGTATATCCTTCGAATAATACGGTTTTTTTTTTATTTGCCTCCAGCTGATAAGCGATCGATGGAGGTGCACGAGGTCAGATTCCAGAGTGAAACGCGCAGTTGACATTGCCGAGCTCGGAATCAAACGGGAATGTTTTCGGTTAAAAATATGACCAGCTGCGTTACCTATAATTAACCGTGGTCGATAGGCCGAGCAATCTAATTTCTTCCGACGCGAAAATAAAGCTCCGCGCGCCTGACAGCGTGGTTAAATTTACGCGCGGGTTTATTTACCGGGTTCGCTGCTATTATTCCCCGTGAAAATGCAGAAACGACCGAGTCGCAAAGATTAAAAGTGGCGATAAAGTAACGTTAATTAAAACCGAAATAAGCAATCACCGGAACAAAACGTTTGGACACTCGGAAATACTCGTGATCGAACGAAAATGGATAATCGTTGAAGAAAATCGACCCAAGGGCGGTAAAAAGATATGGAAAATGGGACGAAACAAGGGTGAAAGTTGGCGAGGCGTTTAAAGGGGAAGAAAGCGAAGTTTCACGGAACATGAAAGTGAAACTAACCGATTATATGACACGTGAAAGATTTCGAAGCATCTTATTTTATAATATATCTCATCCGGATAGTCTTCTCAATTTTTAGGGATAATTCGAAAAATATACTATCGGATATTGAAATATTCCAAATTTAAATCTTCTATATTCTTCCGAATTCTATTCTACGATTATTTTACAAAATTCGATTAAAAACTATTTACTTACCGATTAATATCCCATTCTTGCAGTCAGCGATCTATCTCTCGTGATAAAGGTCGCAAAGAAATTGGTATTCAAAGAAATTCGAATATCGTATATTAGTAGGAAAACGGAAAAATTCGAATATCCTTTCTTGGTAGGAAAAGGAAAAAATTCCAATATCGTTTCTTAATAGGAAAACGAAAAAATTGAAATATCGTTCTTTAGTAGGGAAATGAAAATTTTCGAATATCGTTTCTCGGTAGCAAAATGAAAAAATTCGAAAATCGTTTCTCGGTAGCAAAATGAAAAAATTCGAAAATCGTTTCTTGGTAGGAAAAGGATGAAATCGAATATCGTTTGTTAATAGGAAAACGAAAATATTCGAAAATCGTTTGTTAGTAAGAAAAGGAAAAAATTCGAAAATCGTTTGTTAGTAAGAAAAGGAAAAAATTCGAAAATCGTTTGTTAGTAAGAAAAGGAGATAGNAAATCGTTTGTTAGTAAGAAAAGGAAAAAATTCGAAAATCGTTTGTTAGTAAGAAAAGGAAAAAATTCGAAAATCGTTTGTTAGTAAGAAAAGGAGATAGGAGAGAACGTTACCGTTTGGTCCGCGATATCGCTTGAGACTCACGGCAAGGAAATCGGTTGAAACATAAATATGAGAGGCGAGAGGCGTGGCTCGTAGATAGGGCCGAACGTAAACACGACGGTCGCGTTGTAACCTGCCCGTTGTGAATTTTCACCGATGTCTCAGTTACGTGTTATTCTTCGACGCGTTCGGAATGGCTGGACGTGTGACCGACCTCGCTGTTCCCTTTGGCACGCGCCATTGCCAGTTAACAGGTAAAGCAACGTGTTAACGCGCGATAAAGGAAAATTCACGCGAAATCCAAGCGATATTAACGCGGGTGCAATTACCTTGTAGTTCAACAACGACATTAACGCTAAAACTACCAGTCTGTAGTATATACTTAAATATAGCGTACGCAATTGATATTAATTGCCGAAGAAATCGGACCAAACGTGATTATCTACTTAGATACGCGGTATGTACTTAAACGAAGCCCGTTGTTAATTTTTGTCGGTTTTTCTGTCAACATTGCGTGTTATATTTCGCCACGTTAGCAGAAAATAGGTCGACGTGTGACTGATTTTCCTGTTGATTGAACGCCTCATCGGAACTTTGACACGTCGTGTCTTCGTGTCTTCGAACGAAAGTTTGGTTAGTGATATGTATTTTTACATCTTCACAATGTTTCCACTGTTCTAGGAAAAATTTAGAACGAGTGATAAAGTGATCTTCGACCAATGGTGAATCGGTTCATAGGTACCTACGTGCGCATTTATTTCGTCAAGGAAACTAGTAATTTACATAGCTAGGAAAATAGTAATTTATACGTGCTTCCGCAACGTTTAACGATTTGTCACGATCGTGATTAATTTTCGCCGGTATCTTTCTACCTCGGTTACGCGTTATTCTTCAAATAGTTCCACGTGTGACCGATTCTGTTGATTACGGCTTAAATCGCAGGGTAAGGGATTAACGTGAATCAATCAATGACGAAAATAAAATGAAACTCATATGATAATTCTAGTATTAACTCTTTGCACCCAAGAGCCGAGTCTCAGTCGTTATTTAATCAGGCCCTAAAGATCGATGTTAATTAATATATCAAATTTAAAAGTACCCAACGATGCGTGGAATGTAAAAATGTCAAAGTAAAATAATTCTACGTCTTAATTCCTATACAATTTCTTATTATAAAAAAATCACCGAGTGCAAAGGATTAATCCTTTGCGGTCCTGTATCGAATGTAACTCTATACGCTTGAAAATTATTTATTTAAATTGCCCTACGCTTTAGTCGAAGTAAATTTCAAATAAAATATTTGAAAGCGTCAAGAGGTTAATCAAGAGGTTAAGCAAAAGGTTAATCCTTTGCACTTGAATACTTTTTCGCTATGAAGAACCTTTTCTTCATATTTCTATAAGCATAGTGATACCTTTTAAGTCAAAGCGGAATTATTTTACTTTGATAGTGTAGTTATTTTTAATATAGATATTGTCGTTTATTCTTAATTTAAGTTATGGCATTAAAACCAACGGTGACCAAGAGTCGCCTCTCGAGAGTAAAGAGTTAAATATGAAAAGAGGGAAAATTACACGTTCGCATTTGAAACGAGCGGAATTATTTTACTTTGGCATTTCGCGTCTAGTCATTTTTAAAATAGTTATTGTCGCTTATTCTGAATTTAAGTTTTGGCATTAGAACGAACGGTGACCAAGAGTCGCCTCTCGATTGCAAAGGGTTAAATATGGAAAAAAGGGAAAACATACGTTCGCGTTTGGAACAAGCGGAATTATTTTACTTTGGCATTTCGCGTCTAGTCATTTTTAAAATAGTTATTATCACTTATTCTTAATTTAAGTTACGGCATTAGAACGAACGGTGACCAAGAGTCGCTTTTCAAATGCAAAGGGTTAAATATGGAAAAAAGGGAAAACTATACGTTCGCGTTTGGAACGAGCGGAATTATTTTACTTTGGCATTTTGCGTCTAGTCATTTTTAAAATAGTTATTGTCGCTTATTCTTAATTTAAGTTACGGCATTAGAACGAACGGTGACCAAGAGTCGCCTCTCGAGAATAAAGAGTTAAATATGAAAAAAAGGGAAAATTACATATTCGCGTTTGGAACGAGCAAAATTATTTTACTTTGGCATTTCGCGTCTAGTCATTTTTAAAATAGTTATTATCGCTTATTCTTAATTTAAGTTACGGCATTAGAACGAACGGTGACCAAGAATCGCCTGTCGAGAGTAAAGAGTAAAACATGAAAAAGAGGGAACGCGTAGATCCGAAAGCTTTGCGAGAGATGCCGCTAAACGGTCCATAAAGCTAGGATTTATCGCGACGCGGTGTGAAAAGCGGCGCAGACCGATTATCGATCGACATAACCCTATCCTCGCAGATAACGAGCCGCGCTGGCTAAACGAGTCTAATTTCTATTTATATCCTATTACCGAGCTAAGCAAGAAATAGCGGGATCAATTTCACGCTCAACTAAATCGCTCGTATCGGCGAGTCGGGTATCGAGAAATCCTTGAATCCGTGTACGGTTCATTGTGTCGCGTTGAATGGATGGCTCGGGTGTGCGCGTGTTTTAATTAAACACTGTCAAAGTTGATGAAAAGCTGTGCCGGGAAAGCGCCCGCTCAAAATGGCGGCAGCCGCGCGGCGCGAAATACAAATTTCTAGTCACCGTCGTTCGCTTTATGGGCCGAATATAAAAAGTTACCTGTTCCATGCGATATTGCCGTTGTACCCTCTCTCTAGACGAACAGTCTCAAAGGGAAACTCGCCGTTTCGGCCAACCGAATCTCCGTTAATACCAGCCATAACCTAAATAACAAACCTAAATAACCGTTCTTAGATATTTGCTTCTCGATGGTTTCTATCGATGCGTCTGCTGCAACCAGCTTATCCAGGTCAACCGGTGGATTGATATACCACGAGTTAGATCATACGGCGAGATTAGGGATTTATAATTAAGAATCGGCGAGATCTAGCGGTTTCTAGAACGCGAACGTGTTCTATCCGAAAATAAACGCATATTCTGTCATTTCTAACGTAATGCGCCGATGTCACTGTCCTCGGGGCTTTATTTCCGAGTTTTGCGATATCGATGTCCGATATTTTGGCACGACCTTATAATTGGATTCCGTGGTCCAAATTGGGACCATGACAAACTTGCGTAACAGTAGTTCCTTGTATATCGTTAGACGGAATTTCCGGCAAAGGGTCTAACTAAATCGCGTTTCGTTAGGTCTAATAGCAGTTTTTCAAAAAGTTTGGGGAGCAACAGGGGTAAAAAGATTAGTCTATTTTGTGTCAGTTCATTAGGTAATTTTCCAAGGTAAAAAAAAAACCTCTTCGAGGTTTCTTCTTTCAATCTTCCATCTATTAGGTCGTCCCATAAATTCGTTCCGGTTTTTACTTTTACCATTTAAAATTATACGTCGAATAAATCTTTAAATATTAAGACAAAATTTAGTCGCCCTTTTGTTCTACGACTTCTTCCTATTTCGTTGACGAAGACGTTAATCATCGATATAGTTTATAAAATGCGACGATGAATGTAAATATCACCGCGAACGAACTTATGGGACGACCTAATATTATATTCATTTGACTGGTCAGAATAGCCTTAACTCTAGGTTTACGCACGTTTTTTGTATATCTATGTTTATGGAGACCCGTCAAATTTACAGGTAAAGAAAACCAGGTATTTTCTTAAAGAATAAGACCATGAGTTTAATGTAAAAACAATTACAACGTTAACAAACTTAATATAAGATGATTAAATCTATTAATATCGTATAATTGGAGCAACCAATCCGTCAAATTGACGGGTCCCATAAATCTATTGTTAACCCTTTGCACTCGAGAGGCGACTATCAGTCGTCATAAAATTTCGAAGACCCATATTGATTAATATATCAAATTTAAGATAATATAACAATACGCGAGATATCGAAGTCAAATAATTTTACGCGTCAATTATTATACGATTCTTTATTTACCACTTAAAAAAATGACTCCAGTTTTATAGCAGATAATCTGGAAATTTCTACACTTCTGTAGCTCGAAGATCGTCGAGTGCAAAGGGTTAATGTCAAAATCCGAGTTCATTCTCAACGAGAGAAACAGTTTCAAAAACTCATAGGTCTTATAAAAAAGACGTTTTCCAACATTCATCGCTGTTTCTTTGCTGCAAAAACTTGGGATCAGGTTCGACCATTGCTGTACCTTCATAAATAATTATCACGTAAAACCTACAAGAGCTCGTAACGAAGAAACACGTGCTCCTCTTTACGCGATCAAATATTTACTCGCTACTCGAGCAGTTTGTATTAGGAAATAATGCATTTGTACGATACAAGTGCCTTTCTGCTTCTAGAAGCACTGAAAATCGCGGATCGTTCTACCATTTTCTCGCGTACTTCACAGGGTTCGTTTCGCTGCAGCTTGTTCCTTCGTGTTTTCTGTCAACGGGCAAAAAGCATTTCCTGTTTTCACACGCGACTCAGTCGGAAAGAAGCCAGCGTGGTCGGGCAAATGACAAAAATACATGACGATTTCGGCCGTCATCCGGTGCCGCGCGATATTTTCGTCTCGCGTCCATTGAGAAAACGCCTTAATGGGCCGTGGCGTGTACGCGTGTACTACACGCCACGAGTATTTACCGTACACACGCGTACACGTCCGAGAATCCTCGAAAACCTTCTCGAGACCTCGCGAACCTAAGCGGAGGGAATAATCTTGACCTTCGCGGCTGTTCTTCGCACGGATTTTCGCCAGTCTGGTTATTTAGAGAGGCGAATGAAGTGGCGCTTAAGGGGTGTAAACGAAATTTACGATTCGATTCGCGGATCTCGGGGCGAACTTTGAACCGGCCCTCCTTTCACGACCGAGCCCCGTTTCTCGCCCACTCTTTGGGACCTTACGTTGTCGCTCTCGTGTTTGCTCAACAAACATCCGATGTGTACAGGGTACAACGGCTTTCCGAGAATCCTGGATATTTTTAAATCTCGCGCGCTTTACCGTTTGATAAAAGGAAAGAAACGGGATTGCAGGGAAAATGAGAAACAATTTGTATTAGGTCGTCTCATAAATTCGTTCCGGTTTTTAATTTTACCATTTAAAATTATACGTCGAATAAACCTTTAAGTATTAAAAAAAAATGTAGTTGCCCTTTTGTTCCATGTATGACTTCTTCCTATTTCGTTGGCAAACACGTTATCCCATCGATATAGTTTGTAAAATACGAGGAAAAATGTGAATAGTGTCGCGAAACGAACTTATGGGATGACCTAATACCTTTTTTCGCAAGTTGAATACGCAATCGTGTTAGAATAAAATTTGAATGAAAACCCCTTGCCAGTATTAATAAGTTGTTGATCAGTCACAAGAAAACTTGTGATCTGTAAATTTGTTTCGTATTAGCTTATATTTAGTTNATAAGGCGAGGAGGTAATTCTTCGAATTGAATTGAACTTTCGCGAAGCTTAAAGCAGATTGAATGCCGCGTCCGGAACGGAAAATTTCGCCTACCACTGGGAAAAATTCAGGCTATACACTGATAAATCTGCATTAAAAACGTAGAATAAAGTAATAAAGTTTTATTCGAAGAATTAGGTATAGAAGGTACAAAGATTTCAAGGAGGTAACTCTTCGAATTGGATTGAACTTCCGCGAAGGTTAAAGGAGATTGTTGAGCACCGCGTCCGGGACAGAAAATTTCCCCTATCACTGGGAAAAATTCAAGATATACAATGAAACTGAGTCAAAAACGTAGAATAAAGTTTTATTCGAATAGATATAGAAGATGCAAAGATTTCGTAAGCCAAAGCAGGTAAAATTGTTCGAATTAAATAGAACTTTGGCGAAGCTTAAAGCAGATTGAACCCTCACATCCGAAACGGAAAATTTTGCCTATCACTCGGAAAAAATCAGGCTATATAGTAAAACTGAGTCGAAAACGTAGAATAAAGTTTTATTCGAATAGGTATAGAAGATGCAAAGATTTCGTAAGCCAAGCAGGTAAAATTGTTCGAATTAAATTGAACTTTGGCGAAGGTTAAAGCAGATTGAACGTCGCATCTGGAACGGAAAATTTCGCCTATCACTGAGAAAAATTCAGGGTATACAGTAAAACTGAGTCAAAATCGTAGAATAAAGTTTTATTCGAATAGGTATAGAAGATGTAAAGATTTCGTAAGCCAAGCAGGTAAAATTGTTCGAATTAAATTGATCTTTGGCGAAGGTTAAAGCAGATTGAACGTCGCATCTGGAACGGAAAATTTCGCCTATCACTGGGAAAAATTCGGTGTATACAGTAAAACTGAGTCAAAAACGTAGAATAAAGTTTTATTCGAATAGGTATAGAAGATGCAAAGATTTCAAGGAGGTAATTCTTCGAATTGAATTGAACTTTGGCGAAGGTTAAAGCAGATTGAAGGCGGCGTCCGGAACGGAAAATTTCGCCTATCACTGGTAGAAAAAAAAGAAAGGAATCTGGCAAAGGAAGAGACGAACGACGCGGTTAGGCGGATGATTTACACTGGTGCACGGAAGTTTAAGTACTTCCTCCAAGGGGTTGAAGATCGCGGCCGGTTGGTAGGGCCGGTGTTTAATCTCCATCAGGACGCATCCTCCTCGTCATCTCCGGCGGCCGCTTTGACCGCGCGGCGTGCATGACTTTTTATCTTCCTCTCCTCTCCTATTTATACACTCGCGGGCTCGTGGCTGGCGTGTGCTCGTTACTATCTGACCGTGCAACTCCGGGGTTAATGTTACCCTTTGAACAGCGCGGGGGAAAAAGAAGGACAACGGGAGAAAAAGAGCGGCGGGCCGGAGCGAGGTGGAATTAAACGGCGGGAAAACAGGAAATTAATTGCTCCCGTGTCCCGTTAATTCTTTCCGCAGCCTCTCGCGCACCCGCGCATTACGCTTTAATTATACACGCCGCGTAATTACAGCAGCGATTTTTAACACACCGATTCCGCCACTCCGCGAACGGAGCGAAGCGGAGGAATCGCCGGATTTAGCTTTAAACGCGAGAACGGCCGGTAATTTTCTTTCCGAGTTTCGTCATTTTCGTGGTTTACGAGTTTCCCGGCCTCGTAGACGGACGTTGATATTTCAGAGAAATTGCAGCCGGGAATTCTTGCCGAGATTAATGTTGCATTCCGGCTAGCGGAAATTTCTTGACAATCTACTTAGAGCTTCTATTTCGAAGTTCGCGTACCCGACTCGCGCAAGGATCTAGAACCTAGCTTTTTAGAAATCGCTGGATATATGATGTAGGAACCGAGAATCGCTTTGAAGGGAAAGGAATACCGTACAGAGGGTGCAAGGAAAGGTAAATAGAAGTGAGAAAGAGAGATTCTTCCTGAGATTAATGTTGGACTCCTGCTAGTGGATAGGAAGACGCAATTTCTTGACAATCTACTTAAGATTTCTATTTCGAAGTTTGCGTCGTAAACTAATAAAAATCTGAAGTTAGCTTTTCCAAATCGCTGTACATATAATCTAGGAACTATAAATAACGTGGAATGAAAATCAGGGGTACGCAATATCTTGACAGTCTACTTAAGATTTTTATTTCGAAGTTTGCGTCGTAAGCTAATAAAAATCTGAAGTTAGCTTTTCAAATCGCTGTACATATAATCTAGGAACTATAAATGACGTGAATAAAAATTTCTGTTATTAACCTCTTCAGGGATACTGTCACATGCGTATACGTATATTTTTTTTTTTTTAATTACGGTTATTACAAGTGAAAAGGAAATTTCGAATCGAGTATCACCGCTAATAGTACTTTATCTTACTTTATAATCACCGATTTGAAATCACTTTAACATTGATACAAAAAAAAAGAATCGTCCCTGAAGAAGTTAAGTGATATTTGAGATAGGTATGAAATAGGAGGGTGAATTTTTGTTGCAAGGAATTGCGATATCGTTGCAGTTTCGTGTTTGAAATTAGAGAAAGGAAAGTAGGTATTCTAACTGGCTAAACAGAAAGTTCAGAGTGGGTCATATGCAGCCCACGTGGCACGAAACGTATTAACCCTCTGAAGTGCCTTGTACCATGAAAGTTACATACGTATTCGTATGTGCACATGCTTCGAGGATTACCTTGTATCCTTCTTGTTACCACTCTGCTATTATTGTATTATCGAGTGGTTTGTTTATAGCAACCATTCGAATTCCGTTGATATCCATGATAATTTCTTCTTTCAAACGTAAGGGAGAGTGTAATCGCAGAATGATTAACCGGATAATTGTCGGAAGCAACATATTCAATTAGTTTACACCTTCTAATAACTATTCTTCTGTTATTTTTTCGAGCAATAATTTTTCTTCTCCCGTTAAGTTAACGGTATAATTATTCCGAGCAGGATATTCAATTATTTTATACCTTTCTAATTAAAATTGTTCTATTACTTTATCAGATAATAATTATTCCAATCAAAATATTCTTCCCCTTTCTCTCCCCGATTTAAATCAGTTTCTATCCTCTTAATTACATTACTGTAATATCAATTCGCCATCGAATAATCTGCACATAAAAATCGTTAAAATTCCTCTCACATGCAAAGAGGATACAATTACGAAGAATTAAAAACCCAATTGCTTCGATCGAAATACGCTAACAGCGAATCTCGGCATTCCATCGCACGCTTTTTTACATATCTTTCCTGTTTTCTCCTCAACTAAACGCAAGAAAAAATATATCGATCAGGTGAGATCGGATTCCACTTAATCTCAATTACTTTATATTCTTTGAATTCCCAAGCTACTATTATCTTAAAATATCTCTAGTATTTCACGATTTTTTTTCACGGTTCCTCTATTTCGAGTTCTCGCGTACTTGAATGAAAAATAATCGAAAAATTAATGTCTCTTACATCTTTGGTTCGATTCACTTCTACAATTATCGTCGCATTAATTCCTTATTAATTCCTTATTAACTCCTTCACCTAGAATATTTTACGAGACTCTCGGAAATAGGAAATCAGGTGTGACGAATGCGAAGCGTGGCTCGTAGATAGGATGGAACATAAACAATCCGGATCAGGTTTATGGTTAACACTTTGACTACCCCGCCGAAATCATATGTTTCACCCAGGACGCCACGGAATTATTTTTATTATTCAAAGCATATAATGGCAAAATAATAACGAATCGATGTTAGAAGGCAATATTTTTATCAAATGGTGCGTTTCTCTTACTGATGGTCACCACCGTGGCGCCTTAATAACGGTTCGACGAAGATTACGGCACGAATTGCAAAAAAAAA
>NIJG01000001.1:1831766-1871264 GCA_002201625.1 Euglossa dilemma
GGTCTAGGGATGTTCGGTGATTAAGCACCGCGTCTTCCAGTGTTTTCTAAGGGGGTGGAGGAATATTGAAACGCGCGTTGGAATTTCTGGCCTGGTCTAATGAGCAGCGAGTCGAGGTTCTCTGGGTCAAGGTTGCGGTTGCATGGGAGAGGTTAGTTTTGAGACTCTTGCTTCCGTGGAAATTACATTTTAATATAAATTCGGGGTATAGTCGCTGGGTGTTTCATTTTCTGGTGTTATCGAGGATTATAGCAATCGAATATCTGATTCTAGTGGGGTAGTAATGGTGACTATATGGTGTCATTAGGTATTTAACTCTGGAGGTGTATTATCTGTGATTGCAATTGTAACTATATGTAGTCACTGAGTACTTAACTCTTTGCACTCGAAGATTTTTTAGTTACAGAAAAAATAGTAATTTCAGGATAAATAATACCTTTTAGAGTCGACGATACTTTTAAAACTCGAGTGGCGATGAAATTTTGAAGATGCATATTAATTAATATATCCCATTTAAGATAATATAACAATATGCGAAATATCGAAATCAAATAATTCTACGTGTTAATTAATATTCGATTCTTTATTTACCATACAAAAAAATAACATCAGTTTTATAGCAGAAAATCTCCAAATTTCTACTCTTCTTTAGCCAAAAAATCGCCGAGTGCAAAGAATTAAATTTAATACATCAATTAACATCTACACATATAATTGTGTACTAGTGGTGACTATATGATGTCACCCGATATTTAACTCGTGAGGTATATTATCGGTGACTGTAATCGTCCAATATCTGATTTTAATGGTAATGATAACTATATGTAATCATCCAGTACTTAATTCCAACGGTGTAATACAGATGACTATACTCATCCAATGTTTGATTCTAATTGTGTACTAATAGTGATTATATGCTGTCACGGTTTAAAGGTATTAAGTATTAATGGTGATTATATAGCGTAATCCAGTATTTAACTATCGCGACTATAACCATTCTAACTTGACTATACCCAGTATTTAACTCTGGCGGTATGTTATCAGCGACTATAATCACCCAGTATCTAAATCTCGCGCACTAACGACTATAGTCATTCCAACACTCGCGCTAGACTATGTTCTAGTCACTCCTTCAAATACCAAGCGATTACTCTCCTTTCGATTGATATTGACACGACAATCGAGCAACGCGATCGCGTTTCTTTCGTTTCGCGTGGAAATGAAAAATACACACCCATAAACGTTTATATTACCTTATTCCAATTTGCCATTTACAACCTCGATAAACAACGAAGACACGTATACACGCAGAATCCGAGCGTGCAGTCAATTCGAGTGGCACTTTCGCGCAATAAAAATCCGATCGTATCGAATAGTCAATTACGTTCTTGTAATTGTTCAAAGAATTATCGTTCGTTCCAATACCGAATAATTATCCCGGTAACCGATCGAAATGAGATTCGATACAAATGTATTAACACTATGCCGTCCGCACGTCTATTCTAGATTTTTTCGTGTCGCACTGGTAGAACTGACTTACAGCATTTCGTTTTTCACCGGCGGTTTTTGGAAGTTTTTCTTTACTAATATTAACGTTAGTTCCCATGTATCAATTCAGTGCCTCCATTTTCTCGAAATTCTGAGGTAAATAAGTAGAAGAATTTTTTGTAACCACTGACACTTAATCTATAGTTTTCGCATGGCACCAATGTGGAACCACCGGACGTCATAGTGTTAAGTCGTTCGGAAAGTCGTTTCGTCTTTTCGCAACAGAGAACCTAATTGTATTTTTTCACAGTCAGCTTTACACTTTAGTTGCATAAAAAAAAAGAAATATGAAAACAACGAAATGACTTTCCCAACGAACGAGTGGATCGGAAAAAACAGAATCGAAACCTAAGATTTCAGTCTTGTTGTAATAGCTTCTAGTTAACTCTCTCTAATTCTAATAGCTCTTTCGCGACCTGTAATATTTCCCAATCGAATGTCAATCTTTCTAGATTGGTCATCGGTCGATGACTAATTCGGCGCAAGGTGCCGATTGCTATGATAAGTATTACCGAATAACCAGCAACAGCATTATCTGAGAAATTATCAATAACACGGAGATAAAAGTGGCAAAGTGTCAGCCAGTCGGAGCAAAAGCCATCAGTTGTCGGGGAATCGACGTCGTACACGCACGTCCAGCTCGTGGCTTGAATTTCGATGCGAGTTCACCGCTTTCAAAGGGCTGAGGCGAGCGAGATTTGTTTTCCATCCACGAAATTTAACGCGAGACATCGTATCAACGTGGTAAATATTTACAGACTATTTATCGACCGCCTCTTGCAAGATTTACACCGTGTACTATTAATCTCGTTAGATAGCGGCGGTATAAATTATTCTAATAAAAACCAGACGAGCTAAAACGAATATTCAAATAAAACGCGTGTAGTTTCGTAAATTTGATCGTTGCGCTGGTTACTTTGTTGTTACTAAATAATACTATTGTTATTTTGCGTAAGCCACTGTCTGTGACACCTTTGTACCCCGGGATTAATTTATCGGTTTCTTTTTCTGAAAACACACTGCGATAAAAGTAACGAATTGTCCTTATCTGTCTGCAACTGATCGATCAGATAACATTTAATAAATTTGCATAAGACGAATAGAGAAATAAAAGAGAAGAATGTAAGATACAAATGAAACAACTACGAGAAGAAACGATGAATTAAATAACGAATAAAAAATAGTAAAAGAATACGAGGCTCGGATTAAATAATCGTATGTTACTCGAAGTATTGTAAATATTCGGATTCACATATAATACGAATAGAGAAATAAAAGAGAAGAATGTAAGATATAAATGAAACAACTCCGCGAAGAAACGATGAATTAAATGACGAATTAAATGACGAATTAAAAATAGAAAAATAGGTAGCTCGAAGTATTGTAAATAATCAGATATTGCTCTAAGTATTCGAAATATTCGGATTCACAGAATTCTTGATCCGTTCAGCTCGGAGTCAAAACGAGAAATGAGCTCGTGCTTGCTCGCGGCCTTTATATAGTCTGCCGCGAGCCGAAGATCGGCCGAAAAGGCACGATCATTACCGATCTCGTTAATAATTTGTTTCCGTCCTTCTCGAGCCTATAGTGCACTACTTTTCTTTTATTTTTATTATGAATCTGTGTTTCGGGGAGTTGCTAGTAACGTTAATAATTTGTTTCCATCCTTCCCGAGTCTATAGTGCACTACTTTTTTTATTTTTATTACGAATCTATGTCTCGGCGAGTTGCTAATAACGTTATTAATTTGTAATTAACGATAGTATCGAGAATTTGTACATTTTTCCTATTTAGAAGGTTATTTACGCTCTCACGGTATAAATTTCCACGACACGTCTGTGTTAAAATATTCTTATTACCTTGCGAGGTGAGAACGTGTACGTGTTACAAAAAATTATGCTAATGAGGGGGTCATTGAAAAGTCGCGGTGCATGAAAAAATGATACCTGACGTAATTACAATATCGCGAGAGAAATAACGCAAAGGTGGAGAATTTCACTTCGATTAATATTATTTCGCAAGAAATTAATAACGTCGGTGAGTCTGCGTTTCAAAATGTCCAATTGCATTATCTGTTATTCGCTTCGAGGATATAAAGATGCCAATTTTTATCAAATAATCGATTATGTATTTCCGTTCTACGATATTTTCTTTTTAAACGATAAAAAGAAGCGTCTTTAGATACGTTTTATCGGTCACCGGAGTTACGTGGAATATTCTTCAACCCGCGACTTTAAGCGTTTAATTTAATTTCGAAAGTCGACACCTGCGGGCTTCATTGTTTTTAATCGTCGACGAGCACACTGGGCAAAAGAAAGTAAGCGCATTATAGCGTAAAATTGCTATAAATTAGAACAAAGTAAAAAATATCGCTAGTTTATTCTCTTAATATTTATTGCATTCGAAATTCGATAGCTTGATAAAGCAAAGAATATCAGCAATTTAAAATATATCGGATTGTTCGCAAAGTCATTTCGCTTTTGTTTTCTTTTTATGTTTCTTAAGTGTAAAATTGGCTGTGAAAAAATACAATTAGGTCCTCTGTTAGAAAAAAACAAAATGACTTTTCGAACAACCTAATAAGTATACTCGTTGAAAAAAAATTGTCATCTGAGAATGTCTTGGCCTTTTTCTCTGATCAAGATTCTTTTTAACAAATACCAGAAACCGATACAAAAACCATAAAAGACGTCGTAAATTCTCCACCCTCAAGTGAACTCATCGTGCATTATTTATCCGAAAGGAAGTTTCGCGGTCATGAATTTCCAGCGAGACGAGGAATTCATCAATTTTTTTCATCCACTTAGAAATCGGCGTCCCTGTTGAAAGATCCGAAGGCAACGTCTCGTTGCATCAACCTCCATACGCAATGAGCCGCAAGTTTCCATTTCTCGAGGACCTGGAGGAATATCGAGTCTAAGAGAGCCGCGAATTTTCCATAGTGAAAATTCGCTGGTCGCCTTTTCACGCTTAAAATCGCCGATTCCCGGAACCAGCCAATCGTTAAAAGTTTCCCATTACGATCATCGAATTTCGGATAAAGCAAACGCGCGGTGTCTCATTAAAAATTAACGAGCTGCCGCGGCTGGAACGGACCGAGGGAAAGAGGAAATGCGTTGTTACGTGTTCGTAAGGTGCCTTATCCCAGCCGGTCCTACGACCGCCAGGTGATCGCGGCGTGAATCCTAATTGCTTCTGAGAATTCCTTGGTAAATGTATCACGTACCGCGGCGCCAACTTTCCAGGCCAAGGATTAAAAAGGGTCTGGAGAATTTCGAAACAACCCTCTGGCTACGCCGCGGTAATTTCCACTCATGAACCAACCCTGCCGTGACGCGGATAATTGTTAAACGGAATTTGCGATCGGTGGAAATCGGCCAAGCACGTTCCGAGTTAAGCGGAATTTTCGATTGATAAAAATTTCGCGATTTTGTTACGAGTTCAGCGAAATTTCCGATTGATAACAGTCGGATAAAGCGAAATTTTTGATCCACACCGGATTATCGGATTATACCACACCGAAACCATGTTAGGCGAAACTTAGATCGAATTTATTAGATTTCGAAATGTTAGATAGACGTTTATCCAACGTTCATCCTGTATGATACTTCTCTAACCTCTGCCGCTGGATATCAATTACGGAAAACCGTGGGTCGATTCCGATTTTAATTAATCGCGTAGCCATTTTATTCGCGAAAGAATCGTAGGAATTCGAAAATTTCCAAACATTTATAGTAATAAATAAAATAGAATAAAATGTTTGGAAATTTTACATTTTTCGCGTTTAAACCGGTTAAATATTAGGTCATTCGGAAAGTCATTTCGTTTTTACTCAACAGATGACCTAATTGTATTTCTTCACCACCAATTTCACACTTCAGCCGCATAAAAAGAAAAAAAAAAAGAAATGACTTTCCAAATGACCTAATATAATTATAATAATTTATCTCCACGTTTATCGCGAAAGACCTACCGAATTCGATACATTCACGCTGGTTTAACCCCTTAACAAACAATAAATTTCAAGGCTCTTCTTTGACTTTGGCAAGTATTTCTCTCCATTGTATGTCAAGAGAAAAGTTTTATGAATAGATCTTATCGAAAAAAATCCAATATTAAAAAAAATATATATATATTCCTTTTCAGCTCCTATTCTCTATTTCAACTTATCGAAATAAAATAATATTTTTCAATCGCATCAATCGTATTTAATTTGTATGTCAAGGGGTTATCGTCAGAAAGTCGCGTACCACCGTTCTCGGTGAAACAAAATCAATTGTCCCATCTCTGTCCCATAAATCACGCTTATCTGCTCTCTAAATATACCGGATAAAGTCATGGCGTGGTAGGGTGACAGGATAAGTTGCCGGAGTGTCGGGCCAATCATCCGCCAAGAATCCTCACCGGAAACGATAGTAAAAATATCCTCGCGAGGCTGGACGATAGCTCAGCGTGGAACAATTAAAGTTCGCGGAGCCGACGCGGAGCCAAGAGGACGTGTTGCCGTCAGACCAGAAATCCGGGATACGGAATTAGCCACGGGATGAAACACCGTGGAAATCGCGCTTTAAGCTTCGACCACGCGTACGCTGTGAGCCTATAAGGACATCTCCGACGTTTCCGAGCTTCTTCCATCTCTTCGAGCTTTTTCGTCCTTCGCTTTTTTTCTTCCTACCTTCTCTCCGGCATCGTCAATTACAGCAGGCAAGCTGGAATTCCAGGAAACTAATTGATTCCTCGCGCGCGCGCCGCCCGGAATTCCTTGCCGCTTTATGAGAAACGAACCCCGGGAGATTTCGCTCGTAGAATCGACAAGAAGGAGGTCGAAGGTCCCGGGAGGAGAATTTTAACGTTTGACGCGATTCTGACGGTGGATAATGGAGAACGTACCAGCGAGCGAGTAATGAAATTACGCGTACCGAGAACCTTCCTTCGAGGAATAATACTGCATATCTCTAGTCAAATGGACGCAATAAGCGTCCGTATCTTACCATATTCCTCGCACTGCCAAGCTTTCGCGGGATTTATGATTTTTCATCGCGTGTCGCGGTTATTAAACGTGTTATTAAACGCGCCGTTATCTCGCGACGAACATCTCCGTTCGGGAAACAATAGCAGCTACATTATATCCTGCGTGTCTAGTTAGACAGATACGATAATCGTTCCTGTCTCGAATAACTTCCTTGAAATTAACGAATTTCCACCGGATCAATTATTCATCATCGTCTGTTATTATTCCTTCTTTGTCGTTATTAAACGCGTTATTATCGCTCCATGAGAACCGAGGAAGATTAACACGCGTGTTCTCTGTTTCCAGAATGGTGAAGATGTTATCCTGTGGCCAGTGGTGAAACGCAGTGACATCCGTGGTGCGGAAAAATGGCTCTGACCGTGGTACCCTCGGCCCGCGTTTTCAACGGAAACGGTAAGTCATCCTGTCGCTTGTTAACACATTCTGCATCGATTTTTCGCATCAGCGATATTTTAACAGCGATATCTTATTCCGAATATCATCCGACGTTACCACGTTTCAACGACGATGGTCCTCGATTCGACGTCTCGTTACCGGTATTAAACGATATTCCAACAACTCCAACTGGTCTTGAGTTTTTTCATATTAAACCAAACTTCTTCGCGAACAAGATAGATATATCTTTTACCCGATTAAAGTAAAAATCCTCGTAATTCGATGACGAGATAACTCGCAGATAACTGGATATCTCTCGTGTACACCCGGAAAGTCGCGACTGCGAAATTACAAGACGATAACTCGCGGTTGTTGTTGTTTATCGCGGAGGGCAGCCCGTTATGTCGACGGCGTCGTTATAAATAAATACAACACACGTACAACGAACCGTCGAGGACACGGTCTCGCGCACGCGGAGCCTCGGACCGAGAAAACAAATCTCCGAACAAACGATCCGGCTAACGAAGCAGCTGGATCCAGCCTAAATTAAAATTTCACGGCATCCGTGGGACCGTTTCCGGACTGCCCATTCACGGTTAGCCTGGTCCTGTAATTATCCGGAGGAGGAGGAGTACCACGGGAATGGTTACGGAATGGGTGGAAAAAGAGGCGATCGGGCTGGAATCGACGATAAAACGGGATAACGATCGCGCGAGTCCCGGTCTGGCAACAGGAGTTCATTAAGTCATTGCCACGTACGCGTCGCGGCGGCATGAACGGGCCGATATGACGCGTAAACGGGATCCGGCTAACGAACTTTGCCGGATTATTATTACCGTGCCTCTGGATGGTCGCCAATGGTTACAACATATTTCGGTTTACGTCCCGCGCCGGTCGTTACCCCCGAACAATCAGCCTCTCGCGATGGACCACGATCGATCCAACCCTCCAAAGATAGATCCTTGCCTGCGCGGGTCGATCGGCCAGTGAAACATCGTTTCTTTTCGAGTGCCTTGATGTCGGGTTGTTTGGTCTAAATCGAACCAGGCTTTCGTTCCACGCGCATCCTTCTTCCCAGACGCCTCGATAAGGATCGCGTATACTCCACCGGCTGTAATTGGGGTGCCGACTTTATGGGTTTAATTAGAATCATTCGCGGAGCCGAGTTATTACTTGATGCTCTGTTTGCTCGCGCGGAATAACGAGTAATTGCTCCTTGGATTGTATCTGGATCCCATGATTTATCCGATTGTCTCGTAGTTGAGAGGCACGCATAGGGGACCGTTGGATAATTATTTTTAGAAAGCGAGTTACGTTGCATTACGCCTATAGGTACACGTTGCGACACAATAGAAGTTTGACGAGAGTAGGATCCAGTTTATAAAGTTTTAGTATATTAAGTATATTAAGTTTTTAAACTAGATGAGGATTTTTAATGATATTTTCGTTGTTTGTTGATCAACAGTGGGGACGCAGGCCTACGTTTCCGGCTCGACAGGGTCGAAGTGCCTTTGCTGCCCTTACGGCTACCACATCGACCTGGACTTTGTGCGATACTGCGAAGCGGTCGCCGCAGGAAGTGCCGGCGACAGGTCGAGCATCGAGAGACGGAAGAAAAGGGAACGTCGGAGGCAATGCCAGTCGATGGAGGTTCTGCTGGGTCTGGTAATTGATCGGTTCATTCCGTAATTAAACCGTTCTGGCCGAGATCCGAATTGGAGATCTAGTAGTTCGTTCTGTTTTCGAACGTCGATCATAGCCGTGATAAAATCGATTTTCGCGCGGCGCGATAATTGAAATTCTTTTTTTCCCTTTCGTTCGAAATATCCTCGGGAATTCGTGTCGCGTCGTTCACCTCGAGGGGAAGAAATGAGAGACAAGCATAATAAACAGCGTCCGAGATGGACAGCCATCGACGAAGGTCGTCTCGTAAATTCCTTGGTATTTTTAATCTTAGGTGAGTCCAGCCCTGGTGGGAATAGAGGCCGAACTGCCGAAAATACCGCAAGAACCAACGACGACGAACGGCGTGGTGACGAGTCCGCCGAGGTCGGGCCACGAGAGGCAAGGGTACGCGCACCAGTCGCCGGTCCTCGACCTCAGCGACGTCGTCGGCGACTTCGAGGCGACCCTCAAGCGATCCTCCGGCTCTACCAACACTTCCGCCAAGCAGGAACGCACGGAAAACGGTCAGACATGTTTACGCTTCGCTCTTATTATCGGTCGATCGCTTTATCCTTACCCTCGGTCGCTCCGTTTCCCTCGAATCCAGGTGCAACATCAGGTGTTCCTTCCCTTGCGAGTTATTTAAATTTCCTTCGAGACGGTGCTCGACGTCGCGATAGATCGTCCTTGGCGATGCGATCGATCGAGATCGATGAAGGATGGAAAAGGAAGGAAAAAGAGAAAAGAGGGGAGGAAGATCCGATAATTTCACGCACGTTTGATTTCCTCGCGCTAAATCCGCTCGGCCATCTTTGGATTCTCTATGGCCCAATGACCTGCTACACAATAATACCGTAAAGAGAAATGCTTCCTTCACTTTTGAGCCGGTGTTTCACTGAAACGGCTCGTACACCGGCGAAACAAATGCACGGGTCTCGCTAATGAGTTCCTCTCCGTAACCGGGCGCGGGTTTCCCGGCGCGAAACTCGTACGCTGTTAACGAGAAGCGGGAAGAAAGGAAAGAGGCAACAAAAGGCAGAAGTGAATCGTGCGGGAAGAAAATGAATCTTGGGGCCGGTTCGCGCCGACGTTTTCACCGAAAAACGAAATGCACATCCGCGATCGAACAAGTGGTCGAAACCATAACGCAACAACGCGTCGTGTAATTACCGTCGGCACGGGAATGCATGCGAGGAATATGAAAATTTCTCTTTGGCCATTGAGTACGTATGCGAGTCGCGTATTTCAACGCGCGTTTCGCCGTTGTCTACCGTCGTGTATTTCAGACCATAGTTTCCGGCTATCCGGCGGTTTCCAACCTCGGAGCAGATGGTCTATTTTATTATCCGTTTAACGGACCCGTCAGAACAGGTAACCGACCAACGGCCGGGCAAAACTCTCTGCTCTCTCGATTAAGATCGACTTCACGGTGCCAGCGACGCTATCGAAAATCGACTAATTCCCATCACCGATTCGATTCCCCTTGGCGAACGGCTCGCCTAATACCTCAGATTTGAACTACTTCTTCTCTATATATGGCGACTCAAAGGAAAAATCCCCCGTATCATTCGAAATTCTCTTCGCCGTTACACTTCTTGAAATTTCGAAAATTTATTTTGTAATTCAAATAACTTCAACGAATGCGACAGCTATCGTAAAAATTTACGGTGCGAACGTCACGATCAAAAATCGAATAATTCACACCACCGACTCGATTCCCCTCGGCAAACGGCTCGCCTAATACCTCCGATTTGAACTACTTTTTCTCCATATAGGGTGACTCGAAGGAAAAATCCCTCGTATCACTCTATCATCGTATCATTCGAAATTCTCTCCACTGTTATACTCCTTGAAATTTCGAAAATTTACCTCGTGGTCGATGTAACTTCGATAAACGCGACATTATCGTAAAAATTTAGTAAACTACTTTTTCTCCATATATGGTGACTCGAAGGAAAAATCCCCCGTATCATTCTAAATTATCATCCCTATCATTCGAAATTCTCTCCACTGTTATACTTTTTGAAATTTCCAAAATTTTCCTCCTGGTCGATGCAACTTCGATAAACGCGGCAGCTATCGTAAAAATTTAATAAACTAATTTTTCTCTATATAAGGAGATTTGAAGGAAAAGTCACCAGTAGCACTCTATCACCGTATCATTCGAAATTCTTTCCACTGCTATAGTCTTTGAAATATCCAAAATTTACCTCGTGGTCGATGTAACTTTCATAAAGGTGACATTATCGTAAAATTCAGTCGATATTACATCCGAGACGACACGGTATAAACGTTATAAACAAAGGAGACCGAGTTACGACGTCTATGACCCACAATCGACGCATCCTTTTCATCGAGTACACCTTGTACGCCGAAACTCATTAGGCAGAAAAGACCGTCACCAAGGATAACTTCTCCTCGTCCGCGGCAGTCGCTTCGACTTCGCACGGTTTTCACTTTCCCCGAGACAAAGCGGCCGGTTTTTTTTGCCGATGACTCGGTTGACGGCTCGGTTGACGAAAAGCGACGTTCGTTTCGTTTCTCACGAGACCACAAACCCTATCCGGAGACGCGCCGGAGCGTTCGTTTGCATCAGGATTCTCACGTTTCGCAACCCGGCCCGCACTTGCTCCCGTTTCCTGTCTTATCGCTCGTCAGACAATGGCAGCCCCTGCAAGCGTGGACTCCAGAAAACCGCGCTGTTTCCTCTCTTTCATTCCTCTCTTTGATTCCTCTCTCCGATAAATTCCGCTCCTTCGACGAAAAGTGCGAAACCCGGCAATGGAAATCAAAGGAGCGAGCTAAAGAGTCGTTCGATAAATTCGGAGCATCGGGTTCCTTAAAGCATAGAACGGAGAAATAAATATAGATTATCTGTTTTTACGTGTGCTTTTTCCGAGAGAAGTTTCCGGAGAATTTATAGATTATTATACCTCCCTTTGATTCCTTTCTCCGATAAATTCCGCTCCTTCGACGAAAAGCACGAAACCCAGCAATGGAAACCAAAGGAGCGAGCTAAAGAGTCGTTCGATAAAGCTGGAGCACCGGGTTCCTTAAAGCAGAGAATAGAAAATTAAATAGATTGTCTGTTTTTACGAGTATTTTTCCAAGTGAAATTTCCGTGGAATTTATAGATTATTATTATAATATTATTATAAAGTTTAGCTTCGGGGGTTGAGCGAATAAAAATCGATGCGAAAAGTAGTTCAATGGAATTGGAGCACTAGGTTCCTTAAAGCAGAGAACACCTTGAAGGATCAACAAATTGTCGCTTTCCACGAGTATTTCCCTAGTGAAAGAAATTTTAACAGAATTTCTGTGTTATTATAAAAGTGAACCGTGCGTGAAAAACAGTTTAAAGAAATTTTCAATACGAGAGTGTATATTAAAGGAAAAATAAACGAGTATTTTTCCAACGATGAAACCGAAAGGAATTTGTGTGTTATAAATAAAATTCGTCGTTGTTATGAAACCTGAGCAAACGATTGGCGTAGAAAGTAGCTGGATCAAGCAGAAATACAAGCTTCTTTGAAAGAAGAGTACACATTTAAGGATAAATATATTGATTCTTCATATCGCATAGCATATTGACATTCTAAATAGCATTTACTATTCCATACGCGTGGGAAAAGGTGCAGCAGGTCGAGATTAATACTCATCGATTAATACTAACGTATTTTAATAATATAAAAACAGAAACGATTAGAACGCAGGCTGCAGATGGCGGACAATGAACAACTGGCCATCTTCCCGCGCTCTTCTCTTGTCCACGACCTATTACGCCTCCAACATTATATTATACTCCCACGTATATTATAAATAGAATCCACAATTCATTCGTTATAAATAGAAATGTAACCCATATTAGTTTCACCACGGGAACCAATAGTTCTAGCATTAATTTCCCATCTCCAGATTCAAATCAACGATTAAAGCTCTATCTGCGATAAAAATAAAAAAAAAGTATCCAGTATACACGTCGATTATCTTTGTTATCGGTAAATTGATACATTCCGTGATTTCTAATGTCGATAACAAAACGGTAACTAATTTAAAATAAAGTCAAATATTATTATTTTTAAGATTCTTTGACACTCTATCGTTTACAAATTTTCGACGCTCTTCTGGTAATGAATTAACTAGATTCCAATTTGATTTAGACAAAAGTCGATGGTATTAGAATTTATTTCGACATTTCCAATTCCCGTATTAACCCTCTGCGCTACGATAACTCTACTAACTCGTATCATCACGAAACCATAACTGCATTTGACACGCGTCAAACAACGTAGTAACTAATCTAAATAAAATCAAACATTATTATTTTAAAGTTCCTTTGACCCTCTATGGTTTCCGAATTTTTGTCGCTCTTCTGGTAACGAATTAACTAGATCCCAATTTGATTTAGACAAAAGTCTAAAAGCCTAATTAAAATAGTATTACAATTTATTTCGACATGTCCAACAATTCCTATATTATCCTTCTGCGCTACGATAACTCTACTAACTCGTATCATCACGCGGCCATAACTGCATTTGACACGCGTCAAACAACGTAGTAACTAATTTAAATAAAATCAAACATTATTATTTTAAAGTTCCTTTGACATTCTGTGGTTTACGAATTTTCGTCGCTCTTCTGGTAACGAATTAACCTGATCCCAATTTGATTTAGACAAAAGTCTAAAGTCTAAACAAATGGTATTAGAATTTATTTCGACATGTCCAACAATTCCTATATTATCCTTCTGCGCTACGATAACTCTACTAACTCGTATCATCACGCGACCATAACTAGATTTGTCACGCGTTAAGAAATTCCAGGAATGTCTAAAATTATTCGCAACAAATGCAGGATAGCGAACGAAACTGAAACACGCGTCTTCCGTGATTAAATCGCGGCGGTGTTAACGCGAAATTCCGCAAAACCTCGCGAGGAACTGACGTCGGTCTGCGCACATTTCCCCGAGGATATTAACCCGATAATCCATTGCAGCCGGAGCGTTACGTCGGATAAAACGCTGTCCGGTCGCACCGTTAAGTAATCGCGAGAAACGGTTGTTCGATACAGTTTCCGTGGTGAATAAATTGCGAATCGTTCACGCGGTCGTTCATCGCGGAGCCGGCTGTAAATCGCGGTTTAAAGATAGTCCCGGTGGTTTCTTCGCCGGAGCCCGGGCTCGAACGCCGGAACGCGTCAGCGTAGCCGTCGGTGCGTGGCTGGAACCACCTGCTTCCGGTGCGCATGGCGTCGGTTGCGCCGTCGCTCCTCCGCCGTCGCTTCAACGGCACCTGTGCTACACCCCGGCCCCATAATGTCCTGCCACCGGCCGTCCGAGTTCGCCCACCGATTCCACGTTTCTCATCCGGGCCGATTTCCCTCACAACGCTCCGATCTCCACGCTACCGGATCGGAATGCGAAAAAACCGCCATTCTACCTCTCCTCTCGCCTCTTCTCTCTTTTTTCTCACTTCTCTCCTTTTCCCGGCAGAGGACAGAGCGTGTCCTGTGACCTCGCGTTCGGTGCGTTACTGCTTTTCCTCGATGATGCCTCCAAGTTGCTCTCGTATCCGGGATAACGTAGATTCGATCGAGTCTTCGAGGGTTTTATTTCCTTTTCGTTTCTACGGCGTTATTTTTGAATTATATTTGGTAAAATTGTGATTGGGTATGTTGGTATGTACCCTCGAAGTTGCGATTAATTATTTGTGCGTTTTGTTCTCTGTTATGAAATTTCGTGGCTATGAGATTAATTAGTTTTGAACGATGAGTAGTGTATTCGGTGAGAATAGAGTATCTAATTTTAAGGATAGAAATTGGTTTATTTTTATTCAATTTCGGAAGCGTATATTTATCTGTCCGGTTGTTTGTAATCTATGACGTGTCTGCTTATTTATTTGGTTTTGGTTTCTACCTGGTACCTGAATATGTTCACCGTTGAAGTTGCGATTTATTCTTTGACCGTTTTGTTCTCTGTTTTGAAATTTCGTGGCTATGGGATTAATTAGTTTTGAACGATGTGTAGTGTATTCGGTGCGATTAATTCCTCGAGAGTTTTGTTTGGTTTCGAAATCGTATTTCTATGAGATTAATTATTTTTGAAGTGTGATAAGTAATGTATTCGGCGAGAATAGAGTGCCTGGGAATTTTAACAATTAGGACTGGTTTATTTTTACTCCTTTTGGAACTTTGTTCAATTTTCGAAGCGTGTATCTATCTGTGCAGCTTAGCGAAAATTATAGCGAGATAATCTTCCCGAAAAATTGGTACCGCTATCGTCTAAAACATTGTTATTCAGAGAATTTTAAGATGATTTTCAAATTAAAACCACATTTAGATACGATCGCAAATTATTCCGAAACGAATGTATCTGTTGTTCCACTTAAAACTGTACTCGAAAGAGCAAGAGCGAGTGATGGCGGTGGTGGAACAAAAGAGAAGCAGTTATTCGCAGCGAGCGCGCAGGATATAAATATGGAAAGGATTAAAGGAGGTACCACCGGTGAGATTTCTTTCACAGTGTTCCATCGACCAGCGTGAAACTAACTTTCTGCAATTGAATATCGAGATTGGCTCCTATCGACTCCTGTCGCGATGGAAATCGAATTATTCCTTACCGCGTTCCACCTTTTTCCCGACGTTCGATCCGTCGAATCCGGTTACCCGCTCCGCGCGAGACAGACAAAACGCGTCTGTGAATTCCGATTGTAAATTTTCCCCGATCGCCGGCCGGTTATGAATTTCCGATTGTTAAATCCTGCCGCACGGAACGATTACGATTTCGCGGAGGAAAAAGAACGTTAGCACGTTATACACCGATGGAACACACAGGACTTTCTCTTCGCCTCGGTAACAGGATTCTCAAAGCCCCCGAAACTTTGTGTGAACGCGCGAAAGTGCGTCAAATTGGACTAACACGCTTCATTAGAAGTTCCAGTACGCTCGTGAAACTCGCGAAATAACGCGATTCGTCGCGCGAGCGAGCCAGCGAGCTGTGCTCTCTCGGCGACACGCTGAAAACGCGTTTCGAAAATTCCTTTAATCCGCCTGATCGGATCCGAGCGGAGAAGAGTTCCGTTAGCAATGGCGGATTGGAATCCGATGAAAACGCCAACGTTACTACGGGCGTTAACAAAGTAACGCGCCGCGAGGATGCTTAGAAAGTAGAAAAAACCGGAGGAAAATTCCGTGATCCTCGTAATTTCGCTTTTGCGTGACGGGGTGTATCGGAGCCACGCGTGCACGACGTTCAAGATGGAAATCGAATTTTACAAGAAACACCAGCATCCTGTTTAACATCGCGTTTTATGGCTATCTTTTATGATCGCCGCTCTTCCGTTTGCTACAATGTACTATTTATTCTCGCGAATAATCATCGTCGACTTACGTCGAGTATGAAATTGTACACACGTATCATAGCTTAGTTTTCTTTTTGCTAATTAGACGGCGATAAGTATAGCGAAATCGCGAATTACGATACAGTGGTCTGGATTGAAATAAATCGAATTCTACGAGGATCGTATAGAGATTTTATGCCACTCGATTTTGCGAAGCGAGTTACGACGAAATTTCCTCGTTGCAATTATAAATTACGATACCGCGGTTGGGATTAAAATAAATCGAATTACACGCAGTTAATGTACAAATTTTACGGCTCGCCATTTTGTAAACCGAATTATGAGAAACACGATAAGAGTGCAAATTGCGATATCGTTTTCGAAATTGAAACAGGTGGAATTGTACCTAGTTGATACGCGAATTCGATGCCTCTTGATTCTATAAAACGAATTGCAAGTATGACAAAATTATTGCGTCGGTTTTATAAATTGAATTATAATAAACACGGTGAACAAAACAAACTCGAATATGAATTTTCAATTTCGCGAGGATTATAACAATACTATACTATACTCGAGATTGAAGCGTCACGAATTATCCATAACTCGATTTTAAATTTAGTAATTCTCAATTTTATAAAGGAGATACTCGATACTCGAGATTGAAGCGTTACGAATTATGTATAACTCGTTTACAAATTTTGTAATTCTCAATTTTATAAAGGAGGTACTCGATACTCGAAGTTGAAGGGTCACGAATTATCCATAACTCGTTTACAAATTTTGTAATTCTCAATTTTATAAAGAAGGTACTCGATACTCGAGATTGAAGCGTCACGAATTATCCATAACTCGATTACAAATTTTGTAATTGTCAATTTTATAAAGGAGGTACTCGCTACTCGAGATCGAAGCAAAACGAGTTATCGAAAAAAAAATTTTCCTAGTCCGAATTTCAAGAATAGAACAATAAAGAATGGGAAATGGCGATAGGTCGCTCGCAGCAGGCCGTAATCCAAAATTACACGGTTACGAATCCCTTGAAACCTAACGGTCGTAATTCCCGGCGAGGTTTTCACGTGGAAACTCGAAATTACGAGTCAGTCGGTGGCGGAACCGTAAAGGCCGAGATGCCGAAAGGCGTTTTGGCGGTACAAAAATACCACGTCCGCGAATGTGTGACACGGTTTCGCCGAGGCCGCTGGTCCACGCACGAAAATACCGGCGGTTTAATATCGAAAAAGCGTGTAGCTGGCGATACGCGAGACGGCGTGATAGGAGGTGGAAATAGGGTGGACTTGGATGCGAGACTTCGCGACGCGAGCGTCGAGGCACTCTATTTAACTCGATTTGGAAGGTATGACGTGACTTCATCGAGAACGCTAAACCATTTTGGTGCAACCTTGTCGGAGCAAGGTGGTCGCATATGGCTGTGCGCACCTGTCATCGACCTAAACGCACGCTCGCAACTGTCGCAACCGTTCTCTGAGAGGGCGAGCTCTAAAACCGAGCGTTTAAAAGTGGCTACGATCGATGGGACAGGATGGAACGACGGTGACAACGATGCGTCAACCTCTGGAACAGCGTGATACGTGAAAGTGACGATGGTAGTGGTGGTGGTCGAGTGAAAATACGCGAATATGTTTCACCGTACCCTGAAATCCCGTCGGGTTTTGTTCCATCCGCGAACGGGACCATCTCTCGATCCAGCCTCCCGACGTTTGTTTATATCGCACGGTTTAATGCACCGCGGTTGGACTGGATCATTCCGCGACCTCGGCTGTTATTTTCGTCCCTCGAGCCAGAGGGAGAGACGTGGAACTAATTTTTTTCGCCACCAGAAGCGTTACGAGAGAAACGGCGCGTACGTTGAAATGTTACGAAACGAGGATATCGCGAGGCACCGTGACGGTAACGAACGAAGTTATTACGCTTCGAAGTATAATGAACCTAGGAAGTCTCGAAAAATTTGTATTCGGAAAAAGAAAGGTAGGAAAAAGGGAACGGGAAGAGAAAGAAATTTAAATGGAACACTCGGAATAGGAATAACGATACTATCGAGGAAACGACAGGCGCTATTGAGGTTCTATCGAGAAAGCAAATTCGAACGATACGGAAGATTAAAAAAAATAAATCGTTATCGAGGAAAACATAAAGAATTCAAAACTGAAGCTTCCATTGGAAAGATTCTATCGAGGAAACGACAGGCGCTATTGACGTTCTATCGAGAAAGCAAATTCGAACGATACGGAAGATTAAAAAAAATAAATCGTTATCGAGGAAAACATAAAGAATTCAAAACTGAAGCTTCCATTGGAAAGATTGAACAATGATACCGGCGCCAACGCTACGTCTCGAAATGGGAAATTAAAAAAGAAATATCATCGAGTGAGAAAAAATTATCGATTATCGATAGGAGCGAAAGCTCTTATTGCGAAAGATAAGCGATAATACCGGCGCCGTTGGAACTACGCCGAGAAAATAAACGTAATTAAAATAAAAAATCAGAGAAAAGAAATATACGATACAAAACAAAGAAAAAACAGAAAAAAGAAGAGAAATTCGATCGAATTATCGATCGAAACGAAAAGCTCTAGTTGCGAAACATGTACGATAAGATCGGCAACGTTCGTATACCATCAAGGTCACGGCTTATCGTCGCTTTGGAGTCATTGCCAAAATCGCAGAGAAAAATAGGAGAGGGTGAAGCGTTTTTTCAACGGCGAGTAAGAAACGGACGAACGTGCACACGCATACGTATACACACTGGCACACCGTGACAGCGGGCAAAGAACAGGAGAAGAGGCACATTTCCCCTCTCCATTCACCTCTTCGCGAGTAGTCGGAGTCCTGGTTGGCTATAGCCCAGAGTTCGGCGTCACAGTCAAACGCAAACAGTGGCCGCGGCAAAACAGATCGTGGCACGAATGCTCGAAAAATCGAGCACAGAGGCCTTGGACACACGGCATGCGATCGCGCACGATCGACGCACGGATCGACACACCGATCGACGCAACGATCGATAGGAACGATCGACGACACTGATCAGCAGTGATCAGCGAGCACTGTTCCGGGCCAGCGGGATCATCGCGCCGCTCTCAGCCGGATTCATCGCGTCGTTCATCGATCGACCGATCGATGCGACGACCGACCGATCGTCCAACCACGGCCAACTCCGACCATCTCCGAACCATGATCCGATCTTCGATCAGGGACCCATCGGGATCCAACTAATCGGCAGGATGCCTGCGAGTTCCCGCGTGATCAACGGGAACGATCCCGTGCTAGCACGGGCAAATTGAATCTCCGAGGAAGGATTGGACCTGGTTTTACTATCCCTGTGACCACCGAGTGTTTCGTTTTTCCCAGTTTCGTCTTTGTGAATCGTGTGCTTGACAGACCGGCGAGATGGGGGTGAAGAACTTTATCATGAAACGGATACCGTTCTGCAAGATGAAGGCGAAGAGGAAATACCGTGAGCCTGTTTTCTTTCCTTCAATCCTATTTTATCCATGTTGTTCTTCGTTTTCTTATTTTCTTACGTTCTCTTTTCGCTTCTTCTTTCTTCTACTCGCTCGCGATAGCTCGATGGAAAAATTTTCCTGGTGGAAGAGACGTGGAAGAGTTGGAACTGCGGATAATCGCACTCGCGAGCGTCTCCAGTCCCGGGGCCCCTGTTTTTCTGCGCGGTATCTCGGGGACGAGCCGATAACGAATTCTTACGTCACAGCGATTTTCCACGGGTCATGTTTTTACGCGAATTATCGCTCGCCGCTGTTTGCATATCGCGCCGCGTGTTCCGCCACCTAGAACACCAGTTCCCAACGCTGTCAAACGCGCATTCGACGATTCACCATCGCACACGCCACTGTGCTTCTCTTTAATGTACAGAGTAATTAAGAGATACACTATCTGAAGGCCAAAACAAACCGGAATTCATTATCAACGAGATAGTAAGAGGGACCTCGTGTGTTCCCGCGTGTGTTGGCTCACTTTGACCCCTGAAATTCGTCGAGTTTCCTTCACCTCTGCGAGGAGAAAAAGAGGAAGCGTAGAACGTAGAGCGAGATCGAGATTTAAATGTTTATTCCGACGAATAAGACGGTTTAATTGGAGTGTTTACACCAGCTGGTCGGATAATGTCGGAAGGCGAGAGATTAGCCAGTATCGGGAATCGTTCGGATGGCACTCGTTCCTATTTCTCTTCTCGGTTTTCGTTAGGACGCGAAGAGATCATCGACAAACCCCGTGAATCGATCGGTTCGGTTGGAGAGGAAAAAAGAAAACGGCGGAAAGAGAATGGAAAGAGGGTAGAAAAGTCGCGGAGCAGCTGAGTGTTCCTTTTAACTTGACTTTCACGAACGACCACGTCGTCTCGTTTTTTCCACGGAATGCAGCGCTTGTTTCTAATCCACATAGCGCAACTCGCGCGAGAAACCAGCGCGTTCCTTCCATATAAAGCGCAACGTAACGATTACGAGCCATTATTTACATGGCTGAACCGTTCGCTTATCCTTCGCGTTGTCATGCAGCTCGCGAGGACCGTGTTCGCGCCCTTTTAAGGATCTCTCGAGTGCCAACCGGCTCCCTCAACCGACCGAAAATTTTCCCGTCAATCCTTCGTCAATTTTCCATTAATCTCTCGACGATATCTCGTAAATTTCTCCGAGGTTTGCCAGAAGTTCCCGTAAATTCTTCGATCATCGAAATTTCGCATCGATCATTCACCGATAACTCACCTTCTGTTGATATTTAGAAGCTTCGTGAATTATCCTTACACATTTCCCAAACTTTTTTTAAAGTTTACTTCTCTTAACAAGTAGAATCGCGATGATTTACTACCGTTGTTAGCCAAGACTCGGTTAACAATTAGAAACTGACTATCTGATAGAATCACTCGAGGTTCCCGCGAAGATTCGTCGAAACTGCGAAGATAAGAATTGGTTCGGGAACCTGATTTTGCCGAGAAGATCGTTAGCGAGCGACTGGAATCAACGATCTTCATAACGAGACGCCGATATAGATACAGATAACGAGGTTTCGTCGTTCCGCCTGTTGCGGAATGATCATTGTGCATCGCGGTGCACCTGAATCCATAGCGAACCGTTCTCACGATGCTCGAGCGCCGGATTCGCGAAGATTTTGTAACGATCGAATCTACGTGTTGCTTTATCTTCATACCGCAGACGGGAGAGCATTATCTCGGATGGAACGAAAGAAACACGCGACCGCTGAACGCCACTTCCAGATACTTTCATTTTCCTCGCGAATGATAGATCGTTTCTGCCTTAAAGCGTGCCCTTTGTCTATCAAATCGGCTATCTCGATAACCCCGCGAGCCACGAGACTCGTTAATTCCGTATCCTCGGAAAGGTCAACGAGATAGTCCCGGATTCTTGAAGAGTCTCGATGGCTAAACCCTGGAAACAGATATATCGAGGCTTCTACGACGTCGCGCGATCTGCCAACTTCGAGCAAAGGGACCGATCCACTTCGAAGTTCGTCCCAATTGTACCGGGGCCAAGCGACTTTAACAGGTAGTCAGGAATCCCGAAATAATACTCTGTCCGTTCCAACGGGATCGAGTCTTAGGCGAACTCTGCTCAGTTTTAGCACCCGAGTTACCAAACCAGTCGAAATAACCAGTTTTAGATATCCCTCCTTTTATTTCTTACTCGCGGCCACTTTTCAAGCGAAAGATTAATATCGATGTGTTTATTTTAATGGGAACACGGTCGTGGAAGATTTTTGGAGAACCTATCTAGGAAAAATCGCCTGAATTTTAACTCGATTTTATTCGAATAGCTATGAATACAAACGGCGAATACTCGAATGCGATATACAGGAATCGTACAGTGAAAATAAACAAATTTGCTAGTCACTTTTATCTCTTTGATAATTCGAGTGTTAATAAAATTAATACGCGTGATCGGGAAGAGGTTCGATTGTTTTTACAATCCGATATAGCCGGATTTATCGTAAAGCGGATAAAGAAATATCGTTCGTACGTATTTTTGCGCTGCTTTGATAAATATATTCGACATAACTGGAAATACCGAGCTGTTGAAATACAAATTGTTTACTGACATATTCTTCGTTAAAATTCACTGAAATTCCGCGTTCCTCGCTTTCATCTGTAGCTCGCTTTGGTCATTTGTATAATATTCCTTCTTTCTCCTATTCGTTTATCGGTGAAATTGACCGGTAGCGGTAGGTTTACTATCAACTCAACCACGCAAATGGGTTAATCGTATATTTCCTAATTTCCATTACACGATTCCGACTAAAACTACCGCGTTTCATATTTACATCTCGGGCATTACGGACATTTACATCGCGGACGGGGTCGGTTGGACGGATAATCGAATTTTCGATCCCCGTTTCTCTATCGGACGGTCGTGGCTGAATAAAATATGCACGGTCCGATGGCTGGCCGATTTCATGACTTCGTTACATACCTGCCGGCGACTGTAACGAGGCAAAAAAGTGGCACACGGTGGACGAACGTTGTTGCTCGCGTGCGGCCAACCCTTTGGCATTAGGCCGAGCCCGCGACACGTGTGTCACGATATCGTCAAACGCGCTCGAAATGCCGTCTCGTCTGGCTTACGTTCTTTATTGTTCCGTTTCCACGAGGCCACGCGGTCTCTTAAGCCGCCGTTACACTCGCGTCTCGTGATACATAGTCAAATTGTTCACATTTCTTTGCAACAAAAGCAGATTTACCAACAATAAGATTAGAACGGTAAGATAACGGTACGAAATAACCAGGTAGAAGAGTCTCGGTATGACACGTGCTAGTTGTCTGAATAGACAACTGTGTATCTGAAAAAAAAATGTAACATTATACAGTATTGTCACTGAAAGACTGAATGATATATTAGGTTGTTCGGAAAGTCATTTCGTTTTTTTTTTTTTTATGCGGCTTAAGCGNTTTCCGAAGAACGTAATGGAATAAGAATACGTGTAGATACAATTTTTCAAGCGCATGTTTTTTTAATTTTTAATCGTCCTGCTGACAAACACGAGCTTTTTCTATAATATTTTCAGTTTTTCAGTGACCACTGTTATTGATACCACGTTGACACTGATATCGGAAATCTCAGACACGTCTGTTATCTATCCGTTATAGTTTTCTTCTAATGCGAATTGCTACTGACCGATATATCGCGTTGAAGCAGATAATTTCTATTCTGGCTTTGGAGAAAACGCGACACGAGAGGACACGGCGTGTAAAACGGGCCCTTACGCAACGATCAATTAAAACGAAAAAATTGAACGACAGCGCAGGTGAACGCAGCCGCGGACCTTGCGTAACGTGCGGTGATCATGCGGTCGGGCCAAACGTATTGTTGTGCACCAGGGGTTGAGAGGAAGTTGACTCGACATTGCTCCTAGCTCTGCGTGCCAGGAATTCGCGAAACTTCGCGAAATCCTGTTTAATTTCCCGCAATTTACTCTTCAACATGACCGAACAACGATTAAAATCCATCGAAATTTAACGAATCTCTTTTTTATTATTTATTTTTCTTTTTTTTATTTTTGATCGGCAAAATTCCATCGAATGTATTATTCATTTTCCGACTGTTTGCATGGTTGGATTTGATACACGTTAACCCCTTGTACTGCAATAACAAGTTCGGCTCGCGGCGAGTTTCTCGCGCCAAACCCCATAAAGATGAATCGCGTTGGAATGAAATTCTATTGGACGTATTTTAACGCAGGAAATTCGCACGAGTCCTAATGATTTGTAGAATTTCGCTGGGAACGAAATAGGCGTATAGCGGATAATTAAAATTTAATCATTTTACAATGCACGGTTCCTCGTAATTAAATCAGCGCGCATGGAGTTAATTGAAATATGCTTCTCGGCTTGCTGAAATTTCGCGGGCTCCTTTTTCGGATAAACCGTGGAACACGCTTTTTCAACCGTGCAGTGTGTAAATAATAAGGATATTAGTCGTTTGAGCACACCGTGTTCTTTGAAACGTTCCAATTTGTCGAAATTTCCCGGTTTTTTGCCAGATAAAATCCACGGCAAACACAGTCCCTCGGTTATTTATTTCGTGTGCATAAATATTTGAATTTTGTTTCCACGTCCGACTGGCAATGAGCATGTAATTGAAACACGTTCCTCGATTTGCTGCAATTTCGCGAATATTTTCTTTTTTACCGAGTTACGGGGAATATATGCTTTTTCAAGTGGAAAATATAAGTAATAATAGTTATTTCGAACGATTATGTTCCTTGAGCAAGATTAATATGCAAAAGTTTGACATATTTCTTTTTTTTAAATGAAAGTTCTATCGAGTTCGCTTCCTTGGGTAGGGGACATAAATGAGAGTAATTATATGCAAATAATTGGACTTTGTTTTATCGGTTGTTATGATACTAACTAATCTTGGAATATATGGAAACTGCGAGACCTTAAATAACTCTAAACGAAATGAGACGTCCATGATCTTCGGCTGATCTTCGGCTGATCTCGGTGACCTCGGGTAATCTTCGAACAACCACGACTGTCAATGATACGATCTCGATGACGAATTCGACGACCTTCACCGATGACAATCTCGATGATCTCGTGTGAATTTTTGTCGGTATTCAAATGACGAAGCATCGATGGCTCTTTATCTTTTTCGAATGACCCATCGATATCCAAGCTATCTCTCATCATCGATACCTCGCGCTGTGGACGTTTCATTCTAATACCTCGGCGATGAAAATGACGAAAATAACGGTTTATCAGAGAAATACGCGGTTCTATTGGGAAAAAATGGAACACGAGCGCGTTTCGCGTGCGCGCAATCTTCTTGTCGTGAAAAAGGATTCTCATGCCCATATGCGTTTCAATTTTTTCCCGTCACGATATTTCTGTACCTGCAGAGAACCAGGTGGCATAACCCAGCCGTGTTGCGTGACGTATCCTGCGTAACATTAGTAATTAAGTATACTCGTGGTGAAGTATAGCTGTTGTGTTAACACTAAACCTACTACGATCGGTCGAAGCACCGATGGATGAAAATTGAAACGAAACGAAAATTTGCACGACTTATTTCTACGATATCATAACAATTTCCGAATTTATAATACGGAATGTTTTATACGAAAGCTTCTGTGACCTATCGGATCACGTTTGCCTAATTTATTTCAGAAATATAAATCATCGCGTGTCAATATATAAATGGAAGTTTTTCACAGCGTGTATCATCAAATTTTATCGTCGAGCCGAATATAGCAGATTTTCCGGATTCATATACACTTTTGTGACCGGTTGTGCATTGAGAAAACAAAATCACGTAGTCGGGGGACCGAAACGATTACGCCGGGCGCGGATTTTGAAATGAAAATCGCTTAAAAATCGTTTAAAAATCGCTGATAGGTTTAGCGTTAAACGCGCAATATCCGTCTCGTCTGGAAAATATTTCCCGGGCACCACCGCGTTTGAATTTATCTTCCATTTCGCGATTTCATTACCGTGCCAAAATATTGACGTTTACTTTAATTTCACCTTTAATTTCACCTGTTTCACGGGTCGGCGAGTCGATAAATCGCCATTGAAAGGTATCGCGTCAAAATATTTCCGCGATCGTTAATTTCGGCTCGAGTGTCGTTGTACTTCAAATATTTATATGAATTTCCGTATCCAGTCGATACGTGTATTACCGCTGGAACATTCGGTCAATCGTTGATTCGACGGAACGCGCGAATTTGTCCGTGGAAAATTCTTCGAATCGCCGGGAACAAAACGGGATACACAATGTTCGTTTCGTGCAATTTTACGGAATTATATCGGGCAGCCTCCGCTCGAAAAACACGCAGTTTTCAATCGGAGCAGACGGAAAAAGGAGGAAGGAGAATATTCATTCGCGTGTTTGCTCTGTTTCGTATTATTTTATACTCTGCGCGGCGTATCGGCCAGGAATTTCCCCGAAACGCCACGTGCGATGATTTCTTCCGGTAATATGCAGCATATCCCAGCGAGTTTCAACGATGGATAAACCTCTCGTCGTAGACCAGTCGAATTTTATTATCGCAAATCGCGTTCGATCGCGAGTTTCCGCGATACTCGCCGCTAGATATTTATTTAATTATTTCCTCGCCGCGTTTTCAATTAAACTAACGATTATATCCGCGAAACCTAATTGCACGTCGTTTAGCCGATACGAAACGAGCACACTTCCGTTGGTGAGGCTTTATACGCTGGGATTTTCAACGAAACAACGAAAGAAGAGGTATTAAGAGTTGCACGACCCCTGCGGAACATTAACGATTACTAATCGTCCGATTTTTACTATCCAATTACCGTACAAATTTCTCCCTCTTAGTCCGCTAATTGCACCAAGATTTACAAACGCGGTCAGACCTATTCGTTAACCTTAAACTCTGCGCGGTGTAAAATATCGTAAACAGCTGCACTCGGATACAGGTGCTGGTTTGAAATATCGGGAGGGTCAGTGGCGAAATTCTAGGAAATTCACGGTTTTAGATTGCAAGAACCACTCGAATTTCCTCGAATTTTCTGACACCTCTGCAACACCTCGAAGCTCGTATCAACTCCCTTAACTCACCCTACGATCTTTTTCCTACCATTTTTGGCGTCCCATTAAACCCATTCTCTCTCAACCGAATCGATAGAGAATAGGATAGAGAAAGGATGAAATAAAAATGAAAAAATCATTGCAGATGGAACGAACACGGCCACGCCGGTGCAGAACAACGCGCAAGCGGAACACACAGGGGGTGATTTCGACAACGCGAGCGTCGGAAGCGGAAACTCGAATCTCAGCACCGGCGCGCTACAGGTACGTGCATGCAACAAGTATACAAAATCGAAGCCGAGTTGACAACCCGCTAAACGATGAAACCGCATTACCGTGTGTATTTCTAGAACATCAGAGAGCAAATGGCGGCGTCGTTGGAACGGATGAGGGAACTGGAGGAACAGGTCAAGGCGATTCCCATGTTACAGGTAAACACGCTCTCTCGTGATCGTTTCGATTGCGTTTCCCCTCGCGGTGCATCCCGTGAATCATGCCCGACGCACTTTGCCAAGAGGACACGCACGTAACCGCGTTTAGATCATCGTCGAGCCTTCCACACCGGCAAGAAACTCGGCAAAGGACGAGGAGGGTGAACAGCAGAGGCCTTCGTTGTTTGTTGCACTCGAGAAACGTGAATTTCGCCTCGCGTGTGCTTTTCTTCCACTCAGTTCATCGGCGTGTGTGAGTCACTCGTTAAGGTCTTTCTTCCAGTCGCGGTACTTCCGTCAGGGAAACGTAATTACGTCGGGTCGCCGCGTGACCGTTTGCATCGGCACGTTTCTCTTAGGACATTTGCACGGAAGCTTACTTTTCATTCGGCAAATATTGAAACAAAATCGGTAAACGCGCAACTGCCACCGTATCTTCCTGTATCATCCAAGCAGGAGCGAAGTTCAACTTCTTTGTGTAATTCCGATCTCGAGATTTCGATGGGCAAATGAGTCTGTCCGATCGGTATCTCGATCGAGTTTGTATTAAAGGAAGTTGGTCAAATGAGTTGTTCTTCTTATCTCGCGATAAGATATCGTTTGAAAATCGCGGAGAAAAATTCGGAGAATAGATTAAGCTTGAGAGGTCTAGTAGTCCTTGGACATCCAAGTTCTCGAATTCTTGGGATGTAAGTTTTCTTAATATTTAGAATGATTAGCAGATTGTGTGACAGGCTCTTTTAAAGTTCATCCAGATCTTAGACACATAGACCTTTATATTTAATTATCCAAGACTCTGGGAATTTTATTCACAAATCTCAGAGTACCATAGTTCGAGTACCTAATCTCCTTGGACATCCAAGTTCTCGAATTCTTGGGATGTAAGTTTTCTTAATATTTAGCGTGATTAGCAGATTGTTTAACAGGCTCTTTTAAAGTTCATCCAGATCTTAGACACATAGACCTATAAATTAAATTCCCAGAATCTTGGATAATTAATCGTACAAATCTCAAAGTACCATGGTTCGAGTACTTAATCTCCACATTCATAGATATCAAGATCTAAAATCAAATTTCCAATCCTCAAAAACAAAACTTCACGAATCCCAAAAAAGTAAAAATGTCATCTAAACTTCACGAAGCTCCTAGTACCCAAATTATTCCTCAAATTCCTATGTACCAGGACTTTCGAGAAATTTCCAGGTACCGTTCCCGCGATCAGAAATTCACAACCCCTGGAAAGCGTTTAAACCCGGAAATTGCAAGACCGCTTAAAATACCCAAGCCCTAAACGTCCGCGGAGTCCATAAATCTGCAAATCCCCAGGTACAAAAGCGTCTCCGAAATTTCATCGACCCCGAACCCTTCTCGCGCGGAGGCTACCGCGAAATTCCTCGTACCTGTGAACCCCCTGGGACAGGGAAAATTGACAGAGTTCGAAATCTGTCCCCCGTGGAACCCCAACTGAGCCGTAAAAACGTAAATCTCTGGATGCTTGACCAACTTTCGGGAACCCTCCGAGATCGTGCAAAGCCCGTGATCGACTGTCTCCTCGTTGACGACGTGTGCCACGCAGGTGCAAGTGTCCGTGCTGAAAGAGGAGAAGCGGAATCTGCTGCGACAAGTGGAGGAGCTGAGCAAGACGAGCCAATGCAACGAGAGCGTGCTGCACAGGCACCGTAGCCAGTCGTTCTCGGAACAACGTGGCTGCCAGCGAAATCCGAGGAACGCGGCCACGCCGACCAGAGACATGGGAACGATGTGCGGCGTGATGACACGGGACGTCGGTGTTTCGCACCAGCAGGTACGCCGACGACTTCCGGTTCGCGCGGCCGTTTTATCCGCGCCTCCATCGTCGCTCCTTTGTTCTCTACGGAACGTTGGGAACAGGCCGTCGAACCGGGCTGCAACCGGCCGGCCGAAAATTTCCATATCCCGATGCGCCGGTAACTTTTAATTGCGCCGGCGAAATAGTCAAGCGTTGTTGCTTTATTGGGCCGGTGAGAAAGTCTGGGCCGCGAATCCGGCGAGAAACGCCGCCGCCTCTTTTCGTACCATCATTCTGTGCAATTAATTTTATGCAATTTCTACTTCTTCGGCTTCTTATGAATATGCGCGAGCCACCTTTCTATTAGATTGTTTTGCATTTGCATGAAAGAAAAGTTTCGAATGCACGCGCGCGTTTTTCTTTTTTTTTTTTCTTTCTCTCTCCTTTTTCTTTCTTTTCTCTTTCTCTCGCTGTCTCTCTTCGTTTTGCCGCGTTTATGTCGAAGCAACGATGAATTGTGCCGCTGATTATGAAAGTGGCCTAAGTCGCGGGTATTCAGAGGGGAATTGAAACGTTCATTTTTGAACAGCTATTACTCCGTGAGTTGCAATCGTATGATAATGTTTGCGAGGAGAATACAAAGGTAAAGACTGTGTTTTGTATATCTAGGTTGAATTTTTATTTAGATGTTTTTATATGACAGAATATAGAGACAGTTTTTGGGAAAAATTTGGGTAATTTCGAAGAAGAATCGAATCATTCGAGCTTCGCTGATTTTTCGTTGATTTCAATTCGAACGAGGATTATGCTAACGGTTTGATAATAACTAACGGTTCTCTTCATACATACCGGTCATAATGAGTGGGAACAAGCAAATTCCATCTGGTTTTTGCTGTTATAGCAAGCAGAATCAAAGTTCCATGAAATACTACAATTTATTCTCAGCCAAATCACTTGGCAACGAAAAATCGCGATTTCTGGAAACTGACAAATTCGACTGGTTCGATTCTCATTAAATTGGACCCTGAAGAAAATTCGTAAGAAAATTTCAAGCTTTGCATTTTATATTCACCCGACAATTACCTACTGATTCTAACGACGACCTCGATTTCCAGCTTCCTGAAACGCGTCGTATTTATACCGGGCGAAATGGGTCACCGTGTACATTTCATTTGCATCACACTTTTACCTGTAATCGAATTAACGGCCAAGGGGGGCCGATGAAAACCCCGGCGATTTTCTCACCGTGCTCCGATAACTCGCTTACGTAAATCGGCGGAAACTTTGCATCGAAACTTGGTCGAAAAAAAACTGTGCAACCACGAGCCGGGTAATTAACTCGCGGCTCTGGTGCTTCCGCGAGAAATTAAACGCTTCAGCGTTTGCCGAAAGGGGCCCAGGTATCGCGATGACGAGTAAAAAAGAAATATGTCTCACCACGATGGTACGTACATAGTAACGTTGTATTGTCACGCGATCAGGTTCGAACCCGAGATATCGGCATGATAACGAGCACGCCGATAAAACAATCCCTGCAAAGGAGTCGAATGCAGATCGAAGAAATCGTACCTGAAATCAGAGACCGGAGCGACTGTTCGTTCGACGATCGGACCTTGTCCAGCCTTGATAAGCTTTGCTCCACGGACTCCCGCGACAGTTGGAGATCGACCTTGTGCCGCAGTCGACTGATGTACGAGGAAATCGCGCCGGAAACCAGGATGAGGAACCGTTTGAAGACCAGCCCGCTTCAGCTGGAATCGATACCGCCGATCAGCCCGAAGTTGGTCAGGGATGTTCGGAAATTTCGCGATGTCGGCGTGAACACGAGGAACAGGCTAAAGCATTTGGTCTACAGCCGGTTCGTCGTCGAGGATATAGCACCAGAGATAAAAAAGGAGACAAAGAAGAAAACGTGCGGCACGACCACCGGTTTGACCATGAGAGACGTTTTAACGAAAGACGACGTCGCTGTGATCGTCGACGACGCGCTAAGGATCTACAAGAGCACCTTGATCAAGGACACCGTCTCCAGAGGTTGCCAGTGCACGTTGGACCAGGTGAAAACGGTTGAGAAGAAAGAGCAATACGTCCAGGTAGCCGAACCGTTAAGAATGAGGACGAACGTGGGAGTGATGGTGAAACCGAGGGTGTCTGAAATTGGAATCGAGGTGAGAACTGGTCCCGGGACCAGGACCATCGCCGTTGGTCCCGATCCTCTAGCCACGGAGTCTCTCTCCCTGCACTCGATGAACTCCAGGAGTCACTCGTTTAATTACGGCGACACCAAGGCGAAAAGAAAAAGCACAAAGTCTGTGAGCGTGATGGTCGACGATCTAATAAGGACCACGGTGAAGAGCACCGACACTTCCGGACTAGCGCCTATGAAACGCGAGTTCGGTACTTCGCCGGTAAAAAAGAAATTCACCGACGTGTCGGTCGGCGAGTCGATCAAACCGCATATTTCCATCTCCTGCGCTGCCAACTATTGCGACAACTGTAAAGAAACCATAAAGAATCTGGCGAAACAGATCGTGAACAACGCGGAGAATAATATGAATCATCAAAACACGAATCTTGTCTCGAGGATACCAAGACCGTCACATATACCTCTGAACAACGCCGTAGATTACAGAAGGCAGTTTAAACGACAGGACACGTACACGAAGATACCGGCAGCGGGTGTGATAAGATACGATTCCGATAACAAGGAACAATATGACAATAGTAATCGGTAAGTAATTCTTTTAACTATATCTGGAATATTTTTTCTCTAGCTTTCTATTACGTCGTTCGGTTACCCTTCTTGATGAAACGTGGTAGTTAATGGTTTTATCTAATTCTCTCGAAACTTGTATAAAATGTGGGATATGTAATATGAAATATCAACAATAGAAATAGATAACATTTGAATTTATAAAAGAGTAGGATTTTTTGAAGTAAATTATTTTGAAAATTCAATCGCGATGCTACGATATGAGCGTCGGTACATGTATGGTACGCCATCTATGGGGTGGAGAGTACAAACTGAGGGTAGTTCGGTAAAAAAGGTAGTAAAGAACTTGGCGCCATGGAGAATCAATCTATCACATAGTTAGTGACAATCAAGCGCATGTCAAGAATTTGTTGGTTTTTCTGATTCCATGGTTGCGCGTCGTATGCGTCATAAGTGTTTTTACGGAGCAAGAGCGCAGAGGTCAAATTGTAAATAACGTTTTAGAGGTCAGTGACAAAGAGTGTGCATTTAAAAACATCGCGATTTCGTTATGGTGAATAAGTAAATCGCGTGTCCGATCTCGACAAATCGATGCTGCAACAGCAGCAGCAACAACACGCTACCCGTTTACTTAACGATACCGAACTCACCGAAATAAACTCTGCTTGTTTCGTTGAGAAGGGGTAATTCAATCATTTTCTTTTATTGAATCATTTTCTTTTATTTAATGTGTTAACTAACAAAAAAAAATGTATACGAAACTTACGTTTTCCTATATTTTTTGTAGTATCCAACAGTTGCAAAGGGAAAAAGAGAAAGATGACAAGTCAGAAGAAATATATAATCCGGAAAAGCAAACAGATAACGAAGAAAAACATGAACTCCCAGAATCTGCCCTGTTTCAACCTATACAAGAAAAACCCAGAGAAAAAGTTGAACCTACAAAGGAAATGCAGGCCGCCATGAAGGTTCTTAATGATAGCCTTAAGAAATCTCCTAGTAAAAATGTTTCTCATCAAATGAAAAATGCTATTAATATTATTCAACAAGAATGGTTCAAAATCTCGAGTACAGTAAATGCCAATCCTTTAGAAGTAGAAGATTATCTTGATTGTTTTGAAGAATGTTCGAGTTCTTTATTGGAATATATAGTTAACATGACTGACTCAAGTGGAAACACTGCGATGCATTATGCAGTTTCTCATGGAAATTTTGATGTTGTATCTATACTTCTTGATTCAAAAGTTTGCGATATTAACAAAGCTAATGTAGCTGGATATACGGCTGTGATGTTGGCAGCTCTCGCTGAAATCAGAAATTCCACTCATGCTTCAGTGGCTAACAGGTTATTTCAGCTTGCGGATGTTAATATTCGAGCAAAATTGGTAGGTACTTCGACTAACTATGGCTATTATCCTTTTCTTTCCATCTGTTATGCTTCATTTAAAATTTACGATCGTTTATAGCATGGTCAAACTGCCTTGATGTTGGCAGTGTCTCATGGTCGTAAAGACATGACTCAGTTACTTCTGGATGCTGGGGCAGCAGTGAACATTCAAGATGAAGATGGAAGTACGGCTCTAATGTGTGCCGCGGAACACGGGCATACGGATATTGTACGATTGTTACTCGCGCATCCAGACTGTGATCCATCGATCGTTGATATAGATGGTAGTTCCGCTCTAAAAATTGCGTTAGAAGCGGGCAATCGAGATATCGGCGTATTACTTTACGCTCACGAGCGCGTGAATAGAGGAACAAGTCCATACTCGTCGATGAGACGAAGTAGGAGAGGTTCTAAACCAACTACGCCTACCGGACCTTCCCCGTCAGCTCCAGTAAGCCCAGCTCCATCCCGAAGAATCCATTCGTCGACAGTTTCTCTAAACACCTCAAAATATTCTTCTAAATAATTCGCACGCGACATCTGAAGACTTTTTTTTTTAATTGATATTTAACGCATTAGCATATAATTTGAGCTATAATCGTATCATACAAGTAAGCAATAATACAATCGGCGTTCCGTGTTTCCTATATTTATTGCTAACGTGTTTTAGTATTTATCGTCGATTTACAATATTTTAAGGTGTTGATTTCTTAAGATAAACAATCATGATCTTGCCTAATCATTCATCAGCCTCTGCGCAAGCATTTAATTTAAGATATCTATTTAACTGCTCAACTTTGTATACAATTATTCGAGAAAAGTTTGAGAATGTTGTTTTGTAAAGTTAGTCCATAGGAAGGGCGGTGAAACGCATTGTTTCGCATCGTTAGTTGATAGGAGGGACTTGTATAAAGTTTAAAACTACTTTCTAGGTGCTATCAGAGTAAAAAAATAAATCCATTTTTATTGTTGATAGTTTTTATACGATGTCACGAACGAATACGAAATGTCAGTAATCATACCTGGTTACCTTCAAAATTTAATTCTTAAATTTAGAAACTGTATCAAAGTACAAAAAAATTTCTTATATATAAAAGCAAGTCACAGTGAAAGAATTATGTAATGTCTTCCAACATCCTGTGACATTGAACATTCCAAAAAGCGAATCGTCAACAAACAATCCGAATTTCTTGTCGCAGAAAGTTTTTCTTATACTTACTCTGTAACATATTCGACTGTCAGGCCTAATTTCCGTTAAATCCTGGGGATCAAACTATCAGTAGAATAATTGTGTACTGATACAAATAGAAGAAAACGATATGATATGTGTAATGATTATATGGTGCACAAACGCGAGATTCATAGTGCTCGCAGATAATGTTGAATTTATATACGAAGAAATTTGTAGAACCTATCGATGGTCGTTCGATGTTGAAGTAGAGATGTTATAAATGTGAAAGTATAAATATAGCATCCATGGATAACAGCAAGATATCGAAGGGCATACGAGGGAATTCACTAAGTTTAATAGTTGAAATTATTTCAGGGTACAGTTTATATATATATATACATATATATTATATAGAACAAAATACAAAAATATAATTTCATTTCATTCCTCGTTTATCCGTGTTACCTTCGTGTTAGGAATTGGATGTTTAAGAATAATCTTAACGTTGAACGTTTTCTTACATAGGGTTGTGAATATTTAGAAATAATGAACGTATTTAAGTTCAACATCAAAGATTTAGGTTAACACTGTAATGAGTATTCCTATCGTTAAGAATTTATATTAACGTTAAGTGACGATTATGTATCAAAGATAGTACTGAATCAAGTAATAGATTCGTAGGGATCTAGAAAGTAGATAACTACTTTTCATTGTTTGTGCCTTTATATTTAACATATTGTAATTGATAATAAACTCGAAAAGAAACAATATAAAATGATTGTACCATACTACAATTTACCAAAAATTAATATAAACAATACATTACAAATACAATCTAAATTCACTTCATGTTATAAACTTATATAAAACCCTTAACCATCATAAATACGCTATCCATAATAAAAAGTAAACTTATGACCTTAAAAAGTTTAATGTTCCATAATCAGAACATATTATTGATAAAATTTAAATTTATAACAGTGAAAATCGATATAATATCTACATTATCGAAACGTTAGTATTTCGATAATAAATTCCTTCTTAAGTAAAAAAAAAATAAAAAAATAAAAGTCAGCGCATACAAATTTTGACATTATTTATCAAAAAGTCCATTGCACAACTGACTCTATATAGTATAATTCTATTCATTCAATTACTAATAATTTCTAAGGATTACATCATGTTTGAAATCCAAGTTACAATTTTTTAAGATAAATTTGAAGTTGGCAACACTGATTACACATCATAACGTGACGTTGACATCTACTACTTCGTATGTATAAAACGTACGTTACTCGATCAGTTCATTGACAGTTCTTTTTGCATGGTTTGTAATTAAACTTTGACATAATTTATATATTTGAAAACAATTTAAATATTCATATAAAGTTTATGATCGTGATAAGATCATATTAAGCAATTTATTGAAATACTATATACATATTGCTTTAAAATTTAAACTAATGCAACTGTTGTAAATAAAAGTCATGTTAACACGTTTCAATATTTTATCAATGTGTTTAAATATAATAAAATATTAAACTGAAACAATGACAAATATTACATAAAGATTGATAATTATACATAATCGAAATAGCTTATCTTGCTTATTTAATTTGTAATGTATATTAATATTTCGTGACACTTATGTTACAGATCAAATTATAATCTTTGTGATAAAAGTAGCTTAATTAACCGCCAAAATTGAGAATAAAATGCGAAGAACTCATGCAAGTAGGTTAACCAGTGGTGAAAGTTCAAAGTGAAATGTATAATGCAATGTTAACTTAATTTTTTTATGATAGATTATGCTTATGAGCCATTGCCAACGACATCAAGTCATGGAGGCTTGGAAGATGAAAATGAAAGAATGACAGAACATTTAAAAGACAAAATTCATGCTTTGAAATCTTTGTCAATTGACATTGGAAATGAAGTACAATATCAGGATAAAATGCTTCGTGACATGGTAAAGCACACATCAATATTTCTATCTAAAGAATGTAAGGTAAAGATAAAAATATATAAAAACAACTTTTTATTATTAGGATGAAGATTTTGAAAGAACAAGTGGTTCATTGACAGGTTCAGTTGCACGTGTATTACGTTTATCCAAAGGAAGTCATTCTTATTACATTTTATATTTATTGTTGTTTTCTATAGTTGTCTTTTTCATATTATGGGTGACATTGAAATTTTTTTAACTGAAACATTTTAATATCAAAAGAGTATTTAAAGGGAAGGTTTACACCTAGAAAATGTTTTATTGCATATGTATGTATAATAATTTCGAAGTATAACATTCAATATTTATGTATAAAAGATAATATTTTAGACCTATTTTATATATAATTTTTTATATATTTAAATGTAAATAAATTAAATGTAAATAAGTTAATCTATCTTATTTAAGTGTAAATAAATTAATCTATCTGTAAGACTTGCCTATGTATAGAGATACATATACATTTAATGTATATAAATATATTTTAATTAATATTAAATAATTGTACATCCTTGAAACGCTTGTAGTTGTAATATTTGAAAGTTGGCGACAATGAACTACGCTATATATATATAATAACCTCTATGGTCGAACGATTGAAAGCTCACGTGTAAAGTAGTTACACATGGCATAAAGTATTAATTCCGTGTATCAGTTAAATTAAACGGTGGACTAAAATGAAACTCAAAAATTTACGAATAAATCCTCTAAGTCGAGTTGGAAAAGAGAAGAGCGAAGAAGAATCAAATACTTCAGAAAACAAAACATCAGAGGTTAATTTACCATCTCACAGCAATTTTAATCATATAAAATGCAAAATAGTTCGGCATCAGAAATGTCAGAAATTAATGAAAGAAAAAGCAAAAGCCAAAAAGGAAGCTAGAAAAAAAAGAATTCAAGAAGGCGGCCCTAAACAAGTTCCACATACTATCGAAAGCTTAAGAGAAAAAGATGAAACTACTATCACTGGTGATCTTGATGATGAAGAGAATGCAGAGCTTAAAACTGATTTCGAACATGACGAATTTTCTGCTTATTATAGACACGCGTATGAGCCTAAAGTTTTAATTACCTTTTGTGACAATCCAACCAGAAAAACCAGAATTTTTGGTAGAGAACTAACAAGGATAATACCAAATTCTATTTCTTTGTATAGAAATCGTTCTAGTGTAATGAAAATGGTTAAAAGTGCAACTGCAAGAAACTTTACTGATATCATAGTTGTTAATGAGGATCAATGCAAACCCAGTATCCTTTTTTCTACATTTATAATAATCAGATAACTTTAAGAGAACCTTGCGTTATTTACATTTATTGTTTTCCTTATGAATCTTCTTAGATGGTATGTTAATTATTCATCTGCCTAATGGACCAACAGCATTGTTTAAACTTAGCAATGTTAAGATAACACCAGAATTAAAACGTAGTCATAAAGAAATTTCTGGACATAGACCAGAAGTTATTTTAAATAATTTTACTACTCGCTTGGGTTATACAATTGGAAGAATGTTGGGAGCATTGTTTCATTATGAGCCTGAATTTAAAGGCAGAAGAGTTGTAACATTCCACAATCAAAGAGATTATATATTCTTTAGACACCATAGGTAAAATTCAATGTTTATTGTAATAGAATGCTTAACAAAAACAAAATAACATAAATAACATTACAGATATCAATTTGACATGAAAAGAAATAAACCAAAACTGAGAGAATTAGGACCCAGATTTACCTTAAGATTGAAATCACTGCAACATGGAACATTTGACAGTCAACATGGAGAATACGAATGGCTTATACAAGGAAGAAGACATGATATGGAAACTAGTAGAAGGAAATTCTTCTTATAAAGTTTATCATTTAATATAAATTAATTTAAAGATTGTTTTAAATAAATAATAAAGTTTTTATAAGAAACATATGAAATTTTCTTTTATTAAACTCTTACAATGTGTTAATTTGTAACAAAGATATTAAATTTTATTTTATAACATAAATTAACAAGAGGTATAGCTCATTTACTTTTGCACATTCTCTGTTTAAAACTTTTAGGTTTAAATTCAGTATAAAGTATCTCTGTTCTTTTTAAAACATAAACTGCAGCTTGAAGACCACCTATATTTACACCTAAAGTTTTTGTTACACTAAACAAATTTCCAGCTGCTTGTAAGGCCTGTAAAGAAAAAAAAAAAAAATAAGCATAATTTAAAAATCAATTTGTTTTAAGAATTTAATGATATACCATGGTAAAGCTGCGTCTGTCATAAGTTAATAAAACTACGCGACCCGTAAATTTCATAATTCGTCCTAATTCTATTAAACATTGCTTATAAAGTACTCTGTTGTCCATCATTCGTCCACTTCTTTTTCCAAATGGCTATAAAAATTGTTTGATGAAGTTAATAAGCATAATAATGTGCAGTAAGAAATCAAATGTTCAATTACCATATCAGTAACAGCAATATCAATAAAGGAATCTTTAAATGGTAAATGTAATACACTCCAATGCAACACATCAATTTTACATTTAACACAAGATGCATCAACATTACATTTTGTTCTGTGTACAGCTTTTGGATGATTGTCTCCACCAATAACATAAGATTGAGGATATGCTAAAGTTGCCTAAAACTCGTAATATTAGTACTTCTTAATGCAATATATTCATACTGTATTAAAACATTAAGACTATGGTAAGAATGTTGTTATTACCTCAATTGGGATAGAACCACTACCACACATTGGATCAATTATTATATCCCCTGGATTAGGATGAGCTAATCTTAATAAATTATAACATATAGTTGCTCTAAGTGTAGTAGGTCCGAAACATGTAATATTCCTATGATGTTTAGATTCAGATGTAACACGTAAATATGTTACCAATTCACCTATTCATAGTATAATATATACTATTGTTTACAATATAACAATTATATATGAATATATATATATCACTTACTGTTAGTTAATTTACAAAATACTTCTAAATAATATCCAGATAAATCTACAAGCCATAGATATTTATCTTGTAATTCTCCTCCAATAGCTCTGGCAACATCAGCTGATTCAAACACATGTTTGCCAGTCCTTTCACAAGTTACTCTGTATTTTAATACTTCCTCTTCTTTGGCATCAGATGGATCTTGACCCCTTTTCTTTCCCTTAGATGTAGTAGATGAGACAATTGTATTGCAAAGTTTACGATCTTTTTCTGCTAAATTATATTCATCAGGAGTTGGATATATTTTTCCTTGAAAACAAGTAACCTGTTTCCAAGCATTTAAAGTCTTTTCTAATTTCATATCATTATATACAGCATCTTTAAATAATTGTAAGTCAGCTTCTTTATTATTTCCTGAGAATTCAAATCTTCTAATATCTGCTACAATAAATACATTATCTACAGATCTTAGCTCTTGTATCTAAAATTATAATAAAAAATAAGATGATTTTATTAATTTTGTATACATTAATTTTATATTACACCTTTATTTCACTCAAATATTCTTATATTTATGTAGAAA
>NIJG01000001.1:1871879-1895404 GCA_002201625.1 Euglossa dilemma
TATATATATATATATAATTTTAATTCACGAGTGAAAGGTAACAAAAATCGCGCGGTTACGAAGTCCATTTTTGTGCAAAATAAAGAACACCTCTTCGAAACTCATGAGCTCCTGATACAAGATGTCAATTTTGTTGAACAGTTTACAAAATTTCTAACTTTTGCGAAATGTAATAACAAATGTTTATCAAATATATTGCATAGAACGAAAACCAGCATATATTGCAAAATGAATGGCATTCTTAACAATTATAGTAGTATTGTAAATTTGTATGCAGAATACAACTGTGTGTGAGAATACGTGTATTTTATCGAACCGCCGACAGACGAAAGAACGTTTATCGATATATTTCCTCAAGCTTTAATTTATTCCATTAATTACTCTTAATTATAGAGGAAATATGTTGATATAATTAGAATAAATAAAATTTCCTACAATTACTTTTTATATTTATTTTTCTTATCTATTACATTGTATTGCTTATAAATATTCAAATAAAACATTTACAATTTACATCATAAGTAACTAGCGTGTAATAATAAAAGATAATTATCAATTTACATAATTTAGTTATTTCTTTAAATTGTATAAAAAATAATGATTAAAAAAAAAATGGTTAAAATTATTATTAAAAAGGTAATTCGAAAACAAATCTAAAAATTATTCCATATCTCAGTGTAAGTTTTTTTTATCAGTGTACAATATATCGCTGAAATATAAATAAATCGATTGGTTTCGTAACTTTTTATCGGCAAGAAGCGAAGTTTAAATAATTCACTGTATCAAATTAACGTTTAAAAAGAATCAAATAGAGCTGAAAATCGCATACATATAATATAGATCAAAATACTGAACTATCGATTGTAGTATATATATGGTAGTACATTTTCTTCAAAGATACGAAGAGTATCATAGGAAAGCACTTTGTAAACTCAATTGTTGGATTTAACGATCCCTCCACGATTCCAATGAATATTCATGAAAAGCAGTTGACGTGAGTTGACATTCGCAGTTATCCTCGATTTAATTCGCCGTATGGATAGCCTACGAAGTCAGTTTCTGCACTTCACGAACGATCCGCCTATTCACGCGCGACATCGAATCTGACAAGTTGTTCTAACTCCTAATGTAAACAACGATGTAACCTCGAAACGCGCATAACGAAAAGTCCGAGATTAGATTTATTTCGTATATCGGCCACGGAGTTTGTTTTAATTAGAATCTAAGTCAGCAGCTTTTAATCATATCGTATATGAGGTTAGTTCTCACCTAATCCACGTTTAAATCTCATTACATTAACACGTACGTTTCCTTCTCATAAATGATAACGGGTACTGATTTCGAGCCACAGCTAATTACTTAATTATGTTAAATGAAATTACCGTTCAAAGTAATATCGTAATATTGTGGTAACGTTATATTCTCGAACCTTTTTCGATCTATTTACCGATCATTGTATACAATTCGTGTTACTAACACGTGACCATCGTATCATTTCTTTTTAGATATACGTAGATCTTTTGATCGCATTTATCTTCTAACGCTAATGTCTCTGATAATTCGAACATCACGCGTTATTGGTAAGTAACTATCGTTTATATAATTCGTATATGTTTCGAACGATTACTAAGCCTGGCATCTAACCTGTTTTCTAACTCGATCGTAAAATTTCAGAGAAAATTGAAACGGCGCTCATTCTGTTCAATGAAGTTTCCAGTTATTAAATAAAGGGCACCGTTCATCCGCAATGTACATGGGAGCGCTCGTTGATCTGGATGCACGCAGGTAAATATGTAATTTCCTGTTATTCATAGACAATCGTCTGGTATCCTGGATTAAAACCGATCATTAGGTGGTTGCAGGCTAAAGGGGGAGGTTTCCATCGTGAAAGGTGGAAACTCGCGGAGGCGTCTGCATCCCAAGCCCGGGTCATTTCAGGTCGAAAGTTCGTCGGGCCATACGTCTCTCTATACATAGAAGCGACTCACCTCCTCCCCCTTGATGCTTCCACCCTTTCCTCTCTTTCTCGCGCATCCTGTCCCGTGGACTGACAGCTGAAGCCAGAAGTGACTGAAATATTCATCGGCACAAGGCGAACGAGGCGCGACTGAACGTCGATCTGTCAACCTCTTTGACTATATAAATATGGACTGCCATCGAGCTTCTGTGCGTTATCTAGATTTATAGCGGAGAAAAAAAATATTTTCAACATTTCTCGATCGTTGCCGAAAATTTAACTCGTTAATTTTAGGATGATCCTGGCGGAATTTAAAATTGGAACGAATACAGCCCGAATCCGTATTGAAAATTATTGGAAAGCTTTTTCAATATTATTTTATTATATCCGTAAGTAATTTCTTTGTTATTACAAGTATTTTTAGTTGACGATTTTACAGTAGCGTTAGCAATTCGTGTGGTTAAATATCACGAATTTTTATAGTATATTTTAATTATAGTAAATACTATGTTGGGAGATAATAACTCATGTAAATTCGAATAAAATATGCGTTATAAAGATTTAAGATACGATAGCGGATTTCGAGATACGAAGCTTTGTGTTTCAGAATATGCCTGTCAGAGTATTATCAAGGGATTACTCTTCCACGAGATCCGGAGGACGACAGATCATCAGGATTGCCGAGGAATTTAAAGAGACAGTGACTTTGCATTGTGAAAGTTATAAAAATATGACTGTTTAATACCTGCATACACGGTTCCATTAAACATATACTACACATCTCTAAAGTACAGTTCATTCGCCCGTTTCACTTGAAATTATTAACACTTGAATAGAATGAAAAATCAGGTAAAACATCACTTTTATTTTTAAATACTTGAACGTTCGTGCTCACATCCTACTTTCTCGACACTTTTTCTAAACTGGTTTCCTCGTTTCAGGCACAAGACAGAAGAACTTGCACAATTAACAAGACCGATGACGAAATCCAATGGCTCGATCGTGTCGAAATATTCATCGCAGGATCTCCATCGCTACTTCGTTTATCAGTGATCGACGTGGAAAACGCAAATGCCTTTTCACGCGAATTATTCTCGACTATAATGCACCTACACGTTGCAAGGGGGAAGCGAAGTGCTCTATATGCGACTTCGATGCTTGTTTGTCGTCCACGCACGACGACCAGGGGGATGGCTAACTAGACGGCGAATTAAGCCGGCACTCCGAAACGCTTTTAAAATTTAAATAATGCATCGTTGCCCGACCCGTCTCTCCCGCGGAAGCGGAATTTCTCATTGTCCGCGTTCCTTCACCTGTCGACCCTCGTTGCCTTGACTTTTTGGCAGTTTTTGAGAAACGCTCGGACGTCGCAACCTGTTACCATCGACGGGCCGGCCGAACGTCATGGGCTTCCGCTCTTCCACCGGCAGACGGAAACGAAGGTGGCTGACAAGGATGTGGCATGGAAGAAGAAAGTTCTCGCGGAGCCGAGCACAGAAATATCGCGTGCTCCCCGTAGATATAAAAACCGGATTTCCAGCCGGGCCATCTTCGGTAATTAACGTTGAATCTTTTATGAATTTTATCGGGTTGCTCCCCTCGCGTGTCGATCGCATATCCGTTTCGCCAGGGGAAAATCAGATAAACGATATCGATGGACGTTATATTTAAATAACGGTGCTTGACGGAATTGTAGGTACGTCGAGGTGTATCAAGGATGGAAATCTGAGGAATCGAAGTATCGGAAAGATGCTTAGGAAATGTAGAGGATGTTGAAGAAGGAATAGAATTGCCGAAGAATTGTCGGTAGATGTTCAAGACGGTAAAGCTAGGAACGGGGTGAAATAAATTTTAGTTCATGCTGTTTCGAAAATGAGGATAACGTAGAATGAAAAAAATTGTTGGAGTGCTGCGCGAATTTCAGATGTAACGATAATATTAGATATGTATCTTTGGAAGCGTATCATAAACACGGAGATCCAACGGAAATTCGATGTATGAAAATATTGTTTAGGTATTTATCAAGATCTGGTATTTGTTTTTTAGATATTGTATCGCAGATATTGCATTTATCGCTAGTTCACAAGATTAATGTCGAATTAATTGTGCGTAAATATCTTTCGTGTTATTAACGAATGCTATCGAGATTTCTGATTTCAACCGTACGCGCCATTCGTGAATATGGATTTCGTAATATTGTTACGAGATCGTAATAAATAGATATTTTGAAAACGAGGCTCACGGATTTATAAAGCAAAAGAGATAAACACGGTGATTAATTTTGTATATGTTTTGAAAACAAAAATATGAAACGTTTCGGAAAAGCGCGCGAAAAAAAAAACAAGTAAAATTTCAAGTATCAAATATGCAGATACGCGAGATGAACGATCGTTTATTATCAAGTATACGATACATGTCAGTGGCGGTACAATTAACCATAAGCATCGGTCAATCGATCGTTCAAGTAACAATTAGTCGGCGATTTCAGAAGTCAAGTGTGCAATTATAATTTCAAAGGAATAATTTAATTCGTTTGAGAGGGGTTGGTCGAGTATCGTGGATGAAATTGAATAAAGTGCAGCATCATGAAAGACGGTCTTTCTTTTGGTTATTTTTATTCGAACGAAGATCTACAGGCAACAGCATCAATTTGTTTTCAACGTAAATACCTCGGTATTAAATCAATTCCTTTCCTGGAGCTTTCTGTGTTTTAATCAACATCGTATTCAAAGGCTTTCTAAAACGAATATTTACAACAAAAACTACGAAAGGGAAGGATGTTATTGGTTCCAGTATCGTATAATATTTCTAGAAGAAATTGCAGCCTTTTATATCATAGTATAAACGATAATCTATATTAATAGTAACAGAAGAATGTACACAAACAATAGTAATGCAAATACTACAATAACATATAGTAGCCTAATTATTATTACAATTCTTATTGCTTATACGAGTATTCTTAATTTATATCTTTCAACGAAATAAATAAACAAATATTATTATTGTAATTATACGGTAATTTGCAATCTACCGATGGAAGAAATAAAATCCGAAATTGCGTTGTCTCTTGAAGTAACAGGTGTTATCGGCAACAGGCACAACAGTTGAGGCTCTGCCCTTTCGTGATTATGATTATTGCTCGAAAGCCAGTATCTTAATCAAGGCTTTCTGAGCAACAATCAAAAGCATAAAGAGCGTTTACGATGGATTTCCAGAGGGCGATGACTTCTGTTTAAGCTGTAACATAGAAAAAAAAGTATTGAAATATTCCAGTGATTTGTCAAAGTGTAGAAAAGTTATTTAAATTTACAGTGAAAATTGGAATAGTAACAATGAAACGATGGCATTTAATGGAGATTTAATACGAGACTTGGGATGAATCGTAAAAGCTTGTAATGGAAGATGTCGAAACTACCTTGCGCGCTCGTCAATCTTCTTGGAAACATGATTGAGATGAACGGCCTGGCGGGGCTATCACATCATAATTTTATTATACTCAGAGTATCGAACACATGTTGGTACAGCAACGCAAACCGACAGCTTCTTCCTGCTCTAATCATAGTCGGGAAAGAAAAACAGTGATTTGAAACATTTTTAATCAACTACTTTATTTTTTCTACTAGATAGCTACCTTGATAAATTTCAATACGAGAATTTTTAATTAAATAAAATCGTCATAGATGTCATAAGTAACAGCGTAATCTTTGCGGCTAAAATTGAGAAGTATTTTAAGCGATGCCTTCTTTACCGACTATGTTGCTACTTTAAATTTCGTGGCGCCAATTTGAATATCAAGTATATCATAAAAACTACGACATAAGTTACGATACAAATTACAACTCTACGAGATTCAGCTATCACTGTTATCTATTTTTAAATCTACTTCTACAGTAATCACCTCTATCTCAAACCCATGGAAAATAATTCTGAACAACAACGAACCAAGGATTAAATCTACTATCACGGTTTCTACAATAATCTACGACACCACATCTTCGTACCAATGCACATGCTGATTAATAAAAGAAATCAAAGTCACTGTAATCTATAAATCAAAAAACTCAAGATTAAGACAAACAGTAAGCAAATAATGAAAAAGAATTCTCTATAGCGGAAACCGAAATGTACTAGCAGACAATAACAACACATCACAAACTTCATGCTACAAGTCGGAAGGTTTACCAAGGTCCAGCTGACGGGAAAGCAAGAGGTGTGCCTCGTGACTGGAAGAACCGGAAGCGGAAGCGTTGGACCACGACCGCCGGAGTCCCGGAGTCGAATGACGTAACTTGGAAACCGACGGAAGGGTTGCAGGTGCAAAAGGGGTAGGGGTTGCTGGCCGCGGCCGATGGTGGGGGCGCGTTCCGCTTCTGCGCGTTAGAAATCCAAGGGAGGGGAGGCAGTCGTTCAAAATCGCGACGAGCCGTCCCATGCTCGACGTCCATTAGATATTCTCGATCTTTGTAATTTGACAATTAGCCGACGGCAGAGGTGGAGCGCTGTCAGTCAAACGGTTTGATGCAGCGACGGGGTCGATGCACCGGAGGATGATTTATTTTATTAATTAGGCAACAGCGTCGCTTCCACGGATACCTGCCAACCGGAGACAGATCCAGGCACATCCTTGCAATTCCGGATACGTCAGGAGCATTGATTCTATTATCCTCTGTGACCCCAACGAGCTTACACGCGGCGAGTAACCGAACGGCGTCCATCTTTCTATTTCGATCGTTACCTTTCTTTCTCTCTCTCTCTCTCTCTCTCTCTCCCTATTAAAGAGGTAAGGCAAATTCCGTGCGTTTTTAAACCCGTTTCAAACCGAATACTCGGCGATATATCTATATATTTGAAAATCGCAGAAGCGCAAATACTAAGAAGTTATTTTATTTATTTGCAGATGCTCGCGAGTAATTAAAAAATACAATTCAGAAGATTCATACGCACGGATGTTTACACGGCACGTTTATTTGATACTGCCACGCTTTTAACAGCGGGAATTTTGTTAGCTTTCGCGATCATAAAATAACAACGGCCTCAAAGGCGTCCTTTGTACAAGGTTAAGAGGTTTATTACACTTCCAATAATTAGGGACGAAAATAATGATTTTTATCGATGTCACCGGCAGGAGCACGGCGAGCTCCCGAGCTGCATAACTCATTTTCGTAATCAGATCGGCTGGAAACGGAGATACGATTACATTATGCAGAGTCTTCGAGGCGAATGTCGACAACGAGATTAAGTTCGTTATGAGGGAGTTCGCGTTAAAATTTCAAGCCACCGAATTCAACGTGCGACGGTAATTTTCAAAAATAGAGGAATAAACCTCACCGTCTATTCGACTTACGTATCGTCGGAAAGAGATTTCGCTAGAAACCAAACATTTTCTTCGGAGAACGTTGAAACTGGGAAGATAAAATCGTCACGCGAAAGAAAACGCTAACTATTATAATTTCCTGTTATAGGGAGTTGCCGATAACATCTGTCAATAAGTTGCAAGCAAGTGTAGACTTTGTATAGCAGAAGATTACATGTCTTCTGAGGCAGCAAGAAGATATCGAGCTACAGTTAAGTACCTGCACTTCGAAGAGAAACAGTCAAATCTCGAATTCGATACATTCTTTAAAAACCGAGAAATACATTTTGTAAATAATCCACGAGTACTTTCTCACCGCGTAAGTATTCACTTTGCAATATTTACAAGTACCCTGTAACCATGTAACTAACGACCACTGATTTTACAGGATTTTTGCATCAAAATTGAGGACAACACTGCACACTTCAAATACCTCTGCAACATCAGCGATCGATTTCATCGCAGGACCGAAATGGCGCGATATCAGGTCAGGTCCTAGCCAAAAAAAAAAAAATTCAAATCACGTCGCACATAGAGCACTCTTATCTTATTCCTCGAATCAACCAAACCCTCGTCTAATCTCTTCGGATTCTTGCAGGTCATTAGGAACCATCGACCTGTTGACCGGAGGTAATCTATAAACCGATGAGAAACGCATCACTGACGATAGTTCGTTCCACGTTATCGTCATGTTGGAGCAGCGAAACGTGTAAATCCTAGCAGACACGCGTGACACATGATCTTTATATAGCATTGTTCTAGGAGGAAAGGAGAAGAGGAGGACACGATCCGGGGGAAGGTGCATTGCCCTCGAATCCAGGGCCACCGGTTGGTCCAGGATCGCCGGCTCGGAGGGAATCGGCCTAGCCTGAACGGGTTAGAGGCTCGATTGTGATACAAGGTCACCCGACGCGGAGCATGAGTAATCCAGCCAGCGTGGTCAACGACATGTTATGCAACACGGCTGTGATAATCCTTTGGTGTCGGTTCTCCGCGTCTCCTCTTCCTTTCTCTTCGTCCCAGACATCCTCCACACGCTTCGCGATCGTCGGGACACGCCAGCTCGGATGAACTCGGATGCTGCGGCCGGTGAGAATGGCGGACAAACGTTGGTATTGCTCGCTTAAAAGGGGTCCGGGATTATTTTCGCCTGGACAATGGAGAGAGAAGCCGGAGGTATATTGATCTGTTCGAGGGTGATATTTTTAAGTTCTCCTTGGAAAGGAGAGATGACTAATTTATATCGAAATACGGAGATCTCTATCTCTTTCCAGACTATTTATTCTTCCTTAAAATAAACAGGCTCTAATCGGACACGAGACAAGGTCACGTTTCATCCTATACAGTCCTTACATCCAAAGGTGATTCTTCTTATATTCTTCTTTTTATATTCCGAGATTAATACCGGAATTATCTTATGTAACGCGCGTATAACCGAGTCTTTCATTTTTCGAATCGATCATCTCCTCGAGGCAAAAGACAAGAATTTATTTTGATTATGATACGAACTGAGTATCGATTTACATCGAGTTGAATTGCTACTAAAATTTAGAAAGATTTGAAAAGTGGAGTTTTAGTCAGTTTGATCTGTGAACGACTCGTGAACGCGTAGTCTATCGTTCTATCTCGTTAAAAGACAACGTTGGTTTCAGCAAAAACAGCTGTGCGTATTAAATAACTGCGAAGGCAACGGATCTGGTACCCATCGTTTGAACTGGTCCGGTAGTTCCAGTGTCAGGAACAGAGGTTTAAGGAACGTTCCTGCGTCACGCGTTTAACGATTCATTGGCCCGGTCGCGGTTAGGTGAAACTACGAAATAAAGTAAGTTCCAGTTTTTCCCCAGTGGATCAGCTCCTTCCTCTTTTTAGACACGTAATCCGATGTGTGTCGTGCTTTTAGCCTTGTCCCCGCGTTGGAACACGAGTTTTTTTACCCTCGAAAATCCCGCCCATCGACTACGTACGCTGAGAAACGAGCACGTGCTGGCTCTACTCGAGGAAGAGAGTTCTCGAGAGGTGAATGAGAGAAAAAAAAAGAAGACGGAGAGGCAAAAGGACAGAGAAAGGGAGAGAGAAAGGGAGAAGGAGGGCAATATTCACGAGCCGCTCCAGGCAAATCTGTTCCATCGAAAAGCATCGACGACGATTGGAAGGCTGATAGAATCGGGATCCTTGAACAAATACCTCGAGTTTCGAGCGAATTCGACGTGAAACCGTACCTAATAGAATCGAAAACGTTCCTCCCCGCTGTGCTCGCCTGCTCGCGCGTCGTTCCGCTCCGAAAACGTATCGCTACGCGCTATCTCGAGTTTCAATCTGTAATTTCGTTTCTTAAAGATACGCCGGAACCTCGGAAATTATACGCTTTAAACGGAGGGAAAAAGGTTGTTTGATACGCCGGTGGAAAGTGCTTATATCGTGCGGCCAAGGTTGGTTTCGAGCTCGAGCCAAGCGGGGAAAATATGCCAGGAGCTCGTGGAATGCGACGTTTGTCAATTTCCTCTTTCGAATTTTCAATTTAGAATTCGGTAGCGTAGATTTCGCCGAATATCGTCGATATCCGTTTAAAGATTCCGAACGTCCCGTGAGCCAACGCCTCGCGGACGTTCGGAATAATTATCTCGATCCCCGTTTCACCACTTATCCGGTACATCGAGCGGCTGGATCGTCGAATGGAGCATCCCCCGTCTGGCTGAATAAAACAGGATTCAAAATCACCGTGAAGCCCATCCGCTGGCAGTGATTTCGCTGCCTCTCGCGTCTTCTCCTTTTTCATCGAGTTAGCGCGCGGTACGATTGTGAATAGACGGCTGACAGTGACAGATTTGTTCTCTTCTCTAAGCAGCTTAGAAGACAGCCAGCCGTGGTGGAACGGAGACAGACGGCTGCTAGTTGCCCACAGTTCCATCATTATCGAATGCCCTTAATTGCTGGCAGCCAGGCTGCTACGTCGCTGGATCGCAACCTACGGCAATAGCGACAGCGGAGAAAGGTACGAGCCCGGATGGAAGAGGTGGGGTACAAAGAGGAGGAACGTCGAAGGAAACGAGAGATGCCTACAGTGGCTTTGAACTTGGAATTGCAGCGAGTTGAGAAGCAAATCATGTTCGCTGGGGAATCCTCGAACGTGTACCGCGTACTCCTCATCTATAGGGTGGTCCAATTTGCGCGGCTGCTGTTGCCATTGCTGACGTTTACGTTAATAGCCCCGATCGCGACGGGCCTCTAATCGGGTCTAATTAACGTTTCGATATCGCAGTCGGTTAACAAACACCGACCGATCGCGATAAGTAGGAAATTCAACGGCGATTCGGAAACGTCTCTATATTGCCAATTAAACTGGTCATCACGCGTGGAAAAACGTATAATCGGGGCTACCAGCGGGTTCGTACGCAACCAGCATTCAATCCGCGTTACGATTATGATAATTACACCGATACGAAACGTTCGCTCAGCACGGATAGGGATAACCTTTGAACGAGACCCGTTTCATCTGCGTTAAGAGTCTATTCGAACGCGGGCTCGCGTGTAATCGTGATTTAAAGAAGAAAATACACAGGCAGAAAACGTGGCGCGTACGCTGAGCCATTTCACCTGACGATGCGTGTTTGCGCAGCTGTAACCTTTTCGATTAGCTTCCGTTCTTCGAAAATCCACGAACTATCCCGTTATTGATATAAACGTTTTTATCGTTCGAATATTTGTATTATACACGTATCAATTTTCTCCTTTTCGTTGCGTAAATCAATGACCTATTTGTTTCTTAACAATTCAAAAGTCACGTCGATCGAATAATTTCCACGAATTTCTCAGCGTTAAAGTAATACCGCGATAATGTGAAATATTCTAAATTTCGCGTGTTTTATTACGCAAATCGATCGCTTCTCGTAAATGTTACACAAGTTCGCTATAGCCAAGCCTGTAATCGATCGCCTTATCGTTCCTCCGGCAGTTAAAAAGCGTAACAATGAACTTTCCCGCGAAATATTTTCACGGTGCGAGATTCCGCGCGATAAATCACCTTCACGGGGTATCAAGGCAGAGCAAACATCGCGGGGGGGATAAAACTGGGCACGGTGCCCCTCAGGTACCCAATACCATCCAACGATCCAACGTTGCTCATCGGAGCAACCATACGTCTTCATAAACGAACGTAACTCATCGTTCTCCTTTTACGCGATACCTCGAACCCACGACCAATCGAATCCTCGAAAACTCGAGCTCTCACGCAGCAGAATGCTTCGATTTCCAAGAACTTGGTTAAACTTTCTCCCACCTCGTCTGACCTGGTGTTATTTTCCAGGCCGCAGGAAACTCTCGCCGACGAGCGTGCAGCGCGCCGAAGAAAAGCCGATGCCGAAGTAACACGTTAACCGACGGTTCAGGAGAAAAACCTCGAAGGGGAGAAAAAGCGGAGGATAAAAAGAAGGGTCCGAAAAGGCCCCGGGACCACGGGGAACATTAGAACGTCGTTACCGTGGAACTGCGAGATGAGCAACGGAGTTGCGGACGATGATGCGGCAGAAAACGAGTGGACGGGTTCTATTATCCGTACTGGAGAAAAATTCCTCGCCACGGTTATCCGGATAGCTCGAGGAAACGTCTGGAATCGGACTCGCGGAGAGATCCGCGAAGGAGCCTGGCAAGAAATCGAACGGTTCGATCGTGAGAGTGAAGCGCCGGAAACGCTGGCCCGCGAACAATCGGCCGATCTTTCCGGCCAGGAAAAATCTCTACCCGATGTCACGGTCGCCTCCTATAAATCGGTTCTCGTGTACACCGTGGCTTGTATCGCGGCTTGTACCTTGGCGTGGCGAATCCACGGAGCCATTTCTACGAGAAGTTCGCGCAGGGATTGCAATTTCGTCGAAGAGAAGCACGTTCCATCGGTACCGACGGTCCCTGGGACCAATCGTCGACCTAATCGCGCTAGTTTCGCCCGCAGGGCCCGAACTGCTCGACATCTTCCTTCGATTCGTAACAAACGAGAAATAATTGGAAGGGAAGCTGCGATAAATAACAAGAAATAGCGAGAAACACCGACGCAAACTTGTCCGAGACTGTTTCGAGTTATGAAATACAACGAGGAATAAAATCGGTTGGAAGACTGTTCTCTGGCTTTCGAGATGAATCCAGTTGTTACGAAGTGGAACCGCGAAAGCTACGCGAAAAGTTGGGACGGAAGGAACATTGCGAAGGCGGATATCGGACCCGGTCGCTCATTAATCGAGAGAAAAGTTCATCGGCTCCTCGGAGGATCGTTTCTCAAGAAATTCGCGGCTGGCTGGCCACGCGCTTTTTCAGCCAGCCGTGATGGGACAATTACCGGCTGCGCCGTTTGCTGCCAATAAACGACAAACGAGAGAAAAATAATCGAGGCGACCTTGCCTTCTTCTCTGTTTCCCTTGGCCCTTCAGGTAAACCAGACGCAACATCGAATGTCAACATCGTTTCCTTTCATGTCCAACGACGCCCCGTTTGCTCAGACTCTCGGGGAACAATCTCTGCTACCGGCGCTTTTAATTAAAGCGATGATCACACGGTCACACGGTAATGAACTAGCAGCTTCTACCACGAACCAACGAGTTTATTTGCGGATCCACGTCCGCGAATTACTTTCTGCCGGCGTAAATAAAAATAATTATCCCGGCATTCTCCGTTGTCGCTTTTAGATATCTTCATATTCGCAATTGTCGAAAAGTCTCGGCTCTTATCGAGTGCGAGACATCGATCCACGTCGAGATTTCGTTATTATTAATCATCCGTGCTGTATTTAGGATGCGATAAATCGGGAATTCGATCGTTAACGCGAGTGAAAGATATTTCGTTTAGTTGATACTAAAATTATCACTTTGTGATTAATAATTAATACGGATCTACTATATAGGAGCGATGATAATTATAGCGCGATGAAAATAACAGACACTCGTAACTATCTTGAACAAATGTCGGTGCTAATTTCACCGAAACTAGCCGCGCGTTTCCAGGAAATGGGAAAATAGACGGTACGAAAACTGTCGGTTTCTTCTAGCGTAAAAATTCGCACGATTTTCACGACTGTTCTTTTCTCGATTACAGGGGAGACCGAGAGGAAATAAATGGATCACGGGTGTGAAGCGAAGCGGCCAGGAGTCTAAGGAAGAAGTTGGTCTAGCCGAGATTTCGAATACGAGGTTACGACGGATGGGATGGTTTCGAAACTGCTTCGCGGAGGAGCTTAGATCGATCGGGAACGAAAAATCGGCTGGTCAGGACGGAGAGAGGAGGAGAGAGAAGATTGCGGTCTCGCAGGTGGAAAGTCTCGGGACGAGCGGCATAATACGGCAAGTCATGATAGCCGATAAACCCTATACTCCTCTGGACGCGCTATAATGGTCGCTATAAAAGGGCCCGAGGAAGCAATCGACTACCTTCGGATGTTTCTCTGGATCAGCGCGAAGGCAGAACGCGAAAGAATGCGAGTATAAACCCGCGTGGTCCGTCAAATTAGACGTGGCTCCGTTTCGACTATCGAAAAATAAGAGGCGGTATGGAAAAAATGAGAAGCCGATATAAAGGGCCAATTTAAACCTCGTTCACTGGTACGCGACTAATTAAAGGCAGCTGCGAATCTCACCTGTCTCGTGACGTAATTCCTTCGGTGAAAGAAAGCCCGTCATTGAGCAACGAGAATCGCGTTGACGATCCTCGCGGTTCTAAGGATACCTCGGCTCGGCTTGGCTCGGCTCGGCGGCCGACCGTTCTCCTTCTGCCTAAGGAAAGGACTTCCCTTTCCAGGATAATTTTCTGTCATTTGCCGTGGAACAATGCGATGATTGCTAACGGTGAATAATGGTTTTTCGCGGAAACGAGCCGCAGCAACGGCGTAGCACGTGTCATCAGCGACTGTAAAGATAATTCCAAGCGGATACGACACGGACCCGAGGATGGGAGCCGCGATGAAGATGGAAAACCGGTCATTCCAAAACGAGATTCTCGTACATGGAGATGTCGCCGGATACGTAAGCGCGGCAGGACTCCTGGAGGTTGCATTCGGACAAAAGGGCCGGGAAAAATCGAAGGAGAGAGAGATGGATCTGCTCGAGGGTATCTGGAAGCGTGGCCCGGGGGAAGGAAGACGTTGCAAATGCGCTTAGAAACGATGTAATACCGAGAACTCGGCCTCCGAGAGAGCGGCAATAAACGTAATGCAAGCATCGCTCGGCGAAGATTCCGCGCGGCGAGGAGAACGCTTAACCCGCCACTTCCTCAGCTTCTTGCGAGAATTCCTCACCGAAAGCAACAAAGGATTCGACCGATTGTTCTTCCGCCGCTATCGTAAAATACGCCTCCCCGATTTTTCCGTTTCTTTCCGTTCGTTTCCGCCCCCTTTACCGTTCTTCCTCGCCACCGGGATCTAACTGATCTCAATAGAGAAGGAGGACCGAAAAGAGAACCCGTTCGCGAAATAATCGGAGAAATTGGAGAAAAGATCCTTTGGAAAATATCTGATTGTTAAATCCAGAGCGAAGGAACTCGAAGGATAATTTTATTTCGTCTCGTTTAAGTTAAGTTTAAGTACTAATTCCGCAGACTTTGCGATTCGACTGGATAGTAGAAGGATTCGGGAAATCAAGTTCTAGGAAATCTAACTGGTCGCAGTAGAGAAAAAGAACCAAAAAGACAACCTATTAGCGAAATAATCGGAGCAATCGGAGAAAAACTTGTTTGGAAAATATCTGATTGTTAAATCCAGAGCGAAGGATCACGAAAGATAATTTTATTTCGTATCGTTTAAGTTTAAGTATTAATTCCGCAGATTTTCCGATTCATCTGGATAGCAGAAAGATTCAGGAAATCAAGTTCGAGGAAGTTTAACTGATCCCAATAGAAAAAGAGGACCTAAAAGAGAACTCGTTCGCAAAATAATCCGTGCAATTGGAGAAAAAATCCTCTGGAAAATATCTGATTGTTAAATCCAAAGCGAAGGAACTCGAAAGATAATTTTATTTCGTCTCGTTTAAGTATTAATTCCGCATGGATGGATTCGGGAAATGAAGTTGGAGGAATTTTCACGAATTCTCGTTTAATTCGAGGATTTACGGGAAATATTCCTGCCCCTTAAAGAGAATGTTAACTATTGTTCTTCGTTGCCGGGCTTGAAATACAGTGAATGAGATTGCATCGAATTAGATGCAGTGAGTAATAGAATCAGCTACATAGGAGCGCCGACTGGCCTATAGCGATACCACAAAGTTCATCGCTCTAGGAGAACAAGTTTCAAGAGCGAAGCGCGGTAAGGTGCGAATTCCGCGAGCGTCCCAAGTGTTTCCAAGTCAAGACGCTCTGTTACCTAATTCCGCGGATCGAGACAGTGGGTTAAGTACAGTATGCGCCGGGTTAGACGTTACACGAGAACTCGAATACGAAAGTCTCTCCTAACTCTCCCATCAGCCGTGAATTAATCTACCGATTACTCAAACGTAACTCCTGAACTCGCGCAGGATTCTACTTCCTACACACGGTTACCCGCGGCACTCCGCTCGCGTATGGCATTACCACTGCGTCTTTTTATGCTAATCTTCTACCTAACACGGATCTTCCTTTGGTTTATTGCGTTTCGATACACATCGCGGGAATAACGTGTACTATAACCAAGTGGAAACGGGGCTGTGTAAGATCCGCGTCGCATTAGTCCGTTGATTGCTCAATCGTAATTCCAGAGTTCCAAACGGATTCTACTTCGTACGTGGTTATTTACGAAATTTTTTGTCCTTTTTTTTTCTTACCTCCATCTATCCGGAGTACTAGACGTTTTTGTATCGATTTCTTATACGGTTAAACATAATAGGTACGTGGTAATTTAGAATCGGCATAGAATCAATTTAGCGTTTGCTCGAGTATAATTTTCAAGTTTCAAATATATTCTATTACTTTTGTAATCGTTTGCGAAACTTGAATCTTTAAGCTGCTATTTTTTTTATACAATTTCTTTTACAAGAAGGAACTATTCGAGTTTATTGCGATCCAATGTGTATTAGAGGTAGAAAAATACGATAGAAATGAAAAAGAAACGGAGTAATGTGAAATCGATATTAAATTAGTCTACCGATTACTCAAACATAATTCTAGACCTTCTGTTCTACTACCTATGTATTAATTATTTGCGAAATTTTTCTCTACTGTACACTAGATCTTCTTACGTTAATTTTTCATATAACGCGAAATCTTTTATCGTTTATTATATTTCAATATAGGAAAAAGAAACGAGAGATACTCGAAAATAGTTTCGAAGCTTCGAAAAATTGTTACTTCAACCATAAACTGTAATTTCTCAAATCATTGTCGCTACATTCGACCGCAAGCCATAAGCGAGAAATATAATATCACCGTGGAATTAATCTATCGACTGGCTGGATCTCGATTCCCCGACGCGAAACTCAAGTTTCCTGCGCGATCGTCAAACACCTGCTCCTAATTTACCCCGTACGGGACTTCTTTCGCCTCGTTGCATTCCAATTAATATCGGGAAAATAAAGGCAGAACGGAAATTGATCAGAAACGCGAGGACGGTATAACATTAACGCCGAATTAATCCGCGAAGCCGAGTTGGAAACCAGCGGCAAGAATCTACTTCCAATTACCTGGGAAACTTGAACCTCCTAAACCCTCGGCGTCGCTTCATCCTGCGTTAATCCTGCAGGTAAAACGGAACTCCTTTCGAATTCCAATAAAAAGAGCACGAAGGCCAGCTAAAAACGGGACAACGTGGAAGAAAAAGAAGTCACACGCCGTTGATCAGGCGAACGAGCTCGCGGAGAGTACTCTCGCAGGCTCTCGTGGAATCTTTCACAGTTTCTCAAAATTCTCGAGGAAAAGAAAAAGAAAAAGGTAGGAAAAAGAAGAGGAGAAAAAACGCCTCGTTCCATTTTTAGGCGATTAGCCAGCGATACGGTTAATTCGAAGGTTCCGCCTGCAGTATGGCAACCGGCCACGCGCCGCTGCGCACACGCACGTCAATTATTCAGGCGCGCGCGCTCCTTAATTAGAATTTGATTCCCAATTAATTGGATTCACCTGGGCGATAAGTCGTTGTGCGCTGGTACCTGGATGCCGGTAATACGCGGGGCCGCATTGCTGGAAATCCGAAACATTGTCCGTGATCCGGTCCGACGCTGGGTCGCCGGGACGAGTTAAGAATCTGCGGCGGTGGCAGAGAAACCGCGTCTGGTAAATACGAGTCATGCTCGGGGAGCGCATTCCCCGCAGAGGCTCTCCGTAATCCGACTGGAAACAAAGTCCTGCAAATTATTTCATACCGTTAGGTTAAACAGTTACCGCGAAAATGCCCGAACGGAAATAAAACGGGCCGGCTCGATCGGTAAAGATTCTGTTCATTTTTTAACCGTCTCGCGTAGTAAGATGGTCTAATTTAAAAATTGGAACTTCGGGATTTATTCAGAGGCGTATTAGTCTGTGGATTTTGGTAACGAGATTCGATTATTCGCGGGAAAAATTTGATAAGAGAATTATGGTGCTTGAGTGACGTAAAAAGATAATTTCATTATAGATTAATGGAAGAATCTTTTTATGACAGACTTGTCTGATAAAGTTTGAGAATTATATTCGGATAATTAATTAAAAATTTAACGAAGACACTGTGATAGGAAAATTTCGTAATAAAACGTAAATAATTAAATGAAATATTCGATAAAGATATCGTAGTGGGAAGATATTTAATTATAGAGAAAAGGTATATGAATTTATAACAAACAGCGTCAAAATTGTTCATTCAAATAATAAGCTATTTCTCGAGCGTAGATTTTCTTTTNTCAGAAATTTTAGGATTTATTTGTGAAAGAGTCGCTTAATAAATTTAAACTATGAAAATTCGATAAAATATTTATGGTTCTCGACGGGAAGTACACGAATGTATAGGAAACAGTGTCAAAGGACAAGCAAACTCACGAGCCTCGGTCGAGACCTTCAGCCTCGTGATCAACGACGTTAACACTTTGGGAAACTTCCAACTTTCATATTAACGAGTTCGCAAAGGGGAGGGTGGAATTCGAAATTTTCGCGAAAAACAAGGAAAACAAGGAAAGGGTTCGTAACAGAGGGACATTGTAGCAGAAGGCCAAAGGGAAAGCAACGTGTTGAGAACCGCTATTGTCCCCAGTGCATTAGCCTATTTAGCTCAAACACGAGCTACGAAAGTCGCTCTCCGCGATCCTATCATCCCCGAAAACAAAACAAGCGTGCACTTCGCCGATGAAACATTTTCCACGGGATCAGGCACTTGTATCTTCCATTTTCCGCGCGATCGAGAAGTCCCGAGCACACACCGTCGACTCACCCCGTATACAGCTCAGCTTTGTTTGCTCCTTCATGCACCATCTCACGTGCAGACACTCGATCCTGGCTGGCCGACTCTCAAGATCAGGTACGTGGGACATAAGACGGATTTTCAAAGGTCTTTATCGCTGGACCACAAACAGAGCGATGTCTAGCACGCGTTAGCTCCAGGATTATTACGGGTGGATATTTGTTATTAGGCTCGAATTCGCGTGATCCATTTGGGACACGTTTTTTATCCTCACGATCAGGTTTCTTTTGTGTCTTGATTATTTTGGTAATTACGATTTGTTTGACGAATTAATTGCTTTGAACGTGGGTAGATCTTTCTTCAACTAGTGGGGACTTTTTGGTGAAATTTTCTGGTAACTATCTTTCTTCGTAAAATTGGGATTTTTTAATTAATTTTTCTGGTCCAGGATTATTACGGATGGATATTTGTTATTAGGCTCGAATTCGCGTGATCCATTTGGGACACGTTTTTTATCACCACGATCAGGTTTCTTTTGTGTCTTGATTATTTTGGTAATTGCGATTTGTTTGACGAATTAATTGCTTTGAACGTGGATAGATATTTTTTCAATTAGTGGGGACTTTTTGGTGAAATTTTCTGGTAGCTATCTTTTTTCGTAAAATTGGGATTTTTTAATTAATTTTTTCGGTCGAGGATTATTACGGATGGATATTTGTTATTAGGCTCGAATTCGCGTGATGCATTTGGGACACGTTTTTTATCACCATGATCAGGTTCCTTTTGTGTTTTGATTATTTTGGTAATTGCGATTTTTTTGACGAATTAATTGCTTTGAACGTGGATAGATATTTTTTCTGGAAGTAGGGATTTTTTGGAAAAATTTTCTGGTAACTATGGGGTACGTTTTTCATCACCATGATTAGGTTCCTTTTGTGTCTCGATCATTTTAGGCAATAGCGAATTGTTTAACGAATTAATTGCTTTGAACGTGGGTAGATATTTATTTAGGAAATGCAGATTTTTTGGAGAAATTTTCTAGTAACTATGCGGTACGTTTTTCATCACCGTGATTAAGTTCCTTTTGTGTCTCGATCATTTTGGTAATAGCAATTTTGTTTGACAAGTTAATTGCTTTGAACGTGCATAGATCTTTTTTTAGGAAGTGGAGATTTTTGGTGAAATTTTCTGGTAATTATTTTTTCTTTCTAAAATTGAGATTTTTTGATGAATTTTGCTTTGTGGAATTGTAAAGTTTTTTGGTCAGAAGTAATTTTGAATACAGGTATATCTTTCTTCGTACAGTTATAATTTTTTGATGAAATTGTTTTTATATGGTTGAGAAATATTTTAACCTAACACGTACTGTAAGACTATTTGATATGCGAAGGTGAAGATTAAAGATTGCAAATTTTCCTGATTATAAGCGAGACTCCTGTGTACTTTGATTATCTCATTAATACTGATTTGTCTAACAAGTAGGTTGTTCTAAGCGCAGGTGCATGTTTCCTTAGTGAGTCGTGCGATTTTTCTATGAAACTCACAATGACGTGATTCAGTACATATTTATCGTGTCCAACTCGAGTTCTCCTTTTACCTCCCCGCTATAGAATACGAGGAACGTGAGATCATGTTCCGTAATGTAATAATAGCGACAATTGAAATTGTAACATCGAATCATTTTGTTACATATTACAACGAATAGCAAGAGACTCGGATTTACATTATCCAATTAACGCTAGATTTCTTATCTTTGCAGTTATGCAAGATATACAACTGCTTCTAAGAAAATTAATATTAATTTCCGTTTAATTTCCGAGAAACGTAACTATAATGTACTTATTTACCTTCATTATACCGCTTTAATTATTATTATTTATACGAGCTATTCACAGGCTAATGTGGTTAACTTTATCCTACGCTTCTTGAACTTTCTTAACCCCTTATATTACTGTTTAGTTACGAAAAATTATACGTCGAAGAGGTATTTAATTTTAAAATAAAAATTTTAGAAATTCTTCGATTTTTGTGATAAATGTAGCTTATAATCGCGAAGAGTTAAATTCTAATACCAAATAATTTACAAAATAGACGCGTCGTTATATTTAAAATAATCAAAAATTTCTTGTCACGTGGAATTAATCGTTACAACGAATAAATAATTTCAGTGTTAATTAGAAAACTATATCCACTTTACCATAGCCTCACAAATTTATTAAACAATCTAATTGAAACAAAAGTATTCCTCGGCGAGATAATAAAAGTTTTTCAGCGAAAATAAAACATTAAAGAAAAACAGAATAATAAAGTTTTTCAGCGAAACCCATGACGCGATCCGTCACGTGCATTTATCATTTTCGACTGGATCTCTCCCTTTGTCTGCTCGCCGTTGAGCACCAGGAATGCGAGATCGCGTTGGATAAGGTAATAACGACAATCGACACTGTCACGTCGGCTCTTTTTTTTTAATTTTTTTTTTCCACAGCTCACGACGAAGTGGATTTTTTCTGCGCGAGCCGCGGAACACGAGGTGTCTGACGGATATCGGTAGGGACGTAGCCACTTCCTGTACGGAAACGTTCAATTGATTCTCTCACGTATGAAATCCGCGACTTCTGCGAAGCGGTTGGGCTACGTGGCCATGAATGGGCGCATATGCACGCGGGGTTGGGGAGTTTAAAATTCAATTACACCCGTTGGGTAGAGAATAATCCGCTAACCCTCGCGTCGTCGTCTTCCCTGTTCTCTCCGGGATCCCGGACCCCGGGTCCGATATCCACGGGCTCAAACATCTGTGTGTGGATATACACAGTGACGTATCTACGAAATGCAACAGCTCTATCTTCGGTGGCACCCGTAATCAGAGGTTGGAAAAAAAAGCTTCGGATTTTACGAAATAATCGTGTAAAATTAAAGTGTTTAGATATTTGAGTTTTGATTGGGAATTTTAATCGAGAGTCGAGGAAAGAAGACAATTTTTTAACGAATTCGAACAGAAAAGCTTCGGATTTTACGAAAGAATCGTGTAAAATTGCAGTGTTTAGACGTTTGAGTTTCGATTGGAAATTTTAATCGAGAGTCGAAGAAAGAAGACAATTTTTGATCGAATTTGATCAGAAAAGCTTCGGATTTTACGAAAGAATCGTGTAAAATTGCAGTGTTTAGATATTTGAGTTTCGATTGGGAATTTTAATTGAGAGTCGAGGAAAGAAGACAAAATATTGAAAATATTCTTGCGACGTAAAGTTGTTTTAATTAGTATTCACGGATTCGATACATTATTTCGTTGATAAAAGAATTTTCATAATTTGAAATTTTAACGGAAGCGGTTGAGAAGAATAATTAGAAATTAATATAAAAATATTTTCGTTTCCGCCGATAGATCGGATGAATTTATTCCATTATTAATAACCCGCCTGAAGGAAGAAACCGGTGAATGAATTTAACATAAAAATCCCACAAACGCGATCGAAATACTCGCCATAAAATACTCAACCGGCTGTAAAACACGTACGGTTTAGAATTTCAAAGAAACTCATTTTCTCAAATAATTGGAAGCTAATAATAATAAAGCTAATAATAAAATTATGTTCGAATAATTCCTGTGTTTATAGATTCAACTGGTTCTCCCCGTTAATAAATCGCTAGGGATAAAAGAGCTAGTGAATGAACAAACTAACAGAAAACTCGATCGAAATACTCAACCAGCTGTGAAACATCTGCGATTTAGAATTTCAGAGGAAGTCATTGAGGAAAATAACGCTAAAAACTGAACTAAGGATATCTCAATTACTCGTACATTCTACGCGAAATATCCTATCTCTCCCGTTGATAAATCGCTATAAAAAAAAAAACAAGTAGAGAACCAATTTAACAACTGAAACCCAGGATTAGTCCGAGGATCAACGATTTCCTCGATATTCCGAGGATCAACGATTTCCTCGATATTCCGAGGATCTACGATTTCCTCGAGGCTTCGTTCGAACCGTTCATACTCTTCGATCGCGAATAATACGGTAGCATCGATGAAAAAGCGATCCAAGGACGAGTGGTTGAGAAGTAACGTCTGGATGAAAGACGCCGCGGTTTCGTCAGGGCTCGTGGACGTCGTCGGTGACGTGCGAAGGCCACTTCTCTCCAGGACTTCGGTAACAGCCGATGCCACGATTACCGAGCCTTCTCTACGTACGCTGGCGAACGTAAAAGTGCGAAGTCGAACCGGTCTGCAACCGGGCATAAGTAGTACGAACTACGAAGCCTGAAACCGCGGTCGTAAGATGGCTTTGCGAACGCTGCAGGGCTGCGGGATGAGTTCCGAGAGATTCGCGGAACCGGGACTTAATGTTTGCCGGCTTAATTAGAAAGTTCTGCCGCGGATCGGCGGCGGCGGCCACCGTCGAAGTGCTCAGGAATACCAAAGGCGACGATGGAAACGTACAGGCCTCTCTGGCGAGAGATTTTTGATATCGCCGGGAACAAACTCGCAATACCGTAAGAATCTGCTCCCCGGCACAGCTGTGTACACGAAGCTGTGTACGCGAGACGAACCGACGATTCGCGCCGGTTAACGTGGAAATATTCGAAAATTCGCCAACGAGCATGACCGAGAGATCGAAAATGAAAAAAGAGGCAGAAATGAAAGAAAGAGAAGGAAATGAAGGGAAGAGAATGAAACGCGAAGCCTTTGAAAACCGGTTGCGTTTTTCGGATTTTCATTCGAGGAGCCCTTTCAACCACCGGCAAATCCACGGGATTTTAAAGCGACAAAAGAATCGGGGCCCGATCGAACGGAGAGAAAATTACCCGGATACCGGTGACAGCGGGCGAAAAAAAAAAAACGCAGTTAGCTATATTTTTCTCCCTTTTTCTTTTTGTCCGTTGATCAGAGAGAAATGAAATTTCCCGTG
>NIJG01000002.1:4542-19206 GCA_002201625.1 Euglossa dilemma
ACAATGGCAGGCCCATATGATAAATTTTCATGGAAGGGTAAGTTAATAAACATATAGTCTAATAATTTATAATGTCTCAAATTAATTTTTTGAGTATTTATTGTAATAAATATAACTTTTTATACATGTAGAAGTACGTGATCTATTTAGAACATGGAGAGAAGATGGTGAACGACGAAGTAAAGATGTAGTTGATTTATGGGAGTCCAAATTAATGGGAAAATTTGATCAACTTGGCAATGAAAGTATGGATGAAATGTTTTTCTTTTAAAATGTTTAATAGTATTAACTATCTTTATAATATTTATATGCATATAATTTCTAAATAGAATATCTAGTTGTGGAACAAGTCTGTGTAGCAGCATTAGATTGTGATCGTCTTGCTTTATCAGAATATTGTATAAAGATACTGAATACGGAATTTCCTGGCAGTTTAAGAGTTCATAAATATCATGCCATATACCTGGAAGCTGTAGAAATGTAACATATATTTATGATACAGTTATTATATGTTGTGCTTGTCTATATCATATAAAAGAGGTAAAATATTTTTATAGGTATGATTATGCATTACAAATTTTGGACTCTATAATAAAAAAGGATGAAAGTAATGCAGCACCAAGAAAAAGACGTATTGCTATATTAAAAGCAAAAGGTCGAATACCGGAAGCTATTAAGGAGCTTACAGAATATTTGAAAAAGTCAGTATTTAAATGAAATTTTGTTAAAATTTTAGGTTTTTAATTTTTTATATTAATCGCGGACATTTTATTTTTATTTACTATAGATTTATGAGTGATCAAGAAGCATGGCATGAATTATGTGATCTATATTTACAAGAACAAGAATATTCTAAAGCTGCTTTCTGTATGGAAGAACTTATATTGCATAATCCACATAGTCATTTAATTTATCAAAGATATGCTGAAATAAAATATTCTCAGGTAGTGAAGATTTCTTCCTCAGCTATATTTGAAGTTTGAATTTCATTGATATAATAAACATTTGCTTATTTTACTATTTACATATTATTTTTAGGGTGGATTTGAAAATATGGAATTAGCAAAAGCATACTTTTGTCAAGCTGCAAGATTGAATCCAAATAATATTAGAGCTTTATATGGCTTACTATTGGTAAAATTTGATATTTTTTTAAATATTGTATATTACCATATTAAATTTATTATAAGCTTAAATTTTCAGGCAACAAATAACATTGCTACATCTCCTAAATGCCCTTCTTCTAAAAAGAAAGATGCAATAAAATTAAGTGAATGGGCAGCTAATCAAATCGAAAAACAATATGAATCAAAAGTATCAGATGAAAATGTTAAAGCACTGGAAGGATTACTAGGACAATTGCAACTCGAAGTTTAAGTATATAAATTTATATATGTACATGTTAAGTACTGTAAAATATGTAAATGTACTGTTCACTCTTTACAATTTATAAGCATATATAATTTATTATTTAATTCAAATCTTCTGACATAAATGTCTTTTAGTGGATCAAGTAAATTTATAAATACATATTAATATGTTTACTATGCAAAACACAGTAAATCATAATTGCTAATTAAATAATTTTTAACGATCAATTATTAAGATGATAGAAGTAAATGAAAAGGTACGTTTCATAATGTGCTTTTTCGATAATTTTTCGTAACGTAAATATCGTTCAGAATTTTTCTTGTTGTCAAATCAACAATTATATTACACATTCTTGCACATACTATGTTCTTTTCTCTGAATTCCACACATGGTCATATAAAGCAAGAGTTAAATAAAAATTATAGTCTCAAACGAATTTGAAGGAAAATAAATGTTTGTTACACGTAAAATAATTACAATCATCTTTTTAGATTTTCATTATTATTTTCTTCCCACAGCTCTCTTTCCTTTGCTTTTTCTACAGCTTTCTTCATTCGTTTTTCCTTTCTAGTTTCATTTCGTAATGCAAAATATTTTTCTCGAAAATCGATTAAATTACTAGAAATTATCTCATCTGATTCCTGACAGAGAAAATCGGAAATTTAAATCAAACTGTTCTTTAATATTAGTTGTATAGGATAATTATTTATACACACCTTTGGATCTTTTACTTTTTTATAAGTCAATAATCTGCGACTAGTATAATTGCTAAGTACTTGTTCTGAGTTAGCTATTAAATCTAAACATGGATGTGTTGGTAATTGATCCTCTGAATACTGATCTCTAAAAAGTAACGATCTATATTTCATTCTACAAAAATAAACATCTGTAGTATTGATAAATAATTTTTTATAATAAATAAATATCTTTTACCTAAATAAAGGAAACCAACATACTAATCTACCATTTAATTTAAGATGTTTGGCTGCAAAAGTTAGCAAATCCTTGTACATTTGAGGTAAGTCATAACCAATTTTAGATGGTATATGAGATGAAGCTTGATGTTCCTCTATAACTGGATTTAGTTTAGTTGTACCTATCCTTTCTGTTGCTTCCCTTATGCCATAAGGAGCTATAATAAATAAAGAAATAGAATTATTTATAATTAAAATCAACAATTAGGGAAAAAATATTATACTTACGGTCAGTAAGTATAGCATCTATGCACATACCAGAACGCCATAAAGGATAAGAAAAGTCTGACACAACTACATCAATATAATATGATCTTTTCCCATACTGACTCATATTTGTGGCAATATTTTCATCTTTTTCCCTTATCTAATTATTATTTTAATAATAATTTAATAACATTTATTATAAAACAAATTAAAATTTTTTACCTTTTGTGATATTCTGCTAGGTCTTGTACGCCCATGAAGCATTAAAAAATCTATATCTGTTCCTAATGTATAACCACCAAAGTGAGAAGCAGCAACTAATAATGATCCAGTGCCAACAAATGGATCAAAAATAATATCTCCCTTTTGGACTTGAGCTTGATTAGCCATTATTAAAGATAACTGAGGATCCATAGATGTATTACCAATAAATTTTCTGGTTTTCAGTGATAATTTTCGAATTAAATCCCTTTGCCCTGTTGTAATCTAAAAATCAATTATGAATTATAACATACATGCAATAGAATAATGATATAATGTGATATAAAAATGCTTACCCATCTACCAAAAAATAATTCATAAGGTTCTTTAGGAATGTTATTAGGATCTAATCCATAAAATTCTATATAACACAATGTTGTGTCTGGATTATTCAATCTTACCGGTCCTTCCAATGGTAAATAACTGAAAGACTTTCATACAATGCAATATATTTTATAATGTTTGTAGATTATGAAAACATTTATTATTTTACAAAACATAATTCAATTATATACTTACATCAATTTTCTTTATTTTTTCGTTTTGTGAAAAGTGTTTACAAAATGTTTCAACTATAACTTTGAAAGACTTGTGTGGTCCAGCATATTTATTAATTTCTGAAATTGGATAAGTTTTTAACTTATTATGTAGATCTTCAACATTTTTACTATTAGCCCATAATTCTATACAAAATCGGACACAAACAGCTCTGCTTGAAATTTGATGTGCCATATTTTCTGAAGGTAAATTAACTATCCAATAAGGCTATGACAAAAGTTATTGATAACATAAATAAATATACCAAATTATGTTAATTAATATAGTAATTACATTTTCTTACATGTTTCTTTAATTTAGAATGGATATAAGTATTTATATGAAACATATTAAGAATAGATTCCATTTCCTAAAAAAAAAAGGAAATGTAAAAATATTATGTACAATGAAAAGAAAATTTTAATATAGAATTACTTACTGCAATACGAAAATCAATATGCTCTTGGGCAAACCAAAACAGATATTTTTTCCACTGGTTATTCATTGTTTATTGCTATAAATTTATTTCCATTTAATTCAAATTACATTATCTATATTATGGTATTATATTATTAGTATGCTACATATATTTTAATACTGAAATATTGTTTTATAACGATTTACATAAACTTTTAATGTAATTAAAAAATTTAAGTTATAAATTATCATCTGCATTTGTAACATAAAATTTTTTACTTTATTAATTCATTTAGTTTTTCTTAAGTAGAAAATAGAATTTTTAATTTTAATGTACATTATTTCATATTGATTAAATTATTAATTAATTTAATTAAATTATTCATGTAAATATAAACATTATTTAGCATCAAATAACATAAGATCTATGATCTAGACATTAACCAACGTGATCAACACAAAAAGATGTTGTTCACATTATATGCGCATGCTTAGTCAAAACCATAGATAAATAAAATATAGTGAGTCGATTATTATTGAAAAATTATGTCGTTGCACTATTATTATTGTTATCTTCTACTAAATATATAAAATACTTACTAGAGTAGAATTGTTCATCTTGCTTTATAATACGTTAATTAACTATAAAATAAGGATAACACTAATTTTATTATTGATACTATTCTAAAAAATATTAATTAAATTATAATATCAATAATAATTATTTGGACAATATTACTAATTAAAAATTATTTCATAATCAAGAAGTAGCATGAAATATTATTTGAATATTTAAAACTTATGAGAGATTTGAAATAAAATAAAAACAGAAATAAGTTTCAAAAGTATAAGTATAGGATAAGAGAAATAGGGAAAGTATAAGAGTAATGTGGATAAGAAGAAAATAGATTACACGTAGAAAAAATAATTTATATTGTAAATGAAATTATGAATATAATTACACAATACTTTTAGAAATGTAACATTAGTATATAATAATACTTAAAAGAGTCGATAAAAGAGAAAATGATTATTTCGTAAACGGTAGATCTGGAAGATTGTAACTAATGGAACAGTATACGAGGGAGCGCTGTATTCGTAGTAACACTTCTTGTTGTTCTCATTCTAAGGTGGAATACTACTCGTCACTGTTTTCTGTTGTGTTTTTAGGCTGGAATCGGGCGAAAAACATGCCGTTTCGATAATCGAATGAGAAACAAAAGACTCTTAGAAAGAGTTGTTGTACCTAAGTTTGAAAAAGGTGCTGTATTACAATCGTGTGTGAACAGTGCAGGTGTAATTTAATAAGAGCAGGGGAGGCTGGCGATTTAATAGGATATTGATTTGTCCGCGACTGCCTTGCTGGCTCCATCGCACACACGAACCAGGTAGCCATGAACGTCGATATTTTTGGGGCACTGCCTGGTGCAACGTGTCGGCCGTACATATGCCGTGCTCTAATGTGCTTGCAGGCCTGATAAAGCCCAAAATGCGGCCAGCTATCGGCAATATGTGTTAACAATATTAGTCAAATTACGGGTTACAACGACTACATCTATTACGACGACGACGGCGATAATAACAACGACGACGACGACGAGGACGGTGGCGGTGACGGCGGCGACTCCGACTGTGACTGCGAAGATAGCTGTGACGAATAGAACGATAATTTCGACAGATACGACGAAAACGACAGTAACGGCAGTAACAGTAAAGACGTCAATTACGAAAAGAAAAAAGTGGTGTTACTATTGCATTGTGGATATTTTACAGAAAATTTCATTGCATTGGTTGTGTTCAATGTAATAGTTGAAAATTTAAATGTATAAACAAAATACCTCAAACACAATGGATGCAACAAATAATGGAGCGTCAGGAAGTGCAGTGGCTTGTCCAGTATGTACCCTCTATTTACGTGAGGGTATCAGCTTACAAAGACATTTGGACACTCATCCAAAAGAACAAGTCATTGAAGCTCTTATTAAAGCTAGTACGAATTCCTCACATGTGCAACAGACACAGTTGTCACCATCAGTACCTCCAACATCTCCGGCTATACAATCATCCCAAAATGCATCTCAAGTTGCACAGAATACTCATCTATCGGCTCAATCTCCATATCCTATAGGACCTATTTTTGAGTGTCCACCTATTGGTACTGTGATGCCACCTCAATTTGCTTCATTTAGTTATCAACAGTTTGTAAATAATGGCACTATGATGATACCACAATACGCAATGGCTCCACAAGCTAACCAAATGATGCAAATGCTGTATAATCCATACGGTATGTACCAGCAACAACAAATACCAACTGTTCAAATGATTTCACCAGTTACAGCCATACCTAACTCAGGTAGAGGTAGACCAGTGGTGACTATGGCTGGTGAAACAAATGGTAGGACTGCCATTGCTGTACCTGTAAATAATTCCGAGCCAAAACAAATTTTACCTGAGATTTTACCTGAATCAGAACAGGAGTCTGAACAAGTGTTACCAGATATCAACCTTCCAGTTTCTCCCCCATCATTAAATGAAGATAATTCTATGCAGCAAAATGAAAGTGAAACTAGTACAATTCAAATAGAACAAGAAGAAGATGAACCCCCTAGTTCAAGTACTACAGAGCAGCGTACTGTGCAAAATGAATATGATAGCATTCCAAGATCATTGGCAATTACTTGTAATGTCGATGATACTAATGATGATAAAGTTGAGAGTGTATTGCCGGATATTGACAATGGAGAATCGTCATGTGTTGTTACTACAGATGTGCAGTGTAAGTCTATCCATTATGAATCATCAGAAATTCAAGAGTATGTACACAGATATGAAGATGATGATGATGATAACAATAAAGTTATTATGTCTGAAGTATCACAAATGGTAACGGAAAATGAGAGAGAGAAAGCAACTAATGAAAAAGTTCCTCACAGAGAAGAAGTAAGTGAAAATGAAGGTACCTCAGCAGAAATGCCCTTAGAAGATACAGTAAAGGCACCAGCTCAGCCTGAAGTAGAACAATTAGAGCATCTTTTAATCACTATTATGGAAAATGAATTTAATAATACATCACAAAAAGAATCCAATTATGAAGATGGTAGAAAGAAGAGTAAAGATACAAAGAAAAGTCCTTCGGAAAGGGCAGAAAGTGTAATTCATGAAACAACCAATAGCAATCCCATTGAACATGATAACAATTGTAAATCTGATATAAAAATAAAAGTTAGTCAATGTTCAGAAATTGATGTAGAAGATCATGAAGAAAATAAGAGTTCTTGTTTTTCGTACCATTATAAAAACAGTTTATCTGCACCTGCATCACCTGTTGTACAAAGAAGGTCTCATAGAACCTACTCTGTTCGTTCAGACTTTGGTTCCAATGAAAATCTTAATTTTTATTCAATTGGTTTTGATGCTAATGCGATACAAGATGAAGAAGATGATGAAGATGAGAAAAATGAAGCAGAAGATAATTTTGATGAGGCAGATATGGAAATAGAAGAAATTCCTAGCCCACATACTCCTTTTACTAAATATGGCGAGAGTACAGAAAATATTAGATCACATACTCCATTGTCTGCAAGTAGTGGCATTTCTGTACTAAGAGTTAGGAAGGATCTTAGTAAACCATGTTCACCTGCTTCAGTGCATTCATTTTGTCATATGGATACTAATGGTATAAGTCACGATGAAGAAAGTAATATAGCAATGGATGAATCACCAGAAAAGGATCCTATTGATTGTTCCCTAGTTGAACAAGATGTAAAAACTGATCAATCAGAACTTTCCTTATGTAAAAATGAGAAAAATATAGAAGGAAATTCTGCATATCAATCTGGAATTACTGAACATATGAGTTCGTTTCCTACAATTCATTCACATCATTCTCAACAATCAACATCAATGGATGAATCATATAATATGCCAAGTAAAAGTAATAATCATGTAAATTTATCAGAATCTAGTGATATTGCAAGTAGTTCTGATTCAAAAAGCTTTCATTTGTCTAAATCCATTATACAAAAGCAATCAGTGGAACTCCTTAGTTTAAATGAAGATGCCCATGCAGGTCCAATGAATGTATTTGAATTTGACGGGCTTCAAATCTTAGTTCCTAGTACATTTATAAGTGATTCTTCTCAGAAAGCAGTTAGTGGAACCAGCCAACAGTCTATGGCAAGTAGTGAAGGTGGAATAGGTGTAGATGAAGAAGTTAAAAGCATTAATATGAGAGCTGATGAAACTATGCCACCCAGAGGTGAATTATCAGAACAGGAAAGCAATGGATGTACAGAACAATCTGCTTGGCAGGTACGTATATAATCCTTTGTTTATAAATATAGTGCTAATATTTAATACAATAAATATGAAAATATGGATTTTAAAGTTATGTTTGTATTAACAAATTTATTTTATCCACTTAGTTGTATGCTGGTCAAGAATCATCACGGATGTCAACATCTTATGATTTAATGGCACGTGAAAGTTGGGAAGAATCAGATGGATCAGACAATGAAATTGCAGTCCCACTATTAGATAGCAGGTCTTTAGCTACACATTTTACATCAAGTTTATTTTTAGATCGAGATAGGAAAACTCCTACAAAAAGAACGTTCAAATGTTATCATTGCCCTGAAGTATTCGATTGTCCGAAAGAACGCCGGGTACATAGTACCACCGCGCACAAAGAAGCTGGACCGAGTAGCAGTAGAGAATCTACAGATCAACCTGAAGTAAAGGATATTAAGTTACTGGATGGCCGTATGAATGTGTTTGAAGATATTTTTGTACCAGGTTTACATGTTCAACAAGTTTATCATCAACAACCACTGTTACATCAACTTCAACCACCACAATCATCAGATGTAACTACAAAAGTAGAATCTGATCAAAAAATTGAAACATTAGTAATACCATCAAATATTGAAGTGATTTGCACGCTTTGCAATCAAAGATTTAGTAGTGAAAAATCATTACAGTTACATCATAGAAGAGTACATATTACAGAAACAACAAAACGAATTCGCGAGAGCACCGAGTGCCAGATATGTCATGAAGAATTTCCTTCGGTTTTGTTATTCAATGCCCATTTAAAAATACACCCATTAGAATGTAGCCAATGTGGAAAGTATTTTTATAGAAAACAAAATTTCAAATTACATATGAAACGACATTTAGGAATTAAACCATTTCCATGTACCGTTTGTGACAAAGCATTTTTAACAAAACAGAAATTGGATGAACATACTAATGGTCATACTGGGAATGCACCTGTTAAATGTAATCTTTGCAATGAAACATTTCGTAGATATTCGAATTTAACACAGCACAAAAATAGACATCATTTGAATATAAAGAAAAAATTAAAAGATTACATATGTCATTGTGGTGACGTTTTTCATACAAAAAAGAAGTTAGCTTGGCATAAAGAAACTCATGATGAAAAACCTAAAGCATGTACATATTGTAATGAAAGATTCATTCACATGGCCAGCCTGACTAGACATATGCGCCGAGCTCATAACAAAAGATTCGTTCCAGATGCTCAAAGAGAGAGCGAAAATGTTGAATGTCCCGTATGTAAGTGTATTTATTTGCGATCTTCCTTAGCAGTGCATATGCGAGTTCATAATGGTGAGAGACCATATGAATGTCAAGTTTGCTCTAAAGCATTTAGTACTAAGTGGAACTTACAATTGCACAAATGGACTCACGCTGCCCGTAGCACCAAACCTTTCAAGTGTAACCAGTGTAGTGGTGCATTTTACCGACACAGTGATTATACTGCTCATATGAATTCTCACAGAAACGTGCGTCCTTATACCTGTAACTATTGCGGAGCGCAGTTCATACGAAAATATAATTGTTTAAGGCATGTAAAAGAACATGAAGAAAACAAAGCGTATACATGCGATGTTTGCAACAAAACTTTTCATAGATCATATTATCTAAAAGAACATTTGCGAGTACATTCAGGTGCCAGACCATATACATGTCATATTTGTGGGAAATCTAGCGGTACGAAATCCAATCATAACAAACATGTCAGAATTCATCATGCACGAGAACCTGTAAATACCGAAAATTAAAAAACGAGCGAGACTTTTGATCCAATTTATTCGGTATTGATATTTTTAAAAGTATTCTTTCGTAATACTTTATCTTAATGTTTTACCTCTTATCTCTTTATGTATTAAATTTTTTTCTTTATTTGACAAGCGAAAAAAACAAGAATTCAGCACAAAACAAAGTGATGAAACAAATGTAATATGTTTATATATATTGCATCTCTTAATCTTTTAAAAATCTCGTTCGTTTTTATTCTTGTTTCTTAGATATTTTAATACAGACATTTTAAACTTGGATTAATTGCTGGTGTTACTAGCAGCCTTCTATCAAATAAAACAGTTTAATTTGTCTCAATTGCAAGAAAAAAAGAAACGATTTTACGTTGTATTGTGCATTGTGCATTGTGCATTGTATGTTGCACTTCGTAAATTTTCGTCATATAGTCTGCTAAATACAATGACTCGAGACTGTAACTACTTAAGATAATAAGAAATTTTTAACAAATATTAACTGGTACATGTTGTCTGAAGATTTGAGTAACTTCCGTACAGGAAGACTATACGATGAAATGCTTTTTGCCAACTTATACTAATTAACTATTAGGTAATAATATCTAACTGATCAATATCATGAAATTATTAAGCACTTTTATGTGTTGATCGTTGTACGAAATTTTTTTTACAATAACTATTTTACATAAAGCATATTGCGATTTTATGTATTGGCATTGAATGTAAGAAGGAACTGGAAGGCCCATATTTATTTGCGTTAAATTTATAACGCAGAAGGCCTTACGAATAATTAGCGTTATTAATTATCACAAGGTAGTTACGGATCTTAGTTATTATTCTTTTATATTTATATATTTTGCAAAATATAATAATTTTTATCGCTAATTGTAATTCCAAGACTGATCGATGTTGGTTCCTCATATTGCTCTCCGATATAAATGTAATATATTCAATATATTTGTCTTAAATGACAAACAAGAACAATCGTGTGAGTGATTATTTGAAATATTCAGTGTAGTGATACTATGTCAAATGTCTTAATAGTTGATTGTTTTATATTAAAATATTTGGCAGATTATGTATCATTTAACTTTTAGAGAGCAGTATGAATAAAGGAGCGCTAATCTACTATTATAATCTACTATGTATTAAAATTACGTTGTATTGTACGAAGGACGTTTTGTTACGAAACTGAGTTTCCACAGACCGTTACCATAAATTTGAACAAAACTGCATGAAACATTTTTAAGATAATTATACTGTTTTCCATATTATATTTTGAGCTTTTACTTGTTAATAGTTATTTAACAAATTACACTTTAGGATTCATAATGTATAACTGGTTTTCTTCACAGACAAGAAGAAAAACTGTGTTTCGTTAATAATTAAATATAACAATTTTTCGATATCGTCGATCATTAAATGAGACTTATTTGCATGCATGACCAACATCGACGTCCAAATGTGCAATCGTTTAGTTAAACATGTGTATTCTAATTGAATGCAGTTGTAGATAATGTAAATATGTATATCAGTTTTATTTTATAACTGAGCCAACGAATTGTGTTGGCAATTAATAATTGTCTAAAAGCGACTCGTATTCTTATGAGAATAAAAATAGGATAATTATTATCATAAAAAGAAACTATAAATCAGCAACATGTGTATACCTTAATAAAAATTATGTATTGAGGTACTTTTTTAAATAAGTTTTTCTTTGTATTTTTATTGCAAGTACCAGTACTGTATCTGTTCCTGTTTTGTAAATGAAAGATATATGATAAAATAAGGAAGGATACCTAAAAATATGACAAATAGCTGCGAATTTGATAAAAATATTTCAGATAAGCATGTTAAATTAAATGAAAGACTAATTTTAAGTAAGTAACATTTATTTAAATGCACATACATACATATATGTATCATGCAATTATTTGTTCAGTAGTTAACAAGTTAGTAAAAACTATTATTCATTAGAATATTTATTGACAAATTAAAAGAGAAGTGTAATGATTTTAATACTATGCATGTACCTACAAATATAGTTTTTAGTTACTCACACAATATTACTTATTGTAAAGTTAAAAAGATGCATTCTACACATAAAACAATCGTTTTTAAGTAGATGTATTTATTTTGAGATTTAATATATTTTACATTTATGGATTCACATTCACTTAAAATAGTTCTGATAGAAAATAGGAAATTTATAAGAATTGAAATATTTATTATTTTTTACTAAAACAGTATAATCTATTGAATATTGATACAAGTTTAATTACAAATTAACATTATAAAACTAATATTTCTATACTGAATTTCAAATGTCACATTGTCAAGACAATAGATATCAAATGATCTTTTATGTTTGAGATAAACGAAATTAATAATTTTTCACATAATAGATTTTGTTTATACATTTGTAGCATTAATTTATCTTTAAAAAGTACAATTTCATATATTAAGCTTATTTAAAAAAATTAAATATTAATATTTATTAAGCATTGAAATTTATGCGGAATTTACCCCAGTAATTTATACTATTGATCATAGCTTCTATATTGTTATACTATAAAGTTTCTCTAAAATCAGTAAAAAAAAACTCAGTTGTTTATTTTGACATATTCAAAAAGGTACAAAATCAGTTTTTAATTGCTACATAAAATTTAAAACTTAATTTTTTTTTTACAGAAGATATCAGCGAATAACATCAATGTTTTTTTCGAGTCTTAGAGGGCCGAGTATTCTTCTTTGCAGAGTTAGAGGTTTCCGGAATCACTATACGACCTGATGCGATTTCTTCTCGTAATTCCGAATTTTCAACTTTATTTTGGGCGTCGAGATAAAACATTAAATCTTGTACTTGTTCTTTCAAATTCGTTACTTCTGTTTGTTTCGTCTTTTGATACTCGGTCATTTCATTTTGCAGCATCTTGTATTTATCTTTCCAAGTAGCTTGATTTGATTCTAGCGCTTTACTTAGTTCTTTTTCTTCAGTTAGCTCTGCTTGTACTTGTACCAATTTATTACTAACTTGCTGCAATCGCTTATCCATATTTTGTTTCTCCCGACTTAATATTGCTAATTGTTCCTAAAGTACATAATAAAATAATGAATTTTCTTTCCTGATTTTTAAATTTTTTGATGAAAAAAATTACCTTAACTTTGGCATTTTCTTCTGACACTTGACCCAGCTTTTCTCTAAGTTCTGTAGTTTGTAATACAGAATGTTGCTCTAATCGTGCTAGCCTGTCCTCAAAATACTGTCTTTGAGTTTCTAATTGTGATGTTAAAAGATACGTGAATTCCAGTTGCACAGAATCTACTTTTTCTTCCATTGCAGCACCTTCAGCTTTAGTTGCAGTAGGACCACCTTCTACCATCTTTCCATCTTTGTTTTGTAATAATCGATGAACAAAATTATCTCCAACATAATCCCAAACTCTGTTGTTCCCTAACTGCATAGCATAACAGTGATGCGTCTCGCGATAGTGTTGAAAAGCATGTCCTTGGTGATAACGTGAACAACCTATGTGTCCACAAATTAGACAGATCCATAAAGCATCATTACTTTCTCCAGTATCTAAACAGTGTTTATATATCTTTTATTTGTAACATTTTTAATCTTTGCTTTGTCAAATTAAAAAAAAATTATTGATTACATACTGCATTCCATACAATAACTATCTGCAAATGATTCTGGTGTTTGAGCATATCTACAAACTGGACAGGAGGTATCTCCCCATTTAGCTAGACAACTTGCATGAAATGTATGATTACATAGAATTGTTAAAATTCCATCAACACTTTCATCCATTCTTTCTAAACAAACTGGACAAAGTGGTAACTCTGTATGTCCAGATAAAGGCATAGCATTATATGTCACTTCCACACTATACACAAACACCATATGACAAATAACATCTGGTTCAAAAGAATTATATGGAGTGCCATTAAAAGAACCATAAAATTCTGTTGCTGCATTCTGAAATATCACATGAAATTCAATGTTACAAGACTGTGTAATTAATATATGAAAAGAATTCAATATATTATATATAATTACAGCTGATTTAAAGGTAATTAATGCCATGTATTGATTGGGACTGCCATCTCTAAGTATTCTAAAATGTCGAACATCTTGATGACAAGGTGCTGTAAACCTTAGAAGATCATGACAGGTCATTGTAGCTGGAACTGAGAGAATGCAGATGGTTTGTGTACGTTCTGCTGCATGATGTATATCTGTTAATTTGCTGGAAATTATTAATATCATTAGATATTGTTATGTACATAAATAATCATTAATTTATTATTTAAATAAACATAGTTAAGTGACAATTAAGATACATAGTATTTACTTTTCTTTATACAAATGTATAATTCCTTTGGTCACTTCAACAAATGGGTTTCCAGAGATAAAATTGATTTGATCACAGGCACAAGCACTTGCACCAGCTATATCTAAGTCATCATAGGTATTTTCCTCAGAATTAGCTCTAGAAGTAGAGCTTGATTTGCTAGTTCCTTGAGAAGGAAGTGACGAATCTTGCTTCTCTGTAAGATTTGTGCAATTTTCCATGTTTATCTTGGTTGGTTCTCTGCGACCCCTCATCTTGGCAGCCATTGCGCCTGGATTACGAAATCCACTGTGAATTAATGATGATACAAACAAGGTATGATCTTCTTTGTACTTTTAATAATTTTTTTTTGCAATCTTCATACATTAAATATTTGGAAATCTAAAAGTTTTTTTTAGAGTTAAAAAGTTTAAGTTTTTAAAAAATATAGCAATGAAAGTATATAAAATATGA